>OX457085.1:45032238-45263465 GCA_949752835.1 Empis stercorea
TACATAATACATATACAGAATATTAAATATTTTCTATTTACATAAATTAATAAGAAACTTCTTATCCTTACTTAAATAATACTATTAATAGAATATTATTTCAAACTATATGTATGTGTGTAAAAATAAGAAATACAATAATTATCAATACCAAACATGACATGTAAATAGAAAATTGAATATTTATATTTAAACAATTTGAAACTTATCTAATAAACCTTATCTTTACAAGACGAATAATTTTGAATATTACATCTTATCTTTACTTTTTAATATAATAATTTTGAACATTACATCTTATCTTTACTTTCTAATATTCTTTTGTAAATAATAATAATTTTACATAATACATTTTTAACATATAATTTTACATATAAAAAAATAATAAAAAAAAAACATGTTCAGGTTTGAACATTTTCCCCGGCCAAAATAATAGGTCTTAGATGAAATGTTTGATGTTCTAGCTGATTTTTACTTTGTTCGGATTTATGCATCCTGATCCATAAAAGTATTAATGCCATTGCAATTATACCTATACAAATTACAGTTGTATAACTTATGGTATAATGATGAATATCAAGAAAATTGATGTTCTTTGAATCGTTATCTAATTGTAATTTAAGACGATCAATACTTGTTTTTATGCTACTGATGTCCCGTGAATTGTTGATAATATTGGTGTGAAAACTTAGTGGCTTTACTAAGTCAAAATTTATGTCTATCTTCTCTTTATTTATTAAAAATGGTGAGATTTCATCTTCTGATTTAAAGTTTTCGTTAGCTGACATTATTAAGAGGCCTTTGCCCAAAAAGTAAGATAAGGTTTTACGCTGGAGCAGATAACTTGAGCTGTAATTATCGGATTTTTTTTGCAAATGGTTGGTAATAGACCTACCTTTTACACTATGTAGATTTTTTTTAACTTTTTGACCTAGGTTGTCTGGAAATTTAAAATGTTTTTTCATTTCCATACAAAAAAAACGTTGCGACCAAGATTTTTTCCACAGTTTTCATCCAATTTGGGTGAAATTTTGAAGTCAAGTAGTCTTTATAAAATTAATCTACACTCGGCAGCCCTTTTTTTCATTTTCGACCTAGGTTGTCTGGAAATTTAAAATGATTTGTCATTTCCATACAAAAAAAACGTTGCGACCTAGATTTTTTCCACAATTTGCATCCAATTTGGGTGAAATTTTGAAGACAAGTAGTCTTTATAAAATTAATCTACACTCGGCAGCCGGAATTTTGATTTTTGGCTCTAATTTTGATTTAGCAGCAATTATATTTTCAAACTTTGATATGGAATAAAAACTAAACTAAAGAAAATAAATTCATAAAATTAAGTCATTTTTTAAATTTACTCTTTTCCCAACATTTTCTTAATTAAAATTTTAAAAAATAATAGAAAATAAGTTTGTAGGAGCCAAATTAAGGAAGTAACTTTTTCCAAAATTTTCTAAAAAAATACTAATTTGAAATTGTTATACAGAAAATAGTTCCACTAATTCCTAATAGGATCGTCGGTTGTAAACTGTTATATTCGCTATTATTTTTTGTAACTATATCTCTCTCGTTGTTCTCTATATCCTTTCTTATTTTGGGTATATGTACATACTTTTTTTTGCATTTTCTTAAACAGGTTTTAGTTATATGCAAATATTTTCATTTAAATTTTAAATTTCAATATTTTACAATTTTTTCGTTTTCTATATTCAGAATATTTATAATTTTTTAGGGGTTTAATAGTTTTTTTGTTGAATGTGCTAAAAGTCTGTCGAGTAAGTTTAAAAACAGGATAAATAAGAAAACTCAATAGCATGTTTAAACGGGAATGTTATTTAAATTATAATAAATAACAATTTTTAATAAATAATAATATTTATTATAATAATCAAATGCATCAGTTCAGTATAAATTGAACTATGATTTTTTTTTCCTAAAAATAAGAAAAATATAACAAGTATACTTTTTGGTATTTTCTTATAGATAAATTTCGTGCATATTTTGATTTCAATTTGAAAATTTAAGAATTATTTATCTTTCCCTATTTTTGGGAAAAAAGGATATTTTTGGGAAAAAAGGATAATCAAATTATGATTTGTTTATTAAAATTATTATTAAAAGAGTATATAAATAAAATAAATTATTCATATGTATACATTATGTAGCAAACATAAAATTCATACAAAAATCAAATCCATACATTTTTCTTAAATTCGCTAAAATTCAAACCACATTTTTTTACAAAAAAATACAAAATTTTCTAAAATTCAAAATTATTTTTTTATTGTACATAATTCTCATTCTCACAAAAAAGGCACACGCTTATTTGAAAAAAAGTGAGAAATTTTAAATACACAATTTGAGAAAAGTGTTATACCAAATATTATATTTTATATGCAATAACTAAAATTGTGTGTGTGCGCTTTGTAAATTGTTATACACACCATGTATAGTATAACAAAACGAAGTATACCAGATATAATTTTACTTTTTGGGCAAAGGCCTCTTAATGCTGCTAGGCGAGCTGAACAACCATTTTTAAGTGTTAGTATTCCTTGTGAGAAAACGATTGTTTGAAATTGAGTTGCGTTGCATTTTATTTCCAATGTATAATTTTTTGTAACTGAAAATAACCACTTATTTTTGTTGTACATCTGATACCAAAATTCCTTCTTTGGTACTTCATAAAAGATACATTCTTTTGTTGGTACATTTTTTAATATTGCTATTTCTCATTCGTTATGCAGATGATCCATTCTTAGGATGGGCTGTTTTTCTTGGCATATGAATTTTCCATTATTTAAAATTAAACATTTATCTAATTCATGTTTTGTTAGTTGAAAACATAAATCTTCATTAAAATTTGTTACTATATATTCCATATTACTTTTTACAATCACAGTACGATTTTGCTCCATTCTCGGCACTAGAATTGCTTTAAAAATCGTATAATCTTCATCTCTTAGTATAGGAATTTTTGCATTTACAATAATATATTTATCTGTTATTGTTCCTTTTGCTGTAATGGTACGATAAATTGATTGTAATGGCGTTGGTAATTTTGAGCGATTAGGCAAATGATTTTTAATTATACTTATTTCCTCAATTAATTGTTGTGGTGTTATAAGCGCAGGACTAAGTTTCCCATGATAAATATCAGTAATTAAATCGATTACTGCTGTTTGGAATTTTTCACACTCATGCAACAATAGTTGTGTTGTCATAAATTGAAAAATTGATGCTGCGCGTTGCTCATTCAAACCCTTTATCACTTCATTGTATAATTCGTTCTTATGATTTTCTAAAAACTGAAATTGTTCATTAACATGATCAGTATTTTTCTTTATAAGATATGACGTAGAATCTATTGCACAAATGCCTTTAACATCTGTAACAATTTTCCTTGCTTCGTATTTATTTGCTCTATAGTTTTCTGCATTTCTTTTGCATAATTCTGGTCTAATATTCTGAACAAAGTATTTGAAATATATCCAATTATATCAAATGGTGATCTTCTCTTTCTGCTACCATGATTTTCAAATAATTTTTTTTCATTTTCTTTCAACGACTGAATTGTTCTTTCTAATTTAACAAAAATCCTTGTAATTCTTCATTGTAATACAAATATTTTTCATACTTATTACAAAATAATTAATTTTTTTTATTTCTTCATAATATGAATCTAATCTATAATATACAATTAAATTCCATTCATTCGTTATTATAGATGAATCTCCTAGTTTATCAAAAAATATTTCAGTATTTATAACAGTTTTTGATATTGGAGAAGAGCATTTACCATTTGTAATAATCATCATCATATAAAGCAATAATATCAAAGCTTTAAACTTTGTTCCCAGCTTATTTTTCATATTCACAGTTGTTGTAACAAGATTTACGATAGTGTCTTTTGATTTATCTTTTTCCATTAATGGAATATCAGTTTAAACCCTTAATGGACATATTTTTGTTATTGGTCTTTTGAGCCCTTCATTCTTTTCTGTTTTTACTGTCACAACTCTTACAAGTCCATCATTACCTGGATGTAACTGAACAATTTTTCCCATTACCTACTTTGATGGTGGCATATTATCCTCTTTTACCAAAACTATTGCACCTTCTTTTATGTTGATTTCTCTGTCTTTCCACTTCGAACGTTGTTGAAGACTTATTAAATATTCACTTGACCATTTTTTCCAAAAAATCATTTCGAATTTTTTGAACTAATTTCCACCTTTTCAAATAATTGATTTTCTCATCATCTTTTATACATTCGGGAGGTGCCACAATTGGTTGTCCTATTAGAAAATGGCCTGGTGTTAATGTTGTATATTCCGTTGGTTCGTTACTCATTACACATAAAGGCCTGGAATTAAGTACTGCTTCTATTTGATACAGTAGCGGTGACATTTCCTCAAATGTTAGAGTATGATCTCCTATAACTCGTTTTAAATGATGTTTTACTGATTTGACTGATCCCATATTCCTCCGAAGTGAGGAGCTGCCGGGGGAATAAAATGCCATTGAGTTCCGAACAATGTAAAATGATCTGACAACTGTTCATTTTGCTTGATAGCTGATTTGAGATCTTTGTCTAGACTTTTTTTAGCTCCAATAAAATTAGTTCCATTATCGCTATAAATATTTAAGCATAATCCTCTTCTTGCAGTAAATGGTTTATATGCTGCTAAAAACGCTTCTGAAGTTAAATCACTAACCGCCTCCAAATGTACTGCTTTTGTTGCTAAACATACAAATATACAAATATACCCTTTAAAAGCTTTATGTCCTCGCCCTTTTGTTGTACGTATCTGAATTGGCCCTGCATAATCTACTCCAGTATTAGTAAATGGTTTTGAAGGAGTTACTCTTACTGCTGGTAAATTTCCCATTAGTTGATGACTTTCTTCTGCTTTAAATCTTGTACATCTTACACATTGTTTAATACATAATTTGACTGCGTCTTTCGCTTTGGTTATCCAAAATTTTCTTCTTATTAATGCTAGCATGACTTGATTTCCTCCATGTAAAGTAGCTTTATGTGCTTCTTGCACAATTAATTTTGTTATATGATTATACTTTGATAATATAATAGGATGTTTTTCATTAAATGATATGTTGGATTGTTCTAATCTTCCACCTACTCTTAAAATTCCCGATTCATCTAATTTCGCATTTAATGATAATAACTTGCTGTTTTTATTTAATTTTTTGTAAAATGTTAAATGCTGTATTTCTTCCGCAAATTCTTGTTGTTGTGCAATTTTTATTATTTGTATTTCAGCTTCATTCAATTCTCTTGTTGACAAATATTTATTATGTTGTATTTTTCGTGAAAATCGATTACAATATGCTATAATACGAATAATTTTTCTATATGATGAATATTTCAAAAATTGCGTAAAAAGATCATTCCCTGCTTTAATTGTAAGTGTAAATAAATTTGTTCTTTTTCGCATTTCTTCTATTGTTTTCGGAACTATTATTTGTTTTTTGGGTGGTAACCATGTATATAGCCATTCTGGACCTTTCCACCATAACGTACTATTTTCTAGTTTTATAATATCTAAACCTCGTGATGCTGCATCAGCTGGATTATCTTGAGATTTTACGTAATTCCATTGAAGATTAGGAGATACTTTCTTAATTTCTGCAATTTTATTTGAAACAAATGTTTTCCATTTCTCAATATTTCCTTGTAACCATGCCAATACTATCATGGAATCTGTCCATGCGTATATTTTTAGTTTTCTAAATTTAATGCTTTAATAACTTCAGCCATTAAATTTGTTAATAATACTGCTCCACGTAACTCTAATCTGGGAAGAGTTTTCTTTATTTTTATAGGTGCTACTCTTGTTTTTGACGTTAACATTGAAATGCAACATTCACCATTATCCATAGTTACTTTACTATATATTACTGCACCATATGCTTTCTCTGAAGCATCACAGAAACCATGTAATTCTATTTTACTTGATTTACAAAAATGATTCCACCGTGGAATAGTAATTTTTTCTACCATAATTAACTCCTCTGTTAATTTTAACCATTTCTTACGTAATTCTTCTGGAATTGCTTGATCCCAATCACATCCAGATTTCCATAAATCTTGAATTAAAAGTTTTGCTTTTATTAAAACCGGTGCTAGCCACCCTAACGGATTAAATAATTTTGCCACATCTGACAAAATTGTTCTTTTAGTTGCTTTTTTATTGCTGGTTATGTTTACTTTAAATTGAAATTGGTCGGTACCCAATGAATACCAAGAGTTTTGATGGAATCGCCGTCACCTATTTCAATTTTTAAATTCTTATTTTCTTTATTTACTAAATTTTTTGTTAAATTTTTATTATTGCTTGCAAATTTTCGTAAATTAAATCCTCCAGATTTAAGTACTGTTATCAAATCTTTTTGAATATCAATTGCTTCTATAATCGTATCTGCCCCTGTTAATACATCATCAACATAAAAATCGTTTTTTATTATATTGGATGCAGTTGGATAATTTATTTTTTCATCTTCTGCTAATTGTTGTAAAGTCTTTATAGCTAAATATGGAGCTGAAGCTGTTCCGTATGTTACTGTTGTAAGTTTATATTCTTTAATTGTTTTTTGTGAAGCAAATCTCCATAATATTTTTTGAAATTTTTGATCATCTTCGTGAATTTTTATTTGCCTATACATTTTCTCAATATCTGCTGTGAACACATATCTATAATTTCTCAATCTTAATAAAATACTAAATAAATCTTGTTGTAATCTTGGGCCTACTTCCATTATATCATTTAAGGATTTAAGCTGTTTCCATTAGATGTTTTAGATGATGCATCAAATACAACTCTTAATTTTGTTGTTAAACTTTCATTTCTTATAACTGCTTGATGTGGTAAATAATAACCTTCATTGTCATCCGAATTTATTTTTTCTACAGGTTTCATGTGACCTAATAATAAATATTCTTTCATAAATTTATGATATTCTTCTTTTAAATAATTATTTTTTAAAAATCGTTTTTCAATTTGCATATATCTAGCAATAGCTCTTTTTTTAGATTCTCCCAATTCCTTAACATTTTGTTTAAATGGAATTCTTACTGTATATGTTCCATCTTCATTCCTTTTGTGTGTATTTAAAAAATGTTGTTCGCATAGTATGTTATTTTCAGATATTTCTTTGTTTTTAATTGGAACTTCTTCTATATTCCAAAATCTTTCTAATTGTTTATTGGGATCTGAATATGAAATCATAGATGCTATTTCATTTTTTCCTTTTGTTTGTGTTATACTTCAAGATAGTATCCAACCGAATTCTGTTTTTTGTGCTAAAACATTATTTTGTTTTTTTATTTCATTTAGCAATATTTGTCCATACAAATCTATTCCAATTATAATATCAACTGGTCCAGGCTTATTAAAATTAGGATCCGCTAAAGGATAATTTTGCCATTCATCCAAATTTATTTTAAATTCATTTTGTGGTAAAATTTTTGTTAATGTTGGTAATATTAACGCTTCACAAGTTGTAGTGAATATTGAAGGATATCTTGTAGATAATTGAATAAAAACTGCTCCTTTAGTTGTGCCTGCTTTTGATGTTCCTAATCCATTTACTTGGATTTTGCATTTTATTCGTGGCAGTCCTAATATTTGTATCGCTTCTTCATTTATAAAAGTTCTTTGCGAACCTGGATCAATTAATGCCCTAAATATTTCAAAATTTCCATTTATATTTTTTATTTTTATTAAGGCTGTTGCTAATAGTGTTTCTGAATTAGTCGACTTTTTTGGATTTTCTATAGTTTTTGTTGTATATGATGAAATTTTCTGGGATTCTTCTTTTTTAAAACTTGTATTATTTAAATGTAATAAAAAATGATGAAATTTATTACACTTCCAACATCTTTTTGTATTTGTGCATTTAATTGCATTTGAATGAGTAAGACTTAATTGCATTTGAATGAGTAAGATGAGTAAATACACAAATTTTTATTCTTAATGAATTTCTTTCTTTCTTCTAAGTTCAGATTTATAAATTTTTGACATTTATATATTAAATGATTATCTGCTGAACAATATCCACATTGCTTTGCATTATTTATTGTATTAAAATATGATTTTTGTTGCCATGGCTTCTTTTTTTCGCCTGCTGTATTCCATATAATTTTCTTTTTCGAATCTTCTAAACTTTCTAATGTTTGAAATCTTTTTTCAATAAATATTAGTAATTCTTCAAATCCTTGAATCTCTCGAGGTACTTCAATTCCTTGCTCATATAGCCTTAGTGATTCTTTGTCCAATTTTTTTCTAATTATATGATTTAATATTGGACACCAACTATTTGTTTCAATTCCTAAATTATTTATAGCATGTATACATTCTTTACTTGTATCATGTAATTTCTTCAATTTGTTATCAGATTAATATTGAATACTTTCTTGGTTTATAAATTTTTCCATTATTGTGGAAAATATTATTCTTTTATTGTTGTATCTATCATTTAAATTTTCCCAAGCTGTATCATAATTGGCATTTGATATATTTAAATGTTAAATTAAATTAAATGCTTCACCTTTTAAATTCGTTTTAAGGTATTGCATTTTTTCCGCTTTTGCTATTTGGGGATTTTCATGAATAACTCTTTTGTATATATCATGAAAAGCCGACCATGTATGATAATTTCCATCAAATTGCGGAATATTTATATTAGGAAGTTGAATTCATTGTTGAATTTCTTCTTTCTTATTTGTATTTTGATTATTTGATATTTCTTCTAATTGACGATGCAACATTGTTATTAATTCTTTCTTTACTAAAGGTGTTTCTTGTAGTTTGCATTTCCAATAATCTTTTTCTTTACTTTGTTGATCTGTCCATTCGACCAATATCATTTTATGCTTTGTTGATCTGTCCATTCGACCAATATCATTTTGTTTCGCTGTATCTAGTTGGTATTCTATTGTAAGTTTCGGTTCATCGAAATTTATATCTACTTCTTGTTTCAGTTCGTATAACATTTCAATTTCATTTTTTAGTATAGTTATACGTTTTTGCTGCTGGTCATCAATTTTCTGATCAACTTTAGTTTTTGCTATTGCTCCAGTTTCTTTTACTGGTGCATCTTTTTGGCTTAAATTGAAATCATTATTAGTTTCATCTTTTTTTCTCATATTTTTCTAGACATTTCATCGATTCATTGTAAAAATTCTTAACTTGACTAGAAAAATCATTTTTAAAATACAATGAATTTGTGTCTTGTGTTTTAATTAATTCATTATGCCTTATGTTGACTTCTGCCCATAATCTTTCACATTCGTTCCTGTTGGAATAATAACAGTAATATGTACAAAAACTGTGCCATTTGCACCGAGTAAATAAATACAGAAAATAAATGAGCGCATATTATTAAATTTCACCACGAAAAATATGTGTGTACCTTCTGTCGTCTCTATACAATTTCTACGTCTTATCCACAAACTCGTTATTTCAACTTTCATAATAATAATTGTATATTGATTTTTTGTTCCATTATTAATTTGTTTTTACGTATTTAGTTTTTTAGCGCCCTCATATATGGATTTTTATAATTTTGTAATTTATTTTAATAGAAATAAATAAAATATAAGGCAGATTTAACTTTGTAATTCTATAAAATATGACCTCCTTATAAATGGCATTAATTCTGATAAAGTCTACTTTCCCTTACTGATAGTTGCTCAAACTCAACGGGAAAGTACATTGATGTGGTATTATTTGCTTGTTTATTACTTTTTAGTTGAATATTTCTTTAAGGGAAAGTATTGTTAAAAAACCTTTTTTATTTATATTTTTTATTTTACACTTTTTAGTCGGTCAAATATTTATTCATTTGACCGACTAAAAATATTTAAATACTTTGACAACTTGGGAATGATTTGTTTGAGCTCCTCATGGCCCACGATTTGGAATTCCACATGTGGCCGATGTGTTTTTGTATAATTGGCTCCACATGACCCAGGGTACTGCTCCGACTACTCTTCAAGACCTTTAATTTGATGCCCCGCCTGATTTTTTATGATGGCCCCCACATGACACAGGTTTTGGGCCCTAACCTGAATTACGAAGCCCCACGGACTGCACAACGAAATATATTCTTCAATACCTTTTATTTGATACCGCTCATGTCTTTTTGCATTATGGGCCCCACTCAACAAGATGTTTTCTTCAAGACCTTTCAGTTGACACCTCACATGATTTTTTTACGATTTTCGGCCCCAGTTGGCCCATGGACTACCCCAAGATATGTACTCTTCAAGACCTTTCATTTGATGACCCACATGATTTTTTTATAATGGGCCCACATGCCCAACTTTTGGAGCCCACATGCCCCACTGTGCTTGTAGGACTTTTCAACTAGATATATTCTGCAAGACCTTTATGTTATACCCTTTAGTATAATGGGCCCAACATGACCCAATTGGGGGTCCCGTATAACCGAATGTGCCCCACGGACTACCCTCATTGACATGTACTCTTCAAGACCTTTCATTTGATTACGCACATGATTTTTGTATGATGGGCCCCAACATTGCCCCCGTTTTGGGCCCGACATGACCCACAGCGCCACCGGACTACCGCTCAATGAGATGTACTCGTCAAGACCTTTCATTTGATACCCCACATGATTTTTTGTATTATAGGGCCCAACATTGCCCCCATTTTAAGCCCCACATGACCCACGGCGCCCCCGGACTACCGCTCAATGAGATGTTCTCGTCAAGACCTTTCATTTGATACCCCACATGATTTCTTGTATTATGGAGCCCAACATTGCCCCTGTTTTGGGCCCGATATGACTCACGGCGCCCCCAGACTACCGCTCAATGAGATGTACTCGTGATACCCCACATGATTTGTGGTAGAAAAACTTATTGAAGACGGTATTATAGAATCGTCAATTTCAGAATAAATAGTCCAGTTTTATTAGTTTCAAAAAAACCTTTGCCCGGAAGTACCAAAAAACGTTGGATTAGTAATAGATTATATGCAAGTTAATAAAAAACTAACAGCATACAAATACCCTCTTCCCCGCATTGATGACATCCTATATCAACTAGGTCGTGCAAAATTCTTTTCAAATTTAAATTTAATTCAAGGTTTTTTACAAATAGATTTAGATGATGATTCGAAAGATACATATAACATCATTTTCCACTGGCATAAAAGTTGCCCCAAATTTATTTCAAAGAATGATGTCATTAGCATTTGCTGGTTTAACACCAGAAAAGGCTTTTCTTTATATGGATGATGTATTAGTAATTGAGAGCAAGCAATGCAACGAAAACACATGTTGCAAAATCTTAGAGATGTATTTTCAGTTTGTACAAAATGCAATCTTAAACTTCATCCAGATAAATATAGATTTTATCAACACGAAGCTACATATCTCGGTCATAAATGTACTGATAAAGGAATTTTGCCTGATTCTATATTTGAGGTAATTACAAATTATCCACATCCTGAAAACGCAGATGGTGCTAAAAGATTTGTTGCCTTTTGCAATTATTATCGCAGATTTATTCCTAATTTTTCTGAATATTCATATCACTTAACTCGTTTAACTCGTAAAAATATAGATTTTGTTTGGTCAGATTCTTGTGAAAAATCATTTCAATACTTAAAAAATTCTCTTATTAAACCACCTATTTTGCAATACCCTGATTTCAAAAAACCATTATGTATTACCACAGATGCAAGCAAAATTTCATGTGGTGCTATACACTATACTTAGTCAGGAATCGAATAATTTACAATTACCAATAGCTTTTGCATCTAGAAACTAGAACATTTACGACAGGCGAGAAAAATAAATCAGTTATTGAAAAAGAATTAACTGCCATTCACTGGGCTTTAAATTATTTCAAACCTTATATTTATGGTTCAAAATTTTTAGTCAAAAGTGATGATATACCTCTAACATATTTATTTTCGATGAAAAATCCATCATCTAAGTTAACCAAAATGCGTCTCGATTTAGTAGAATGTCATTTTACAGTTGAATATATTAAAGGAACACATAATAATGGTGCTAACCCAACTAACACTACGCTTTATAATTTGACTTGTAAGAGAATTTTACTCTCATATGATGAAACTTATAACAACATTTTTCAAAATAAGTCATTATAAGATACTTTTAAAATGCTTCACGAAACACCCAAAATTTTGCTTTTTTGATTAATGTTAATGTCTCATTGGAGCCTTTGTGAAGGGTTTCTTCGTCAAGAGTAAAATATACTTGTAATACCCTTTAATTATTCACTTAAAAGGCTTTTATAAAACTTCTCTTAAATTAGTTGATTATGAGAAATAAGACAAGGTTATTATCTTTTACCTGTTTTAATTGATCCTTAGTTAAGAGTTTCTTTAATCGTAAAATGCTGCAAGAATAACACTGTTATTACTCTCATTATTTATTTTTATTTTGACAATTCGTCAATTTAGTTTGACTGCAATGACGGTAATTTTTTGCGATTTTTAAAATTACTCTTTTCAAAGTGTTTATTCGATGTGTTTTAACGAAAAGCTTATTTTTTTATTAAGCGTCTTTATTTACCCATATTCTACTTGATTCTTTTGAAATATTTAAATTTCCTTTCCGGTTTCTTAATGCACACTAGTAATTTGTTGTAATAAGAATTAGCCTGCTGATTATAAAATTATTTGAATAAGTCTGATTAGAATATTTTAAAGTTTCAATTAAGAATTCATAAATTTGCCTTATTGTACTCTTAAATGTAAAGGGAACTTGGTGTAACCATAGGCCCTTGCACCAGGGGCGGTTCTACATTATAAAGAATATGTAAAAAATATATTTTTATTTATAACTAAATAACTATTATTAAATGAAAACAAAATTTTATAATATATATAAATATGAATAACACAATATATTATGAAGGATCTTATTCTGCAATTTCGAATTCAGAATTCTATAAAATAGTTTTCTGATATATAATTTTCTATCAAAGAAAAGGCGTTCAATATTTGGAATTCAGAACTCGCCCAAATAATAATCAAATTTAAAAAAAATTTAATATGCATAACTATTCTAAATGATCTTATTCTGCAATTTAGAACTCTAGAGTACAGAATTCTGAAGTTCAGAAATAGTGTTTTGTTACACCCAAATAAAAATAAAAGGCGTAAAATAGTCAAAATTTAGAACTCGTTAATGCAGAAATGTGGTATTTATTATGTTTTTCAGAATTCAGTATTAATTCAATATAAACATAAAGCAAAATTAAATTTTTGAAAGAATATTGCTTTACATTTGAATGAAATTTTTAATTTATATTTTATTTTAAAGTTTTATAAAATAATAATTATTATATGAATTATGTTCTTTTAATAAAAATAATTTGCTTTTGCTAAATTAGTGTTTGAATTGGATCAACAACCAGAGAGCCCGTCCCTGTAACTTCTGTCTTACTACATACTTGTATAATCTTCTTCAAAAACAACAGAAAGCGCCATATTCTCTTCCGGCCATCTTATTATATCAGAAATATGATTTTTTTAAAATTAATTATTTGAAATTATAAAGAATTTGGAAATATAAGCTATGAATTTGCTGAACTTTAAACACAAATAGAATTATTTTGTTATACTTCTGACAGGTTAGAGCGTATCACCTAACAGTCTTATCATTTATTTGAACACGTTTATTTCTAAGTATTTTAGAGGCGCATTAAAAATTAAAAGGGCAGTTTTAATTTTCAATTGTAAAATTTTTAATGGCAATGATATTCTATGTTATAATCATACAAATATTACATATTATATAATATAAATTATATACGTATAATAATTTTAAAAGTCTTAATTTTGATTGGAAATCAAAATGTGATTTCCATTTCTTTTTTGGAAATGGAAATTATGTTTTAAAATGAATGGAAATGTAATTTGGAAAAAAATATTAAGTTTTTGAAATTAAATGGAAAGCAATATGAAATTTTGTAAATTTTTGACCAACTCGCACAAGTTCACTGGTAGGTGATCTCTGTAAGGAAAAATCTTTTATGCCTTTTAGATAAGGTTATAATAAAACCGCTAATCTTATAATAGCTTTTATATTACTTACATTATACATCATCCTTTCATAGCCAAAAAGTTCGCCAGAATGCTAATATGAGTATTTAATAAGATAATATCAACTCTTATATAGTTTTTACTAATAAACAAATTGCTAGTTGGGGATGCACTATCAAGAATAGATTTTGATGAAATTAAACAAATATCTACAAATAAAATTTACAAAGTTACTACTCGATCTGATACACGTAAAGTTGTTGAAAATTGAAAATTCAAAAACAAAAATCATTACTAAAAAATCTTTACCAAAAATTTATGAAACTTTAAACCTAAAAGATACACACAATATTGTCTGCTAAACATTCTGTTTAAAAAAAGTCTAGACTGTATATGAAAAAAGGCAAACAAATTTTAGTTTGCATAGATATAAATAATTACAATGCTAATGGAAAACTTGATCTAAATCAACTAATTCCAAGGCTAGAAAAAGAGGCCAGCTAGCATCATAAATAAAAATCAGTTGCAACTTTCATTAAATGATATTTTTACAGTAATAAATACACAAAATTTCAAAGAAACCGGAATAATAATTTAAATAAATTACAAATTGCGTTAACGCCCAAAATTAATAAACTTACAAATAACGACGAAAAACAAAAAATTATACAAATATACCATAATGATCCAATTTTCGGCGGTCATCAAATATGACAAAATATGTGACAAATTACGTTAAAAATTGCACTAAACGTTAATTAAACAAAGCTACACCAAAAAATAAATAGAAATGAGTTATAACAACAACCCCACAACGAGCATTTGATATAGTTTTTAATTGATGCTATTGGCCCATTAATTAAATCTAATAAGGGTAATGAATATGCAGTTACTATAATTTGTGAATTAACAAAATATCTTGTTCCTATACCAATTCCCAACAAAAATTCAAAAGTAGTAGCCAATGCTATTTTTGAAAACTTCATTTTAATATATGGTCCAATGAAACAAATTAAAACGTATTTGGGTTTAGAATATAAAATTCAAATTTTGCAAGAAGTTTGTAAATTATTGAATATAACACACCAAACTTCAACAGCATATCACCATCAAAGCTTAGGTACTAAATTCGTTTTAATATACATATATAGTATATTCGTTCTTATATTGACATAAATAAGACAGATTGGGATGAATGGTTGAAATATTTTACCTATTGCTTTAACACAACACCTTCTTCTTTTCATGAATACTGCCCTTATGAACTTATTTTCGGTAAAATTCCTACAAGTTTTAAAATTTTAGATTCAGAACAAATCGATCCTATTTACAATATAGATTCCTATGCAAAAGAATTAAAATATCGACTTCAAATTTCAAATCAACGAGCTAATAATTTACTTACAAAAGCTAAAAATATTCAAAAAAACTCGATATGATAATAATTCAAAGCCTTTAAATATTCTTCCTAATGAATTAGTTCTTTTGGATAATCCATCAAGACATAAACTCGATCCTTTTTAAAGGACCATTTAAAGTCATAAAAATTGATAATCCAAATTGTATAATTATCCACGAAAATGATAAGCAACATATGATACATAAAAATAGACTAACGAAATTTAATAAACTTATTTTCTATAGATTTATAAATTAAGAAAAAAAAATGTGCACATATTTTAGAAATTAAGATATTAATATACTACATTATTTTTTTATAATATGTATTTTTTTTCTCTACATTATTTAGAAGATAATTTAAAAAAAAAATCAGTAAAATTTCAAAATATGAAACCTATAATAAT
This sequence comes from Empis stercorea, assembly GCA_949752835.1. NCBI lineage: Eukaryota > Metazoa > Arthropoda > Insecta > Diptera > Empididae > Empis > Empis stercorea. The sequence goes on from OX457085.1 coordinate 45,048,116, forward strand.
AATTTTTTATATTCAGTTTGAAAAACTATGTAATCAAATTACTATAATTTTTAGAATAAATTATAAAATTAAAATTTGCATAATAATTTTTTATAAAAATATTATAATTAGAAATAAGTTCAATTTTCAAAAAGGGAAAGTGGCTAACTTAACTTTAAATCATTTTAATATTTCGAATATGAATAATCTTAAATGAAGATATGAATAATCTTAAATGAAGATTATTCTTCTCCGGAAGGAAGGCGTAATGTCTAAAGTTAATTAATAAGAACATTATGAAATAAAGTTCCTATAAAATAACTTAGACGAAATCCGAGCCACCTCAAATTAATAATTATGTTCCTAATTATAAAAAAATAATTATGTAGTTTAAAAACTTTAAGCACAGTCAAATGTCGGACTTCTAAAGTGAATGCCGTAAATATTAAATAAATAATAATTAAAACTAAAACAGTGTTTTTTATTTAAATAAGTATAAATAAGAAATTATAAGAAATTAAAAAAGGACTACACCTAATTCTGTTTTTACAGGATTTTGATTTTATACACGAATGAAAAAGTAATTTTTTTTCTATTTTTATACGAAAACTTTTGAATTTTTTATATTATTTTTTTTATGAAATCCTTTTTTTTGGTTTCTGAATTTTCATATTGTTTATGTTGTTTTTTAGTTGCTTTTTAAGTCTGGAACCAATCTATTATTTTTCCATATAGGCAATGTCTTTTTTACACGAATTTTTTTTACATGTATTTTTTTTATACGAATCTATCGTGTAAAAACAGAATTAGGTGTATACTTTATAAAAGGAATAAGCCAAAACTAAAAAAGAACATAAATCCGTTAATCTGTCAGATTTTGAATGAATTATATATGCCCGACGTGATATTTAACTATAATTGACTCATTATATAAAAAGGAAACCAACTACAGAATGTACCAACTACAGACGAATATCAGCATTGATTGACAACTACAACTTAGAAATAGTGACGGAGTTCTTATACCTGGGATCGGAAATAAACAGTAATTACTGTACTACTCAAGTCCGCAATACAACGAAAAATAATGAGTGGAAACCGATAACATTTCGGTTTAAGCAAACAAGGAATTGCGAATCCGTCTGATTTCATGAAGAAATGGAATCCGTCTGATTTCATGGAGAAATAAAATTGAAGTATATATAACACTCATCATATCCATACTTACCTAAAAAGCGAAAGTAGGGCGCAAATTAAAAATTAGTATTTTGAAAAAAAAATCTTCAAAAAGTTTATGGTGTCTGGCGGGAACTTTTCAATGATGAGTTGTATGAGCTATAGAATTGTTAGTACCAACGTCAGCGGAAGTGGCCTGTGTGTTTGCCATGGGAGAGTATGTATCGTGTCAGGCATACACGTTGGTATATAAGTCGGGCTGACGTTGGTATAAACATTCTCACTGGGTGTATATATTTTGAAGTTTTGGCAACTACAACTTGATTTTCGGAACTATAAAATTCGTTGGTGGTAACTACAACGAATACAAGAAAACACGCTACATGATGTAAATTTTTTTTAACTTTTTTGCTTTTTGTATATTTTGTTTTTCTTTTCTATTTCACACATTAAACATGGGAGACATAAAAAATGGAACGCTACACAATTTCGCAAAGAACTAAGATTGTTATTCTACTCCTTGAAAATAATCGTTCAATAATAAATACTCAACGTACATACAGAAGATTTTACGGTGTAAGAACCAAATGGTTGGAATTGTTCGCTGGGTGATAATTTTTCTGAATTTGTGACTTTTGGAGATACAAGACGTACGGGTAGACCTCGAACTGGCAGATCGGTTAAAAATATTGATGTTGTGGGACAAAGTATAGCAGAAAACAGGGAGACATGAACGATAAGACGATCTGCCCAGTTGCAGCTTTCTGACCCCAATCTTCCCGCAAGAAAAACGATTTGCACCTCTTCCCGTACAAAATCCAGCTAGTCCAATAACTAAATCATGAGGACTTCGGATTGAGCTTGGAATATGCTAGAGCTGTTTTAAATCTCGTTGAGCATTATGAAAACTTTTTGCTAAATTTAATGATGATCGATTAAGCACATTTTTACTTGAGCGGTTTCGTTACTAATCAAAACTTCAGATTTTGGAGATCAGAAAATCCCAAAAATGTGCATCAAAGATCATTACACCCAATTCATGTTACTGTTTGGTGCATTACCGCCGAAAAGATTTACGGACCATTTTTTTTCGAAAGCGATCGACGTGAAAGCCTAACAATAAATGGAGAACGTTACAGAGCTATGCTCCAAAAATTTTTATTTCCGCAATTGCCACCAAACACCAAGAAGACACAGTTATGGAAAATGCCATAAAAAGAGCAGATTTTTGCGTTGCAGAAAATGGTTCTCACTTAACTCATCTTATTTTTCATACATAATGTAAAAAAATAACATAAAATAAACTTTCTTTTAAAATTGAAATTTTTTGGTTTTTCATTCCATTCAATATTTATTTAAAAAACAAATCATAGGTACTTACTTTTGCCGCACCCTGTATAACTCACTGAATTACTTATGTACGCACCAAATTCTCGAAAAAATTGTAGAAATTTTTTTATTCCTTATTTCCCTAGGAAAATACAGAGTAATCACTGCGCAATACTAAAACGGATAGTGAAATAGTGCCATAATGGTTTTTATTTTTCTCTTTGCGACCCCCCGACGGGGTCATGTCGCAAAGAGAAATAATATTGTGCCTACATTTTTTTCTTCTTCTTTTGGCACAACAGCCCGATGTGGGCTTGGGCCTAGGGCAGGGCCGGCGCTCCTATAGAACAGTATGAACAGCTTGACGGGGCGCTAAAATTTAAGAAATTTTGAGGGCGCCAAAATCCATCAAATATTTTTTTTTTAATTTTCAAGTAACGAACAAAAAGTATGAACTAGTAGAGTACATATATGCAAAATGCAACGTAAATTTATTTTTTAAAAGTACATATACATATATTTTATATACATATGTATTTATATAATAAATTATATTTATATAGCCGGAGAAAAAATTTCTTGCTATTCTTCTCTTCTAGATATTATATTGCTTTTATGCTTCATACGGTTCATAGTTAATATGGAAAGTAAAAATATTTATAAAACTCCCTTCCATTTCTTATATATGAAAAAAAAACCCGCATGAACAGTATTTTTAGTCTGTTCATCTAAAAATATTGAAATCGGTAGAACAATAATTTAATAAATATCGATATCGATTCATACCTCATATTGTATTTGTATCGCAGCACTCTTATTTTTACTTTCCCTTTTATGAATTCACACTTCCAGTATATATATATATGTTGGTATCTCCTCACCTGGCCATAACTCTTAAACGGTTTGACCGATTGAGCTCAAATTTGGAAGTTGAGCTCGTGCCATCAAAGGCTTGGTACCCTAATTTGGGGCCTTTTAGATGAGGGGGAAGGGGGCGCGGAGGGCCGTTTATTTTTTGAATGTACCAAAAAAACCATGTGGGGTATCAAATGAAAGGTCTTGACGAGTACATCTCATTGAGCGGTAGTCCGGGGGGCGCCGTAGGTCATGTCGGGCCCAAATCGGGGCAATGTTGGGCCCTATAATACAAAAAATCATGTGGGATATCAAATGAAAGGTCTTGACGAGTACATCTCATTGAGTGGTGGTCTGGGGGGTGCCGTGGGTCATGTCGGGCTCAAAATGGGGGCAATGTTGGGCCCTATAATACAAAAAATCATGTGGGGTATCAAATGAAAGGTCTTGACGAGTACATCTCATTGAGCGGTAGTCCGGCGGCGCTGTGGGTAATGTCGGGCCCAAAACGGGGGCAATGTTGGGGCCCATCATACAAAAATCATGTGGGGTATTAAATGAAAGGTCTTGAAGAGTACATCTCAATGGGGGTATCTGGGGGGCGACGGGGGTCATGCCCGGGCCCAAAACGGAGCATATACTGTATATATTGTATACTGTATATATTGTATACCATATACTGAGCATATATATTACAAAAAATCATGAGGGGTATCAAATGAAAGGTTTTGAAGTGTACATCTCAATGGGGTGTATTTCGTGGGGCGCCGTGTGTCATTTAGGGGCTAAAATGGGGGCAATGTTGGGCTCCATCATACAAAAATCATGTGGGGTATCAAATGAAAGGCCTTCAACAGTACATCTCAATGGGTAGTAACCCGGAGGGCACTGTGAGTCATCTCGGGCCCAAAACGGGGGCAATGTGGGGCCCCATAATACAAAAAAATCATGTGGAGAATCAAATGAAAGGTCTTGAAGAGTACATCTTGTTGAGTACTCCGAGAGGTACTCTGGGTCTTGTGGGGTCCATAATGCAAAAAGACATGAGAGGTATCAAATAAAAGGTATTGAAGAATACATCTCGTTGCGCAGTCCTTCGTAATTCATATTAGGGCCCACAACCTGTGTCATGTGGGGGCCATCATAAAAAATCAGGCGGGGCATCAAATTAAAGGTCTTGAAGAGTAGTCAGAGCAGTACCCTGGGTCATGTGGAGCCAATTATACAAAAACACATCGGCACATGTTGAATTCCAAATCGTGGGCCATGAGGAGCTCAAACAAATCATTCCCAAGTTGTCAAAGTATTTAAATATTTTTAGCCGGTCAAATGAATAAATATTTGACCGACTAAAAAGTGTAAAATAAAAAATATAAATAAAAAAAGGTTTTTTAAAAATACTTTCCCTTAAAGAAAAATTCAACTAAAAAGTAATAAACAAGCAAATAATACCACATCAATGTACTTTCCCGTTGAGTTTGAGCAACTATCAGAAATAGTAAGTAGACCTTATCAGAATTATTGCCATTTATAAGGAGGTCTACTTACCCTTACTATTTAAGAGTTCAGGGCTTTGAGAGCCGCTTGACTGTCCGAGAAGATTGTTATCGTCTTGTTCTTGTATCTTCTGGGCATGTTTTCTTCCGCGCATAATTGAATTGCATGAACTTCTGCCTGGAAGACTGTTGCGAGGGTACCTAGGCTTTTTAATATTTTACACCTTGGCCTCTTTCCGGAGACACCGGATCCAACTCCTTCTGTTTTTGATCACTCTGTATACCATTCTAGCTCCGTTTCCGAGGGTCGTGTGGCTTCCCAGTTGTTCCTGTCCGGAAACATTACCTTGAATGGTTTGTAGAAATCATAAATAATATTACAATCATCCTTCGGCATATTTATATGCGGAATGTTGCTTGGATGATTGCGGGATGACTTTTCAACTTCTGAGTGTCCGTGTTACTAGATCCTAGTATTCTCAGCGCTCCGAATTTGGCTTCCTCTTCAATTGCTAGATGTAGAGGGGCCAAGTTGAGCAGTACTTCCATCGCTACCGTTGGTGTTGTCTGCATAGCTCCAGTGATGTTCAGGCAGGCTACTCTTTGTAGTTTTTCGAGTTTCGTCCTGATGTTTAGTTGGGATACTTTCCGCCACCAAACCACCGCAGCATAGGTTATAACTGGTCGTACTATTGATAGGTACATCCAGTTGGCTATTTTTGGTTGCAGCCCCCATGTTTTCCCACAGATCCTTCTGCAGGTCCACAGTGAAAGTTGCGCTTTTTTTAGAGTTTTCTCTAGGTGAACGTTCCATTTTAGCTTACGGAATTTTGCTTCTTCAGAAAACTATTTCTTTCCCAAACAGCATTGGTTTCCTCAGTTGGGCCACATTGTGTTTATTGCTGAATGGGACAATTATGGTTTTGTCAGGGTTGGCTTTTAGCTTCTCCTTTTCACACCATCTTTGGACTATTCCAAATGCAGTCTGTAGCAGATCACACTGAATATTTATGAATTTGCCTCTGATGATTATTGCAAGATCATCTGCACATCCTTGACAATCGAAGCCTGCCCTCTGCAGCTTATCTAGTAGTTTGTCTACTACTAGTGACCAGAGAAGGGGCGATAGAACACCACCTTGTGGACATCCCCGATTGGTTTTTGCCTTCATCTTCTCTTCTCCCAGAGAGAGTTCTATAATCCTGCTCTTAACATGGATTCCGTCCATTTACATATTGCGTTGCTTACTCCCCTACCTCTCAATGCCTCTATCATTGACCTATGAGAAGTGTTGTTGAAAGCCCCTTCAATATCCATGAAAGCTACTATAGCTGTCTCCTTAGCCGTTAGTGATTTCTCAATCTTTTCCGTTAGATTTAGAAGAGCCATCTCTGTGGATTTACCTGATTGGTATGCGTATTGATTTTTGTGAAGGGGATTATTTGCCAGAATTGTATCTCTCAGGTATCTTTCAATCACTTTCTCTAGTGTTTTCAATACGAATGATGATAGGCTGATGGGTCGTAGATTTTTTGGGTCGCCGTTCAGCCTTTTGTTTGCTTTGGGTATGAATACCACTTTTACCTGTGCCCATGCTTTTGGTATGTGACCAAACACTAAGCTAGCTTTAAAAAGCCTTGTTAGTTTTAGTATTAGTTTTTCTCCTCCTTCTTGTAAGATGGCCGGGAATATTTCATCTGGTCCTGCTGATTTGAAGGGTTTGAAAGTGTTGATTGCCCATTTGACCCGCTCTGGGCTGATGATCTTAGCTGCCAGTTTCCAGTCTACTTTTGAGGTTTTCTTTGGGTAATGCTGGTAGCATTATTGTCATTTTCTAGTGTTGCAGCTCCAGGGAAGTGTGAATCTAATAGTATTTTTAGAGTTTCCGCTTTTGATTCGGCATAGCGACCATTTTCCCCTTTGAGGAGTCGTATGGCGCCTGGCTTTTTATTTGCTAACACCTTGTGGATACGTGCTGCTACTGGAAGTTCGTCTATTTGTTCGCAGAACATCTGAAACGCGGCTTTTTTTGCTTTTTTAATCTCCCGATTGTATTCCGTGAGATCCGTCGTGTAAATTTCCCATTCTTGTGGACTCTTGTTTTTCGCCTTATTGAACAGTCTCCTAACCTTAGTTCTAAGGTCGGAGAGATTGTTATTCCACCAATTTACCTGTCTATTACTGCGCTTTGTGCGCATTGTGCAGTTTTCTTCAAAGGCTCCTATGATCGCCGTTTTCATCATCATAGCAGCATCTTCTAGGTCCTCAATATCTTTAATTTTGTCCGGGATCGCCTCTATTTTACTTCCTAAGTCAGCTTTAAATGACGACCAGTTAGTTTTCTTTTTGGGGCGGTACGTAATCGATAGGGGGCCTACTCCTACTATATCGAATCTAATGTATTTGTGGTCCGAACAAGATGGCTCATCTGAGACGTGCCAATTAATTATCTTCTTCGCTAAGAAAGGGGTTGTTATTGTTAGATCTAGCACCTCATTCCTTATTCTATTAACGAATGTTGGCTCATTACCCGAATTTGCTACCGAGAGATTATAACTAGTAATAAAATCAAGTAATGACTCACCCCTAATATTAATGTCCGTGCTACCCCAATTGGTATGATGAGCATTGGCGTCACATCCAACCAATAGCTGCATTTTCTTCCTTTTCGCGAAGAGTAGCAGTCCTATTAATTCAGGTGGAGGGCATTGTTGATCCGCAGCAAAGTATGCAGAACATACTATGATGTTCTGCAACTCGCCTTTTGGTTCAGTTATTGCCGCTACTACGTCCTGTTGACAGAATTCTGTAATGGGAACGTAGTTTCTTTATTAAATAAAATACAAGCTCTTGGTCTCGAGTTTGTATTATCGTAAAGTAACTTTCCTCCCGACACTCCTAGCCCACAGATCTTACCATTTGCAAGCCAGGGTTCCTGGATGAGCGCTATGTTAGCGTCTTCTTTTACATACCTGCAGCTGAGTATTGCTGATGCAGCTTTGGCGTGCTGCAGGTTTGCCTGGATGCACTTCCAGGACATCCTTTATCTCCTTCTTGGAGGGGGACTCCTAGAGTCCGCCCTGCTGCGCCTATGGTTGGGTGGGCTCCGAGACGCCTTCTATAACGACTGGAGGCATCAAGTCGTGCCGGTTCTATAACGACTGGAGGCATCAAGTCGTGCCGTCCTGCCGTGTTCCACTCTTCGCCAACCATCTTTCCTATCTTTTGATTTAGACCTTCTTCTGGGCGCTTCTTTACGAGGGGATCTCCTACGATGGTCTGTCCGCCTCTCTCTATCGTGCCTTCCTTCTTTTTGTTCCCTATTACTATCAGCCTTAAGAGGTGGCCTGAACATTTTGTTATTTACTCCGCTGGTAGAGGGTACTGGTTCCGATGCCGACTTAACCACTTCTACTAGCGCTGGCATGGGTGTTGTTATCTTTTTCTCACCTTCTTCCTTCCGTATATCCTGAAACAGCTGGTGTTGGCACAGGTGCTCTCTGAACCGCCTGTACTTCACCTTGCTGTACCTTGCGGAGATCTATCTTGTCTAGACCGAACCATGGTCTGCAATACATGCCTTGAATAACTCTTGCGGAGGCGTCATCTATTGAGAGAACCAAACGGTGGCCCTTCTCATTAGATGTCCTCTTCAGAATCCGCCAATTCCGGGTATGCAGGACATCGTTCTGTCTGTCCAGTCGGTCAAGGATCCTCTCATGAAGATTATCTTCATCAGGAAAGAACCCAGAACATCTCTGCCGTCTACTAACACTAAATCCGCCTCTTTGTAGGGCTTGATTTTTTTAATAGTTTGATTCAGCCATTGCTTACTAGCATCATCAGCGCAATTTATTGATACCCATCCGGGTTTGCGTGTCGATCCAAGGAAGCGTACATGGGTGCCTCTGGGCAATTCGTCCATGGCGTTTAAGATCGACCTTTGAACTTTTCTTGCCTCTTCTTCGCTGAGCGCCCGCACAGGATATTGCCGTGGTAGTATACCTACTTTGGTAGTACTCGCAACTTCGCTGTACGTTAGCTTGCTCTGTGTATGAACTTTGTTCCTCTTTGTAGTCATCGGTGGCGTGCTACCGTCCGATCTATTGCGTTTCATACACAGAGAGCCGGATGCTTTCCGTGCTAACATATCCTCGTACTCTTTGTCCAACTTAGCCCTTGCTTCATAGTACGCGATACCTGTGGAGATGATTCTCTTCAGCTTCTTTCTAGCCGCACCACACAACCTCCTGGGCTTCACTTGTGAACCGCTTGACGCTTTGCTTTCTTTTTCTTCCGCGTCGGAGGTTGGCGTATTATCAATCACGGTGACGTTGTCGTTGTCAGAGGACATTAGGTAATCGCTCTCGTCTTCCGTTGCAATATCAATATCACTGGCGTCATTATCTGTATCGCCTAGTCTTGTTCTCTCTATCATCTCAATAGCAGCAGCAAGTAAGGAGCCTGCACAAGCCGCCTCTGTCATTGCAGATGCTATCGGTTCGTTTGGGATTGCCGTTATTGTTGATGTTGTAGTTGTTGTCGTTGCGTTGTTTTGAATCGTTGCTGTTGTCTTCTTTGTTGTTCCTTTGTTGATTTTTTGTTGTTGTTCCTTTGTTGATTTTTTGTTGTTGTTTGTTATTATTCTTTTCCATATTTGTTCCCACGAGTTTCGCGACAAAGTAGAGTCCACCATGGCAGAGGTCCGATACCATGGTAAGGCTGGTTAAAATCGGAGGTCGCCTGATATCCGGAGTACACCGTTATCGACTGAGCTCACCCTCAGCCACGCAGCCCTCGGCACGGTACGTGTAACACCATTGGCTTGGTCGCGCACTGCAAATTCGGTCTGTGTCCATGTTTAATATGGACACAGTTCCAGGGGCCACCACGAGTAGGTAATGCAGGCACTTGGCTAGGAACTTCTACAGTTGCAACATTTATACCCTAGGATACAAATGCCTACCCTGTAGAATCCCCACCCCGACCCCCAACTGTTCCATATTAACTATGAACAGTTTTGAAATTTTGTTCAAAATAAAAATATATTTAATATGAAGCAATTACTATTTGTATTATGATTATTGAATATGTACATATATATCAATTCAATTTGATGTTATGAGATTTTTAGGTGGCACAGTGCACAGATTAAAAATGCTGTTCATGGGGTCTTTTTTCATGTAAGAAACGGAAGGGGTTTTTTAATGATATTTTTACTATTCATAATAACTATGAACAATTTTAAAATTTTGTTAAAAAAAAATATAGATATTTGTGAATATGACTATTGATTATGACCATATACATAGGTATAATATATTTTTTTTATATGTGAATTTTTTGGTGGTGCAGAGCACAGATTAAAAATGCTGTTCATGTGGCGTTTTTTCATGTAAGAAACGAAGGGTTTTTTTTATTGATATTTTTACTATGTATGCCCATATTTTCATTTGGGATTTTCTCTGGTGCCTCTGGATGGATTGGGCTGATATTTGGTAAACATATTCATTATAGTGGTCTGGATGAAATGATGAATGGCCATATTTTCATCTGGGATTTTCTCTGGTGCCTCTGGATGGATTGGGCTGATATTTGGTAGACACAGGGTTAGCGCCGGCCCTGGGCCTAGGCCTACCTCTTGGAGTTTTTTCTGACATTTTATTGCAATATTTTTAATATTATTAATTTTTCAATTCATAAACGATTTCATTTAATTGTTGAAAACCTTTCGAGGAGGTTTATAGATTAAAATGGGAATTTATCAATTTATTTTTAATAATTCATTTTATGTGTTTTATTTACTGGATTGATTCATATAAAAATCTAAAACATTTTTTAACACAATAAAATATGTTATGATTTTTAATTAGTTTCTTTTAATTAGTTCTCAATTATATTTCTATAAAATTTTAAAAAAACTAAAAAACTATTGGTTAACTGTATTAAATCTTTTTCAAACTAATTATCATTTTAGCACCCATACCCAACTGAAGATGAAAAACGATCAATTGCCGAACAAACTAATTTAACTTTACTGCAAGTAAGAAATATCATATTTTTATTTGTTCTATTGTTTTTATTTCATACTATAGGTAAATAATTGGTTTATAAATGCTAGGCGAAGAATACTGCAACCAATGTTAGAACATGCTAATGATAGTAGCTCTAATCAGTGTAACACTTTTTTATATAAATATATTTTCATGCAATTTATTTTTTATCTTTAGCTCGAAAAAAATCTTCTCATAATAACAGCCAGCACCCTGATTCCAAACGATTTTGGCCACAAAATTCAAATCAACAATTAATTGATTCAACAAACATTGAAAACACAAGTGCAAATATTAATAGAGCAGTCACAGACCGTCTTTCATCTAGTCAAAAATTGGCAGAAAGTTTTTACAGCTCCGATGAAAGCAATGAGAGTTTGGTTATTGATCATGATACCTAAAAATTAAAACATATAATTAGAGTGAAATAAAATTATGTTACATTTGTCGCTTTGGCTAATTTTCCATTAAAAAACCTCTTATTTTACTGATCATGTTTGCCAAATGTTTTTGAATTAAATAAAATAATTATCTAAACCAAAATGTTCTCAAATATGTGCCATAGAAGCAGTAGTCAAATATATACATTTTATACGCCAAAATTATATATGTGTACAACTATTTTCTAAGTATACTTTTTTTAAATATGCACTGATATAAGAGTACGTTATGACACTATAAAGTATTATTGCAGTTCATAAGTACAGAAAATATAAAATAAAATGTATACGTAATACTTACCTCATATTATATTAGCACCTATTATAATCAGAAATACTCATTTATACGTAAAATCTTATTATTATTCTTATTATTATGAATTAAATGCATTATGATATACATATTCGTATAACTTAGAATAATATCAATAAATAAAATTAATTATACTATCCAATTAAATTAATTACAACTACTATATTTTAAAATAGAAATTATATAATATATATTAAACTATATTATTTGTATTTTCGAATAATTAAAAACTTTTTGCTCAATAAATTTAATTTTTGAATAACCAAAAAATTTTGATTTAACAGTTTTAAATATATTTTCTGTCATTAAAGGAAATTATATAGAAAAAATGCATACGACTAAAAACCTGTAGAAAGAGTGCGTTGGCGCGTCTTATTTCAAGAACAACAAGGCCAAGTCGGAAATTATTTATCGAGTCGACTGCTGTATTTTCAAAAGTTGGCTGAATTATTAGTTTTCTTACTATTAAAAAATTTAAATCAATGTTTTATTTTTACTATTAATGTTTTTACTATTAAAATTAATGTCAAAATTCCGTTTCTCCATGTGGCTCTTTTTTGTGTAAAAATTTTGCTAATGGTAGCTACAACGGAAACGTGCTACCGGTGGATACAACCATGCCGAACTGGTCTAATAGGAGGTGTCAGATCAAACTCAGCTAAGGTGTGTATGCATCGTGTTGAGTGCTGCATAGCATAAGGTGTCTAAATGTGGTATCGCTTACTACCTAAAAAGAATCATAAATGCACCATTATCAATGCAGCAACTCTTACTTATGAAGATTTAGCTATTTAGCAACTGTAATTGTAGAAATAGAAAAAAAGCAGCCAAATAACATTACCGGCAGCTCCCAACGACATGCAAGCTTCCCCACCAGGACATGTTTTAATGGGAGAGCCGTTAAGATCCATTAAACATGCATTTCAGAAGCAAGATTAAATGTCTAAGATGCTGGGTACGTGTCACTCGACTATGACATAGATTCTGGGACAGATGGTCCAACTAAAAAGAACTCCAGCTTAGAATGAAAGATGGAACATATGCAACAACTACTATAGCTACTTCAGTTTTCAGTTATTAGTTTTAATTATTGTTTTCATAGTTTTCAATTATTGGTGAAGTGCGCCGAGTGTAGCTAATTAAAGTAATGTAGCTAATATTATCACATCAATTTTTAAAGGAATTTAGGGGTTCCTGCTCCTGCAGTGTAATTGCATCATTATGCGAAGAGATTTTATTATAAATCTTCAAATCCTCATCTTCAAATAGATGCTCAGTTTACTATTCTTAATGATAGAACCAACATCATTAATAGAAAAAATGACTATAAATGGGCCCAAGTGACTGCCCTGTGGGACACCAGAGTTGGCAAAATAGGGATCTGAAATAGCAGATCGAAATTTTACGCAGTATTTTCTGTTTTCTAAATATGAAGAAAACTATTTAATCAAAAAACCAGGAAAACCTAATTTTTAAAGGAAATTACACTGTGAGGTAAGGGATCAAGAGTCGTATTTTCTCTCGAACGACACGCCTTAGAGAAAATGGCTTTACGAGAGTCGTATTTAACGACAGATGGCGTTAAATATGACACAGATGAAAAAAAGTAGTATTCTATGAGTCGTTACGAAAGGCTTTGAATTTCAAAAAAGTAAAAAATTTGTCGTAGGCAATTTTGCTTACGAAATTATAAAATCGTTAAGTAAAAAGTGTTTTTTGTATTATAATACAATAATTATTTCCACAATTATTATAAGAATAATTGCGGAAATATATTAGTGGGTGTTACATTATTGTGGAAATTCGATAAATAAAACCCTTTATTATTGTTTATACATGTATGTGGACCATCCCATATGAATATTATGTTAAAATAAAGTATGAGTTAAAAACATGAATGGAAATAGTCATTTTTTATCTGAAATTACATCTGGAATGATAGTTTAAGAAAAAATAGAACTCTTATATGAAAACAACTTTTTTCAACAATTGCTTCAACCGCATCTTTTTTTTTTATTTCAACTTTTCTTGCGACTTCTTCAAAGAAAGTTCTCTACCAAACCTGGTACAACATCATCTTGGGCAGAAGCTAATTTTGTTTTGGCAACCAATTCACTAGCTAATCTACCCCTAATCTATTATATTATAACGTATACACGAACATTTATAAATAATTCACTGTTTAATATATGTATATAATTTAAAACTGTAATTAATATTGCAAAAAATTCCCGTGCAATTGAATTTTTTTATAACTCAATAGCTAAATGCGAAATGGTTGATCAATATTGCATTTTGTTGTCAAAATAACTGGTGGTACGAACGTAAAAATTTTTTTCAACAAAGCTATCTATTGGAAATTTTATTTTTCTGTTTTCACGTTGGCAATAAATTTGTCGTTTCGTACGTCTGTGGGAATACCATTTTAGAGTCGGTACGAAATGAAATATTTATTGGGCGTCAAATACGACACGACTCTCAGAATAAGCCCATTACTTAGGTCAGCATAAATGACATCAGTTTGAAAGCCCGCCTCCAAGGTATTTATGTGGAATGAAAAAACTTCTACTAAATTGCTTACAGTGGATCTATTTTTCATAAACCCATGCTAGTTAGATATTAATAACCCTGAGCACAAACTATAAATTTAGGTATTCTAGAAAGTTTAGCAATCGGCCTATAGTTACTTATATTGTTTTTTGACTCTTTTTTATTAACTGGGATTATGTATGAAGTTTTCCAAAAGTCTAGAAATCGGCCACTATTTAAAGATTTATTAAATAAAGTACTAAAAGGAGCAGCTAGCCATTCTGCACAATTTCAGGAACATTATCCGGCCAAGCAGATGCATCATGTTTTAGTCTAACCAGGTATTGTTTTACCTGTAAATCTGTAAAACTAATTGGAGTTAAAGGCAACTCCGGGCAGCTATGCTTATGGTGAAGTTTTGTTTCATCTAAATTGAAAGTGGTAGCCGAGTAAGAGCTAGCAAAGAAGTCTTTAAAGTGGTTAGCAATCAACATTGGATCATTACTAGTTTCTCCATTGAAAGTCATAAAATTAGGAAATTGATTCGATTTTTCTTTGGAATTGACAAATTTCCAAAAAAACTTAGGATTTGTTTTTAATTGAATAGTATCGTTAATTGATTTAATTGATTAATATCGTTAAGATAATTAGTATAATTGCTATCTAAGAGAGATTTAAACGAATTAAATAATTCTACAAACTCAAAATAAAGTTCGGTAGTTTTTTGTAGGGATATTTGTTGAGAAATAATTGTAGGGATATTTGTTGAGCCAATAAAGGATGTTGAGGGTTTACCAACCATAAAAGTCTCTCCTTTTCTAAAATTTGAGTATTTAGTACAATTACTAGATGAATTGTCTACTTGAATAAAATTCCTCTGAACTTCATTACGAATCCTGAACTATTTCCTGATTACTAACCTGATAATTATTTCTATTATTATTTATATTTATATTATAATTAGAACTACTATAATTACTAATTTTATTTTTATTATTATTATTATTACAAGTAAAATTACAATTACAATTATGCTAATGGTAGCTACAACGGAAACGTGCTACCGGTGGATACAACCATGCCGAACTGGTCTAATAGGAGGTGTCAGATCAAACTCAGCTAAGGTGTGTATGCATCGTGTTGAGTGCTGCATAGCATAAGGTGTCTAAATGTGGTATCGCTTACTACCTAAAAAGAATCATAAATGCACCATTATCAATGCAGCAACTCTTACTTATGAAGATTTAGCTATTTAGCAACTGTAATTGTAGAAATAGAAAAAAAGCAGCCAAATAACATTACCGGCAGCTCCCAACGACATGCAAGCTTCCCCACCAGGACATGTTTTAATGGGAGAGCCGTTAAGATCCATTAAACATGCATTTCAGAAGCAAGATTAAATGTCTAAGATGCTGGGTACGTGTCACTCGACTATGACATAGATTCTGGGACAGATGGTCCAACTAAAAAGAACTCCAGCTTAGAATGAAAGATGGAACATATGCAACAACTACTATAGCTACTTCAGTTTTCAGTTATTAGTTTTAATTATTGTTTTCATAGTTTTCAATTATTGGTGAAGTGCGCCGAGTGTAGCTAATTAAAGTAATGTAGCTAATATTATCACATCAATTTTTAAAGGAATTTAGGGGTTCCTGCTCCTGCAGTGTAATTGCATCATTATGCGAAGAGATTTTATTATAAATCTTCAAATCCTCATCTTCAAATAGATGCTCAGTTTACTATTCTTAATGATAGAACCAACATCATTAATAGAAAAAATGACTATAAATGGGCCCAAGTGACTGCCCTGTGGGACACCAGAGTTGGCAAAATAGGGATCTGAAATAGCAGATCGAAATTTTACGCAGTATTTTCTGTTTTCTAAATATGAAGAAAACTATTTAATCAAAAAACCAGGAAAACCTAATTTTTAAAGGAAATTACAGTGTGAGGTAAGGGATCAAGAGTCGTATTTTCTCTCGAACGACACGCCTTAGAGAAAATGGCTTTACGAGAGTCGTATTTAACGACAGATGGCGTTAAATATGACACAGATGAAAAAAAGTAGTATTCTATGAGTCGTTACGAAAGGCTTTGAATTTCAAAAAAGTAAAAAATTTGTCGTAGGCAATTTTGCTTACGAAATTATAAAATCGTTAAGTAAAAAGTGTTTTTTGTATTATAATACAATAATTATTTCCACAATTATTATAAGAATAATTGCGGAAATATATTAGTGGGTGTTACATTATTGTGGAAATTCGATAAATAAAACCCTTTATTATTGTTTATACATGTATGTGGACCATCCCATATGAATATTATGTTAAAATAAAGTATGAGTTAAAAACATGAATGGAAATAGTCATTTTTTATCTGAAATTACATCTGGAATGATAGTTTAAGAAAAAATAGAACTCTTATATGAAAACAACTTTTTTCAACAATTGCTTCAACCGCATCTTTTTTTTTTATTTCAACTTTTCTTGCGACTTCTTCAAAGAAAGTTCTCTACCAAACCTGGTACAACATCATCTTGGGCAGAAGCTAATTTTGTTTTGGCAACCAATTCACTAGCTAATCTACCCCTAATCTATTATATTATAACGTATACACGAACATTTATAAATAATTCACTGTTTAATATATGTATATAATTTAAAACTGTAATTAATATTGCAAAAAATTCCCGTGCAATTGAATTTTTTTATAACTCAATAGCTAAATGCGAAATGGTTGATCAATATTGCATTTTGTTGTCAAAATAACTGGTGGTACGAACGTAAAAATTTTTTTCAACAAAGCTATCTATTGGAAATTTTATTTTTCTGTTTTCACGTTGGCAATAAATTTGTCGTTTCGTACGTCTGTGGGAATACCATTTTAGAGTCGGTACGAAATGAAATATTTATTGGGCGTCAAATACGACACGACTCTCAGAATAAGCCCATTACTTAGGTCAGCATAAATGACATCAGTTTGAAAGCCCGCCTCCAAGGTATTTATGTGGAATGAAAAAACTTCTACTAAATTGCTTACAGTGGATCTATTTTTCATAAACCCATGCTAGTTAGATATTAATAACCCTGAGCACAAACTATAAATTTAGGTATTCTAGAAAGTTTAGCAATCGGCCTATAGTTACTTATATTGTTTTTTGACTCTTTTTTATTAACTGGGATTATGTATGAAGTTTTCCAAAAGTCTAGAAATCGGCCACTATTTAAAGATTTATTAAATAAAGTACTAAAAGGAGCAGCTAGCCATTCTGCACAATTTCAGGAACATTATCCGGCCAAGCAGATGCATCATGTTTTAGTCTAACCAGGTATTGTTTTACCTGTAAATCTGTAAAACTAATTGGAGTTAAAGGCAACTCCGGGCAGCTATGCTTATGGTGAAGTTTTGTTTCATCTAAATTGAAAGTGGTAGCCGAGTAAGAGCTAGCAAAGAAGTCTTTAAAGTGGTTAGCAATCAACATTGGATCATTACTAGTTTCTCCATTGAAAGTCATAAAATTAGGAAATTGATTCGATTTTTCTTTGGAATTGACAAATTTCCAAAAAAACTTAGGATTTGTTTTTAATTGAATAGTATCGTTAATTGATTTAATTGATTAATATCGTTAAGATAATTAGTATAATTGCTATCTAAGAGAGATTTAAACGAATTAAATAATTCTACAAACTCAAAATAAAGTTCGGTAGTTTTAAATTTTAAAAAATTATTCCAAGCCCTATTTTTGTGATTTCTCAACCTTCTTAAGTCCTGATTAAACCAAGTCGAGCTTGAAGAGAAGCCTCTGTCACGTACGGAAGGTATGTAAATGTTAAATCCATGTAGTATAATTACATGAAATTTGCTAACTGCGTCGTCGATATCAGGATTAGATAATATTATATCAAAGTCAATTGATAAGAAGCTAGTATTTAAGGCATTGAAGTTCACCTTTAGAAAGTTATATCGGTAAGATATAATTGGCGAAGAATCAACAGGGCTATTACAACAGTAAAAGAAACTAAAATTGTCAATATTTTCAAATCACCAATGGTAAAATATTATGATTGTCAGTCAAATTGGTCCAATCAGAAGTGAAAAATAGATCCATCTGCTTACCCATATGGTTTTTACTATTTGAAACCTGTTGAAGAAAATTAAAATTCAGCCCATCAATAAGTGTATATTCAGAACTAGTGACAATATGACTAGGAATAAGAAAACATTCATCTTCATGTGTGGACCATGCTATATCTGGTAAATTAAAATCCCCACATACCATTATTACATCACAAGAATTCATTAAGGATGAAATATAATCAATAGCATGACGAAGTTCTGAATAATTTCTAAAATAGAATTAGGTGGAATGTAACAACAAATAAAGAAAATAGACTTAGAGGTAAATTATACTTTAATTGCAACAATCTCTAATCTAGCAAATTCCGAAAGGACTTTATCACTAGTCTTAAAAATACTTTTAATAGCGATCAATACCAGGATGCAACCAAGTTTCAGTTAAAGCATAAATATCAAAATCTAAAATTTTAGAATTTAAAAATACCTACGAAGTTTTAGTACGTAAACCTCTTACATTTTGATAATAAAATGTTAGATTATTAACCCTTTGGAACATTAAGGGTTGAAAAATATCCCATCTTTTTGATACCCTGATAACGAATGTGGGATATTTTTAACCCACCATAAAATATGGTGGGTTAAAATATAATGGTTTAAGTCTTGTAAGAAGCTGCATAGTGGTACTATTAACATCCTACCTCATATCTTAACATGCAGTTAATTTTTTTTTTTTTTAATTTTAAAAATTAATGAATTTTAAAATTAATTAATTAAATTTTTTGTTATTTTCTTAAAATAAAATTTCTATGCCGCTTGGGTCTTTTCTTAATCTAAATATGCCCCAAAGGGTTAAGCGTGTTGTTGGATATACAGCTATCGGGATTAATTAGTATTAAGTTATTAAGAAGACTTAAAATACTTAAAATCAGTCTATCTGGCTCTTTGGAGCTCCTCTCGTCTCTTATTATTAATGTGACTACGATAAGCTTTCAAATCAGCCATAATCTAATTCAAAGAAAATCCAAGATCTTCTTGATATTTAATAAATAATTGACTGAGCTCTTTATAATCTGATGGCAGTCCATCTTGCTTTAGCAAACCTTTAATATTTGTTTTGGTTTTGCAAAGGACGCAAGTTGTATGCTAAAAAAAGCCTTACATTATCATAAATTCTATGATCTCGAAAACGGCCCATAGCATACAGATTATCACCACTCTCCACAGAATTAATTGTTAACCTAACAGTGGGAGGGATTAGTGGATTTACGAAATTAGGAGATGAGTTAGGAGCATCAATATTTTTAGTTGAATTGCTGCTGTTTGTAGGAAGAGGAATATAGGATAAAGTGTTATCCGGTTGTAGAATTATTATTAGTGGAAATTTTAGTATTAGATGCTATATGGTGGATCTATAATTTGTGGAGATGGGCTAATAGTGTTAATGTTATTAACAGTCTTAGTAGGAATATTATTAGCCAGAAAATCAGATTAAATAATTGTAGGGATATTTGTTGAGCCAATAAAGGATGTTGAGGGTTTACCAACCATAAAAGTCTCTCCTTTTCTAAAATTTGAGTATTTAGTACAATTACTAGATGAATTGTCTACTTGAATAAAATTCCTCTGAACTTCATTACGAATCCTGAACTATTTCCTGATTACTAACCTGATAATTATTTCTATTATTATTTATATTTATATTATAATTAGAACTACTATAATTACTAATTTTATTTTTATTATTATTATTATTACAAGTAAAATTACAATTACGACTTTTATTACAAGTAATTTTGTTTTTATCTTTTTTTTATTATTATTATTAATATTTACATTGTTGTTATGTTTCTTATTATTCTTATTAATTCTACCATTCCCATTTTTCAGATTATTATTATTATTAACATTATTATTATTATTATAGTTATATTTGTTATTTTTATTTTTATTTTCGTTTTTAACATTATTATAATTCTTATTATTGGACCTACTAATTTTAGAAAAAAAATTTTGTTTGTTTTTGATTCTATTTTTATTTATATTTTTATTTTTATTACTAATAATACTATTGTTATTGTAAATTCTAGGAGATTTTATTTTCGTTACCGAAACAGAGGCTATTGCTTTCATGATCTGCCATAATTTTCCATTATCCAGTACCGTTGCAGTAGTAAGGACTGTATCGAACAAAATTGAGAATTTTAAAATCGTTAATAAATAACGGTTTTCTTGTGAATAATAATTATATTTGAATCCTAGTAGGCTACAACCTTTTAAAAATTAATGACGTACTTGGTTTTGTAAAATTTACTAATTTACTTGTTATATAATGAACGAGCAAGAACGGCGTGGCGCGAATTAATTTTATCCAAGTATTTGCAAAATACATTGCGGCGGCCATATCTTTTCATCGCAAAAGATTTGAAGTTTAGTAGAAGTACTGTAACTCGTGTATTAAATCGTTATTGTGAGACATTATCGTTATTGTGAGACTCGTAAACGTAAAAATATTGGAAATCGCAGGCCTCATGATGAAGAATTAAATAAAAAGATAGTGCAAACAATTGTTCGAAACCGCAATATATCTGTTATGCTGGAGTTACTCTCGCTGTTGACGCGTGTGCCGCATGACGCGTTCGAAAGTCAAATGACGCTGGTGACGCTTTGAGTAGATACTCTCAAAGCGTCAACGCGGCATGAATTTCGTTGAAAATAATTTTATTTTGAAATTTTTATAACCTAAAAATTAATTCATTTTAAATATACTGATATTTCCATATGTGTAGAAATTTTTGTTATCGATATTACGAGAAAACAACAAAAAAAGGTTATTTCAATAAAAAATTATCCTCTCACGCATGCTCTCATATTAGTCATTTCATAATATTTTCTTTCCTAATCTAACGAAAATATATAACAAAAAACGCACGTTGAACGTTGATTTTTTTCTTTAGATTAAGAAAGCCAAATCAGAAATTGGAAATTTTTTTTGTTCTACTTTTATAAGTCCATATGTTATTATTAGTCAATGACCAGAGTCACGAGCGGCAGAGTAACTGAAGGGTTAGAGACGCCGCAAAAAAGTGTGGAACAAACCATGCCATGGTACAAAGAGCCAAGAAACGTGAAAGGCAACGGCAAATAATAAAAACACGTGCTCGAAAATTTTATGGGGAGTTGTAAGAAAAATCCTCATATCATCATGGATGACGAAACATACGTCAAAAAGGATTTTTCGACTCTTTCTGGTCCCCAGTACTACATGAAGTACAATAACGAGACTTTCTAAAACAATAACGAGACTTTCTAAAACGACAATTGGCAGCGAGAAATTTCGAACAAAATTTTTAGCGATGCTTTTGTGACGGAAGCAAAAATCAACCAAGAAATCTATATACAGCAGTGCTTGAAAAAATGTTCATTGCCTTTTACACGAAAGGACAATACATCCACTTTCTTCTGGCCTGATCGAGCTTCTTCTCATTACGCTGTTAATATAATTAATTTCACGAAGAAGAATAACATCACTTTTGGTCCTACAGATACAAATCCACCAAATGTGCCAGTGCCACAGAGTTACAGAGTAGACCAATTGAAAGGTATTGGGCTTTAATTAAAAACACATTGAAGAAAACCGAAAAACCAGCAACAAACTTGGCAGATTTTACTCGTAAATGGAAACGATCTACAAAAAAATACAAAATTCCACTGTTCAGAACCTAATGAAGGGCATTCGATTTAAACTAAAAAAGAATTTAAATAATATTATAATTTTAAATATTTTGATTGAAACACATTTTTAAAAGTATTATTTCACACAATTATAAAAATAAAACGTCGAAGCAGTTTTCATTGCTCCCGTAATGGCGAGGCAACAAGACCGTTGGACTTTTTCCAGTATTTTATAATTGGAGTGTTTCTCAATCGCCTTCCACCAGACGAGAGAACCATAAGAGAGAATGGGCCTAATGACACTGGTGTAAAGCCAGCGGATCATTTCTGGCTGGATGCCCCATTTCTTTCCCATCGCGCCCCGACACATGCTGAAAACCCGATGGGCTTTCAATACTCGTTCTTCTAGGTGCGATCTCCAATTTAGTTTCTTATCTAAGATGACACCCAGATATTTGACACTGCTCTTCAATGTCAATCTAGTGCCACCTATCATGGGTGGGATCAGAGATTGGTTTTTTTTTTTCTTGTGAAGTGGCAGATCTCGGTTTTCTGTGGTTAACGTTCAGCTCGCTTTTCTCTGTCCATCGACTGACGATGTTCAGCGCGGGTTGCATTATTCCGGCGAGTTCTACCTCGAATTTGCTTGTTACGAGAATAACCAAGTCGTCTGCATAACAGACGACAAGATATCCCTGTTCGGTGAGTTCGAATAGGAGGTCGTTCACAACGAGTATCCAGAGTAGGGGTGACAGAATAGGTCTGTTCGTTAGCTTGCTCAGGTCACATAACCCGAGTAGGTTGTGTTAGGTTGAGTTAGAATAAGTGACGTCACAGATCACTTTAGGTTCATTTGTGACCCAACCCCAAATTCTGTTCGCTTGCTCAGATCAAATCAGTTGGAATTTTTTACATTTTGCTGCCAAACATAAACATAATTAAATTAAAATTTAAATCAAAGCGGCTTTGATATAATTTTAAATTTTTCGTATGAATGACATATTAAATATACTAACCTATTCGACTCTATCTATTTTGGAAGGTTAGAAAAAAGCAACTCCAAGTAGATCGGATCAAGTTCAAAAAAGCTAACGAACATAGAGTATACTGGACCTAACCTAACCTAACGCAAACGAACACGATCAAATTGACACATATTGATCCAAGTAACTTGTATCAAGCTAACGAACAGACCTATTGCCGCCCTATGGTGTACCTTTGTGAACTTTACCTGCCCTTGGTCACCAAGGTGATTTCTGTGAGCGAGCACGTGGTTTATCGACTTGGATATCAGTGGATCAACCCCATGCTTTGCCAGAACATCCCTGATTTTTTCTGGAAGAACATTGTTGAATGCTCCTTCCACGTCTATAAAGGTTTCGAGGAAATTCTCCTTGAAGAGAAGGCTTTTTCAATAGTGTGAACCACCTCATGGAGTGCGGCCACCGATTTCCCCTTTAAATAGGCGTGCTGGTTTGCAGACAAGACTTCAGGCGGGAGTTTATCCCGTATTTCTTTCTCGCAGACTTTTTCCAAAGTCTTCAGAAGAAATGAAGTAAGGCTGATTGCTCTAAATACCTTGGTGTTTGAATAGTCACCGCGGCCCGGTTTCGGAATGAAGAGCACTCTAACCTCTTGCCAGGATTTGGGGGTATACCCGAAAAGTATACATCCTCTGAAGAGGTTTACCAATCTGTTGCCTAGAAACTTCCACGAGATTTGGAGGAGGGCCAGAAAAAATCCGACCCGTCCTGGTGATTTAAATGGTTTAAAAGAGAAGACAGCCCATTTAGTCACATCTAGATTAATAAAGTTCACTTCCGTATTGCTCAAACTATTGTTTGGTTGGGTATATGTGGAAACAGAGGTGTCGAAGCATTTGGGGAAATGTTCTTCCATAAGCAATTCAAGGGATTCCCCTACCGATTCCGTACTGGTCCCTTTGTTATTGACCAGAAGTTCAGGTTTGGCGTGAGTTTTCGCCAGGAATTTATACGACTCCTCATTGACACTATCTACGCAATCGCAGAAGTTTCTCCAAGATTGTCTCTTGGCGGACCGGATCGCGTGCTTATATTCTTTTAGAGCTCTTTGGTAGGAGCTCCAGTCTTCGTCACGATTACAGCTCTTTGCTTTGTTAAAGAGTCTGCGAACCTGTTTCCGTTTTTCTTTAAGGTCTTGCGTCAACCACGGTGGGTCAGAACCAGTTCTGGCCTGTACCTTGGGACACGCCTCCTCAAAGGAATCGACAACCAGGTTTGTAATCGCTCTAACTTCTCTGTCGATATCTCGATTGAGTTTAAAGGAATTGAAAGATAGTTAACTTTCAGTTCGATACTATTTTCAAATGAATATACCGAAGCCAAGGTAATCTGTTTTTTCTTGCCAGCCAATTCGCCCTCCCACACAACCACTGTGCTATCTTTATTCGTAACCTGTGAGTGAGAAAGAAGATTAATATTTCTCTTTTTTACAATACAGGTTCTTGGTCTGCCTTGGTTACCTTTGTAGAAGAGCTGGACTGATTTTACACTCCATCCAGTAACCCTATCATCGACTGTCCAGGGTTCCTGGATTAGTGCCACGTCCACCTCGTTTCTATCGAAGAGCTGTTGTAGGTTGGCTGTAATACCTTAACGTAAATAGAACATCGCTTAGTAGTATTATTTGAAGTAATCACTACTGATTCGTCAAAATTGTAAATATTATTATTATTATCAGTATTATTATTATCAATATTATTATTGCTTTTATTGATTTCGTCGAAGATTGATTTTAAATTTCGTTCATGAGAAATCGGAATATCAAATATCTTTTCATCATGCGTTCCTTATTTAAAGTGAGGTGAACAACTCAAATACAACGCAACACAAGGACAAATAAACGTTCGTATGTACAAAAACGGGCCCAATCATTCAAAATTAATAGAAGAAAGAAAAGAGAAAACTTTGAGAAAGAAATGTATGATTTAGAAGTTCTTAAAAAATATTAAGGAACAAAAACATGGATTTCAACCAAGAATACCTACATGCAAAGATGTGGAAGGAAATGTGTTGCAGGAGAAACCCGATATTCTAGCGAGGTGGGCAGGATATTTCAACATGATTCTGAATGGGGAAGTGAACAGCACTTCAAATGAAATATCGTTCCTTACAGCAGAACCGTACATCAGCGAGCCTACTCTGGATGATGTAAAACGACAAATATCGCTACTGAAAAACAACAAATCGCCTGGAAAGGACACTATTATAGCAGAAATGCTGAAGGGCGTTGTAGAGGCACTCGAAAAGTGTATTGATCATCTTATGCTACGTGTATGGAGGAGTGAAACAATGCCAGAAGACTGGAGTCTTGGTATAATAGTGCCGATTCACAAAAAGAGAGACAAGGCAGAGTGTAATAAAAAGAGAGACAAGGCAGAGTGTAATAACTACAGAGGCATTTCTCTGTTAAGCTGCGTGTACAAAGTTGAGAGAATTAGGATGAGAGAATTTGGAGTTCCCTTGAAGTTAGTCAACCTTGCAAAGATGGCCACAGAAAACAGCAGAAATAGCGTCCGCATTCGAGGTGAATTATCAGAAGAGTTTGAGACAGTAACTGGAGTCAGACAAGGACCGTCTTGCTCCAATTTTATTTAACTTCGCGCTAGAAAAGATCATACGTACATCAGATATAGACCAGCAACAATCGGTATGGTGCAAAATGTCGCAAATTCTAGGATATGCAGACGATCTGGACATTGTTGGAAGAAATTTAAGCACTATTAACCAGACATTTGAGAAATTATAAATGTCGGCTACGGAGTTCGGGCTAAAAATCAATACAGAAAAAACAAAATATATATGAACACCGTGATAGGCAGAAATCAAGGTCAACAGGATACAAACATAAAATTTGGAAACCACACAGTAGATAGAGTCTACTCCTGCTCGTTTAAATACTAAGATTCGCTGGTAGATAGCGACTCATCATGTGCAAAAGAAATCTTAGAGAGTATCAAAGCTGGAAATAGATGCTACTTTTCGCTGTCCAAAATATTAAAGTCCAGAATAATCGGAAAGAAATCGAAGATACAAATTTATAAAACCATAATCAGGCCAGTTGTAAAAGATCTACAATTACCAATTTATTTACTAATTATATAAATTCCGAATTTGCTAAAGGTAATAAAGTCGATGCTATTTATACCGACTTCAGCAAAGCCTTTGATCGCATTAACCACAAACTTTTGCTGTTTAGGATATCCTAATATATTTATTAAATGGCTTTCGTCTTTTTTAAGTGACAGGTATCAATTTGTAAGTTTTTCCAATTGTTTTTCTTGTGAATTCATGGTACCTTCAGGTGTACCTCAAGGTAGCCATATAATATAGGTCCTTTATTATTCATTCTGTACGTAAATGATATCGTAAAATTTTTACCGGATTGTAATTTGTTAATGTTTGCGGACGATTCTAAAATATATATGTCAGGGAAAGATGAAAATAGTTTACAGCAATTAAATGCTAATCTTAAAAAAATTTATCTGTGATGTACAAAGAATCAATTATCGTTAAATATAAAATGTTCTGTTATTACATTCTGCCGTCGGGTTAATTCCTTCATTGGCATATACAAATTCGGCTACAAAGCTATTAAACGGGTAGTCAGTGTCAAAGATCTGGGTTTTATACTTGATTGTAAACTTTCTTAAACCTACATATCGAATATATAGTTAACATAGCCAACAGGAGCTGGGGAATGATAAGAGGAAACTCGACTGATTTCTCAGACCGTTATGTAATAAAGACGTTATATATTTCTTTTGTCCGTTCCATCTTAGAATATGCCTCTATTATTTGGTGTCCTTATTATAACATACACATTAATCGTATTGAAAACATTCAGAATTTTTTTTTTAAATTTGCTCTAAGAGGGTTTCATTGACTGACACATTCAGACTTCCATCTTACACATCAAGGTTATTGTTAATCAACCTCAATAAACTTGTTGTGTGACAACATTCATACATTGTGTCGCCATTGCCTGAAAACGCATTATATCGTCATCGCATTATACTATATGAAAGTTTAAATCAAAACAATAATAATAACGTCATCGTATTGCTTTAAATTATTGTATAAATATAAAGCAAAATCATAATGACACACATAAGTTATTATGTATCATATGTAGATCGAAATTTATAACAAAAGGTAAATAAACCAAAAGTAAACAAACTAAAGCACATAAGCTTTAGTAATAATAATAAAGTATAATGCGTTATCAGCATAATGGGCAATGGTAACACAATTAATGTATGAATTTATTGTTACACAATTTTACCTTTAATTAAAAAATATTATTTATTAGTATTTATTGGAACATTCTAATATTGCTGAGAAAGCAATATTAGAATATATAAACGACGGAAAAATGAGGCATAGTGAACAGGCTTTCGTCTCACTATCTGTGTAAATAAAAAAAAATAAAGTAGATGTCGTCAAGGATATTACAGGAATTGGAGCAGAAAATTAAAAGATCGCCCACCGCGGGCCTTAGCCAATTTCGATTGAAGAATAACGACAAAGGAACAAAACAACAACAACAACACCAGCAAAAACCAGAGGCAGCGAAGCAGCTAGGAGACGAGAAAAAATCAAAAATCTGCACAGGATTTTAAGACTGGGGTGCAGTAAGAAGCAGGTTAAAACACAAATAAAGGAGCTACGAAAAGCGCAAAGGAAGGAGCAAAAGGAGAAAAAGGAGGATAAAAAAATTTTAATAAGCTGTTAAAATTTTAAGTGTTCAGAAATAATAGAAAATTTATAATTTTGTAGAGAACTAAAAAAATTATTATTTCTTAAAATTTAAAGTAAAATAGAGTCTTATTAAAATATATTAAAATGAAAAATCAAGTTATCAAAGCCAAGATTTTCTCTTAATTGTTTTTTCAGAAGAATTAATATTAATTTTTGAAAGAGGGAATGTAATAATTTTTAAAAATACAATGATTAAATAATAAAAATAATAATATTTAATAAACTTAATGAAGTTACTATATATATAAAGATATTTAAATTTAAAAAAATTTTTCTCTTATCGCTCAAATTTGTATTGAATTTGATTTTGTTTGAATTGTCTTTTCTTATGAATTTTGTCGGTTGCAAATTTCATTTGTCTTCTCTCACAATAAAATACAATTATTTGTAATTGTATTATCACATTATAACAAATGCAACAGTTTTGGAAGAGAATATTTTGTTGGTTTTACTTTTGCATTATATTATAAATTGTAATAAATAAAGAGTTAAAAGTAAAATAATTTTAAAGCTGCTTACTTGAAAAATTTAAAAGTTTGATCTCACTTATAGTTTACATTTTTTTTCTCGTAATTAAAAAATAAAAATTTTTCTTAAAGTTTGTGCATAATAAATACAATACAAAGAAAAAACTCTTTAAAGCTCTTGCATAGCATAACACATATACAGCTGTGAACACTAAAATAGCAGTAGCTGTAGCAATATTAAAAAACTAATATTTGTTATAATTTTGTGCCATTATAAAGTTAGAATTGAAATAATTAATTTTCGGATACAATTTTTAAATTACTTAATAAAAAACATTTCAATTAGGAATAATTTATATTCAGCTCAAAGCAAATCTGAATTATATCTAATCATTTTTTCCACTGCTACTGCTATTTTCATGTTCGCAACTGTATGTTATATGCATAACTAATAAAAGAGAATTTTTTTTGTGTTGTCTATGTCTTTATGTATGCGTACAATTAATGTTTGTTTTGAGTGTATATATGTTTTGAATTCAGAGTATATTGTTATTACAAATATTTTTTAGTCATATGCGTAGAACAAAAAGAAGTTTTTTTATTGAATCAAGAAAAAATTGAATGCGGTTTATTTTTTTATTGAATATTATCATTGATTTTAAATAACTAGATAAGTCACCGACGCTGCATACTTTCGTCAACAGGTGCCGCCACATACACCGTTTTCAGAAATTTGAAAAATAAATTGAAAATAAGTGAGCAGCAAAATAAATTCTCTATTTCAGTGAGAAAATAAGAAAAAAAATTATATTCATTTTTTGCGTTTTTTCTTTTTTGTTGATTTTTTAAGTTTTTATTTGAAATTTTATAATGAATGTTTATTATTTCTTTACAGAATTTTTGTTTTGACTTTATTATATTTAAAAAAATTTATTTTTTGAAAAAGCTTTAAAAAAATTAATAAAAAAAAAAATGTATTGTCTCTGATGGGGATTGAACCCGAGCGTTAAAGATAATTTTTTTCACACAATACCTATATGAAAAATAGGAAAAATTAGTTTTGAATTATATATGATTTGATAACCTTATAAACATTTAAACAGTGCTGAATAACCAACTACTTATAATTAAAATTAAAAATCAAATTAATTTGTTTAAAAATGCTTTAAAAAAATATCGTCACTGATGGGAATTGAACCATATACATATAAATATATGAAAAATATGAAGCAAAATTATTCCTGCCTGTCTATGAATAGTGATGTTACAATCATGGCAGATTCTTTCCATATTCGCATAATACAATATGTATTATGCGAATATTAATACAATATAAGACAAGACAATTTTTTTCATATGTTTACATTTTGAAAAATAACCGTCGGAGACAATATTTTTTTTAAATTAATTTTTTTTAATTATTTTTTTTAAAGCATTTTTAAAATAATTAATTTAATTTCAACTTTATATATACATATGTTTATATGGTTATCATTCATAAGGACAACGCTAATTGTTTCATTATATTTGTATGCAAAAATTTTGAAAGATGTTATTTCAATCCCAAAGGAATATACATAAATAATTTTCTCACTGAAAGAAAGAGAAATGAAAAAATAATATTGGTTGTTAAAAGCGATACATGCGCCCTCTGATGCCCAAATATAACAATTTTTTTTCACATGATTTATCTAGTTATTTAAAGTCAATAATATTATTTAGTTTTGCTAATTTCGGTTTTATTTTTGCGGAAGATAAGGTGTATTTTTTTTAAATAATGAAAAGTAGTAGAATTAGTAGAAAGTATAATTTGTTAGAAAATTATTTTAATTATTTTTTTTGGTACCAGTTATCACATGGCACCAACTACTCGCGGACAAAAGAAAATATTAGAGGATTCTACTATTTTACCGGAAAATTTTAATTTTGCAGAATTATCACTGGTAAAATCCACACCCCAGGGTAATTCGAACAATTTGGTATCGAATCAAACAAAACGAAGACGGTCGGTAACTTTTGCCCCTGAAAGTTCAGACGACACTACAGCGAACGAAAGCGGGTCGGAAACGGAAATTAATTTGAACGGAATTAATTTAAGTATACATTCGAGTAACGTTATGGAAAATTCAGAAAATAATAAACGTTCTGATTATTGCATGATTTCTTTTCTAAATTTACTTAGTATTTATAGGACAAAATTATGGTTAAATAATTTTTATTCCCACAGATTTTAGAATTTGGTGTTACGTTAATTTAACTAAATTCCTTTAAATAAAAAATAATTATTATTCTCATAATAATATTCTTAATATCTAAAAAAAAAAAATTTACAAATTTAAATTGACAAATCTAGAATTGACAAATTTATAAGTTTCCCATAATAATACTTATGCATTTATAATATTATAATAAATTCCAAAATAAAATAATTAGAGGTAAATTTTCTAATTACACATTTATAAATTCAAATAAAATCTTCTAATTACACATAAAAAAATGCAGTGTCCAATTTCACTGCACATATTTTCAATTTGTGTGGGAAAGTTTATGAAATATTTTTTATACTTAAACTATATTTTTTGATAATATTTATTTAGATGTCTATTAAACATTTTCCCCGCGTTGAAATTACGAGAAGTAGTTTCAAATGATAGATTCTCGTGATCCTATAATATTATCCTCTCTGGACGCTGGAGTCGGTGTATTAGATTTTTTGTAAGGGACTATCTTCCTTTTATATTTAATTGATACAATAATAGTGGCTATTATTACTATTATGATTAGTGCTGAATAACCAACTACTTATTGGTGGACATCGTGATATGTGTAACCATTATCATTTGGTAAGTTTTCTTGAGCCTTTACCTCTTGCAAGTCCTTTAAAATACTGTCTTCTTTCAATAATTGAATCTGCCAGTAGATGAGGATTTATTTTTAATTTATTGTATTTGCCCTTGTCTTCTTGTATGACTTTGCTGAGATTGATATTAGGCATAAAAAATTGATTTGCTATACTAGTATAGACATTATGAGCGGTGATCGTCATACTGGGCTGTTTTATAATACAACTAGGTCTTAGTTTTAGTAATCCTTCACCTGAGAGTAATTTATCAATTACTTTGGAATTGCATACGATATTAAGGGTGTATTCGCCATCAAAGGAAAAGAGCCAATGATTAGGATGATTTAAGGATATCCACATCCTTCTTTCTTTGATCGTTTTTATATTACATAATGGTGATAGCATTGTTTTGTGATTTAAGAGACTCTTTCGCAATGATTTTTGGTTAATGACGAAGAGTATATTGTATGATTTGTGCGGCAGACATGTCGTTAATTTTGCAGTAATATGCATTTATCCTTTTCTCGTTCATTTACCGCATAGTATAAATCTCGATGTAAATTAACAGCTAAATATGGTGATGATGGTCCGATATACGTAAAATGATCCTTTGTCTTTGTTGGCAGGAGTATTACATTGAATAATTGAAATTCATCTCTGCTGAACAACGGAATTTTTAGCTCAAATATGATGGTAAATTTTGTTACTCTTGCCTTGGCACTCATTAATTTGTACTGTGTGATGATATCTTCAGATGTTTGACTTGTTATCATTACATTTGATGGAAGATGTTGCTGGATTATTTTTATCTCTTCCATTAGTTGATTTGGATTTAGGACTAAAGGATTCATTTTATCGTGATGAAAATCAGTGAGAATGTCTAAAATTGTCTCCTGCATTTTTTGGTAATTAGTTATAACTAACGTTGTGAGTGTTGTTAAGCTAATAAATCGTTGCATTTCATTAATTTGATAAGATGAGTTTGCTATATCTTCGTACAATGTTTTCATATGAGTATCTATTGATTTAAATTTCGCATTGGTCATTGCTTCAGTCTGTTTTATTATATTATATGTTGATTCTACTATGAATGTTTGATTTTTTACAAGTTTCAATAAATTATTTTCATTTTGTCTTGATTTTTGTATATGCATTTCTATCTTCTTTGCATCGTTTTGATCTAGAACTCCAAATAAGCTGCTAGCAATAGATCCAATGAAATCAAATGGTGAGCGTTTTTTGCGATTAATTAAACCGTGTTTTCTAGAAATTAATTCGTTTGCATTTTGTATGTTGGTGATTTGAAAATCAATTTGTTTATTAATTTCTTTACATATTTGTGTTGTTAATAAGTTGCATATTTCATCTAGCTTTGTTTTGAATGTTTCTATCTCGAAGAATTCTTTCCAATACATTATCATGTTAATATATACGAATATTTTCCAATCATTGTTAATTAAGTTTACTGGACCCAACTCTTCAAAATATATGCCAGGCTGACTCTTAAATTTCGTTACTTCAATATCGTCACTGTCAGTGGATGTATTGCACATGATTGGTGATGGTAGAATAAGCGACACCAAGAGTAATATATGTATAAATGTACAGCATTTTTTAAAAGTTCTTTTTGATGTACTGTTTGGCCTGTCCTTATCTAATTTTCTTTTCGGAGACTGAAGTAGTGGTATACTGTCAGGTTGTGTTGCTTTCAATACTTCAGTACTGGTAGCATTGGTTGTTGTAGTTGTAGCCATTATATTTGAGGATTGTGGTTGTTTTGGTACTGGTGGGTAGTCAGTTTCAATTGGCAATGGTCATATTTTTTGGATTGCTCTTTCAGTTATTCCGGATGATGTTTTTAACTGTACAACTCGAACTAAGTTATCTGCTCCTTGGATAGTTTGTATTACACGTGCCATTCTCCATTGTAATGGTGGAATATTGTCTTCTTTTAGTAAAACGAGTGATCCATTTTTAATGTTTGGATATTCATTTTTCCATTTATATATATTTTATATTTCTTGAAGATATTCAGCTGACCATTTCCTCAAAAATTCCTTCTGCAGAAATTTTACCAATTCCCATCGTTTTAATAAGGCAATATTGGTCGGCTGATGAGTTGTTTCGAATATAGCTGTCAGGGGTATACTTCGAGGTCGTTTGAATCTGAAGATATTGGAGTAAGAGGTCTGGAATTCAGAACTGCTTCCACTTCGACTACCACCGTATGCAGCTCTTCATATGTTAAATGAGCTGAAGTCAAAATTCTACGAAGATGGTATTTTGCAGATTTTATCGCTGCTTCCCACAAACCTCCAAAGTGAGGAGATTGTGGGGGTATCGGACACCACTGGATTCCATGATTTGAGCATGCCTGTATCACTGCGTTTTTTGTCTCATTACTTTGTAATAAATTGTGTAGTTCTTGCATCTCTCTTTTTGCTCCCATAAAGTTTGTTGCGTTGTCACAAAATATTTTTAAGGGGCATCCACGTCTTCCAATAAAGCACCTACAAAAGCTGCTGTCGTTAAGTCTGTTACTAATTCCAAATGGATTGCCTTTACAGCAGAACCAACAAATACTGCTAAATATACTTTTGTTGGTCTTTTTCCTTCTAGATTGTAATGAATCTGGAATGGTTCACAAAAGTCAATACCTACATTTGTAAATGGTCTAGTTGATATTACTCGCTCCGGCGGTAAGGAACCCATCATTTGCTGGATTTGAAGTGGTTTCAATTTTGCACATCGTATAATTTCTTAACAATTTTTTGGGCAAGAATTTTTCCATTCAATGACTATAAACGTTGTCTAGTTATTGCTAGTAATGCAGACGGTCCAGCATGTAGATGAGTGTTGTGAAGGTGAATCATCAATAACTGTACGATGGGATAGCGCTGTTTAAAACCATTGGATGTTTAGCTGATCATTGAGGGTCGATGCTTTTAAACGGCCACCTACTTTTATGATTCCATTTTGTACATATGGAGCGAGACATGATAATTTACTGGCTGATGAAACGGATTTGTTTTTTATTAACTGTTGATAGTCGTTTTTAAAATCGGAGGCTCTAACAGATTTGACTAAAAATTCATTTATCTTTCCATTTCTATGGCGTCTGGTTTGTCAGAGAGCTTCCTGTTCATTGGGTTTTTACAATTTTCGCTGAATCTGAACATAAACGCAACAGTTTCTTGGAGACGTAAAAACGAATTGTTTTGTTTTATTTGACCAACTATACTTTCATTAATTTCTGATGTTCTTACAAAACCTACTGTTTGATGTACGTCGTTAGGGACCGGAATGTGATTCGATATTTAAATAATTTTCCTTGATTCGATATTTAAATAATAGCCTAAATAAAGAAACAAACGAAACATTAATTAAAATCAATAAAAATTTCGATAAATTGGAAATGGATACAAATAGATTATGTATGCAGGGAGGGAGAAATTCCTCGCACAAATAGCGGTTTACAAATGCCTAACGGTATATACGAGGCTTTAATTCCGCAAAACAACGGAACAAGACTAAGAAATAACAATAGACGATCAACAAACTTTCTCAATAAGGATAATACATATGATTTCGGCATGACAGCTCCAATGAATGCAACAATGCCCCTAGAAAAAACATATAAAACATTTTCTCAGGGCATTTCAACATTTTGCGGAGAGGGAGATAGAATGATATTGGATTTGCAAAATTTTGTTACACTCGTACACGACGCGTACTTCAGGACTGGTGAATGTGACCGCGCCGCGGTATTAAATCAAATCATTCGAGGCAAATTAAAAGAAAGAGCCGCTGATATTTTCCAGGAGCGAGCAGATAATAGCTTTAGAGATTTTAAAGCAATTTTAGAAAACGCTTTCATTCCGTATAAGGATTTAACCCAATTAAGAAGAGAAATTGAGGAATGTCTACAGATTCCTGACGAATCTGTTAATCCTAAATTATTTTGGAATTTTGTTAATTCTAAAAGAAAATCAGATGAATTCCCTTCCTTTATGAGTTTCAATGGTCACTTAAGTAATGATCCTTCTGTGATATCTAATTACTTTCGTGACCATTTTTCTGATTCATACGGTAATTCTGATTTTCAATTAAATGAGACTTATTTTAATCATTTAGACACTTTTCCTAAGACTACTCTTCAGGATATTAGTTTTGATGACTCTCTTACTAAGTCCTATCTGGATAAGCTTGGTGATAACTCGTCTGCTGGACCTGATGGCATACCGGACATTATTCTGAAAAATTGTTCTACTTCATTAAATGTACCGCTATCTATTTTATTTAGACACTCTCTATCGACGGGCATATTTCCAGATATATGGAAAAAATCGTATATTAGACCAATACATAAGAAAGGGTCTAAAATAGATGTTATTAACTATCGTCCTATAGCTAAACTATCTAGTATACCGAAGTTATTTGAACTAATGGTCTTTGATTCAATTTATGAACACTGTGTAGGTTTCTTAGTACCTAATCAACATGGGTTCAGGAAACATAGATCGACGGTAACTAATTTGGTTGAGTCTACTTCCAATATTATTAATAATATGGAAGCAGGATTTCAAACGGATGTATTATATAGTGACCTTAGTAAAGCATTTGATCTATTACCCCATAGTATTATATTATTTAAGCTTGAAAAATTGGGTTTTCCCCCTTATTTTGTTAAATGGATTGAATCTTATTTATCTAATAGATCTTATAGTATTCGATTTAGAACAGCTATATCGTCATCTTTTAAAGCTAATTCTGGGGTACCTCAAGGTAGCCATCTTGGACCATTATTATTTATTATTTCGATAAATGATGTAGTGTCTATAATTATTTATTTATTTATTATTTTTTCTTGTCAAAAAAGACAGCAAATTATTATATACAATTACATTTTACAATTTATACTTATACATAATACATATTACAAAAAAAAAAATTACAAACATAATTTACATTATATATTAAAAATTAATATACAATAATGAATTAATTTAAAAAAAAGTAAAAAACAACTAATAAGTATTTAGTTGTATAAAACTTTAATTATTTTACCCTTAAAAGTATCGCGTGATAAATTAGCATCATATAAGTGGTAGAACTTATTGAAAGCTTTAGCACATCGATTAAACGGTTCATTATTAGCATAGCTGGTATTGTGACTATGTTCAATCAAATATTTAGTATGTCTTAAACATCTAACATTAATATTTAATTGCATTTTAGAGCATAGATCTGGTGAACTGATATTTTTATGTAAAAGATCGTAAGCATAAAGAGCTTCAGCAAGAACTCGTCTATTATTTAAAGAGAGTAAATTAATTTCTC
The DNA here is from genome assembly GCA_949752835.1 of Empis stercorea. NCBI lineage: Eukaryota > Metazoa > Arthropoda > Insecta > Diptera > Empididae > Empis > Empis stercorea. Next base: position 45,084,488 of record OX457085.1, read on the forward strand.
TTAGTCTTATTGAATAAGAAAGCAGAATGAAAGTATCTTCAAGTAGGTACCGCCGCCTTAAAGAAAATAAGAGAAATTGTTTTTGAATAGACTCAATTTTGTCTATATCACATTGGAAGTGTGGAGCCCAGACAATTTGGCAGTATTCTAGGATCGGTCTAACCAAGCTGCAGTAAATGCTTTTGGTGACAAAAGGATCGTCAAATTCTTTAGCTCTTCTCTTAACGAAACCTAAAACTCGTTTGCTGTGAGAACATACTTTGTCAATTTGGTGCTTAAAAGTAAGTTTTTTGTCAAAAAGTACTCCAAGATCTTTCACAACATCTTTATTTTCAATATTAATTAAGTTAATATTATAATTATATGTTGTGATAGATTTTTTCCTACTAAAATTAATAGAGAAACATTTTTTAACATTAAGAAGCATTCCATTTTTTGAACACCAATTAATCAAAGTATTAAAACTATTTTGTAAAACCAAACAGTCAGTGTAATCTTTAATACACTTATATAGTTTTAGATCATCAGCATAAAACTAAAAATAGATATTAATGAATAATAACGATAAATCATTTAAGAATAATATAAATAGAAGTGGACCAAGATGGCTACCTTGGGGTACACCTGATCTGACGTTTATGTGACGGGATAAAAATTTGTTAAATTTGACAAATTGTGTTCTTGAAGAGAGATAAGATTTAATCCAATCCAAAACTGATCCTGACACACCATATTTTTCAAGTTTGAAAATTAATAGTTTGTGGTCAACTCTATCGAAAGCTTTACTGAAATCTGTGTAAATGGATATTAATGTTTTATCATACCATGGTGGATGATTACTTCTCGTCTTTTTCCATGGATTGAAGAATGAAGCTAGCGTAGTCTGAAAGGTTTGTCACAGTAGATTTACCTTTGACAAAGCCATGTTGATGTTTGTTAATTATATCCTTAAAAAACATATATAATTTATCAGTTACTAATTTTTCAAATAACTTCGGGATACATGAAAGAATTGCGATACCACGATAGTTTTCAATGTTACACTTATCTCCGTTCTTGAAAATTGGGCAGAGATGAGAGCTTTTCCAGATGTTCGGAAAAACACCAGCTGCAAGAGAGCTATTGAAAATATCAAGTAAAGGAAACACTAAGGACTCAGCTGTGCATTTAACAAACATCGTTGGAATTTTATCTGGCCCCGTTGGTTTATTATGATCAAGTGATTTGAGTGCCAAGAGTAGTTCAGAATTGGCAATAGTAATTGAACTTATATTAGATATGTTGTGACTAATATGGTCAAAATCGTTTGAATTAAAGTTCATTGGCTCACAATAAACTGATTCAAAAAATGATGCAAATTTATCACAGATCTTTATAGGATCTGAGAGAACTTCATTTTCATAAGCCATCATAGATGGAAAGTTAGTTACATTTCTTTTATAGTTAATGAATTTATAAAAAATTTTTGGATCACTTTTAATTGATGCACCTGTGAGAAAAACATACCTGCTATAGCATACTTTATCGTAATTGTCAAATTTCGATTTGTTTATTACAAATAAATCATAGTCATTGTCAATCTTAGATGCAATCCATTTACGATGTGATCTATTTTTTACATTTTTTAAATTAAATAATGTTTTATCATACCATGGTGGATGATTACTTCTCGTCTTAATTCTTCTTGGTAAAAACATTTCAAAAACAGAATAAATTATTTTTAAGAAAAAATCTGTCTTATCATTAATATCATTACTACTACAATACCAGTTAATATTATTTTGCATGTAATCATTAATTTCTACATAGTTAGCATTTAAAAAGTCATAGCTTAAAGTACTTTCTGTACAACTAAATAGTTGATTGTCTGAATAAAAGTTGCTTAAACATATAGTCTTATGAAATATACTAGTTTTATCTTTTATAAAAGATTCAGTCTGGTTTAAAATATAATTATCAATAACATTAGTAAAAACTAAATCTAGGACATTATTAAAATTGTTTTTTAAATTACATACTTGACTAAAACCTATTTCTGAAAATAAGTCTACGATTATTGATTGTTGGGAAGTATATATGTTGGCAGGATTATATAGGAACTCATCGTCATCCGATGGTACCCATTCCAAACCAGGTAGGTTAAAATCACCGAAAATCCATACATCATCAGAATTTGTAATACTAGTGCAGATCTCACGTAGACCAGATACACATTCTTGATAAATAATTTCATTAGAACCTTGATGAATGTAGCACCCACATATATATATATTTTTTTCAGTTGTTACTATCTTCACCCATACCTGAAAAAGATTACTTCTTTGAAAGACTCATATTTGCTTCAAAATGACTTAGATCGTTTTTCAATGTGGTGTAACTCAAATTTTCTAAAACTTAATGTTGATAAATGTGTAATAATGACGTTTTCACGTCAACATTCGCCCAATCAATTGTCATATAAACTCCATGTTGTGAATTGAGGCACCCTGTGCTTCAATTCACAACGGAAATCAATAAATTTCAAATTAATAAAATTATTAAATTTAATTAATGAAAAACAAAAGTTTCAAATTACGCGTTGCTCGTGCACAGAGAAATAATTTAATTCAATAAATAATAATTTCTCTGTGCTGACAACGCGTAAAATTAATTAACCAATCGAATTAAAATTAATTTAAATTATTTTGTTGGAGAAGCTGATTGGTTTTCCAAAAAATTATTGGAAAGATTTTGGAAAGCCAAAAAAGCTCTCCAACAAAATAAAAAAGAAAGAAAAATTAAAATCAAGGCCAGTCGATCGGATAAAGAAAATTAAGTTTCAATTTTAAATCGTAATTTAATTAAACAGAGCAGTTAAAAATTAAAGCAATTATTCTGCCTAATTAAAAGTTAATCGGTGTTAATTAAAAGAGTTAATTAAAAATCAGAACCGTGATTCTCATATAAGAACAACTAATTTAATTTGATAGAATACTATTTATATAAAAAATTTATAAAAATCAAATTGTAAAATTTAGATAAGTTTATAATGAAATAGTAATTAAAATAATTAAAAATATATAATTTTGAACAAGTAAAATTGATAAATAAATTTATAGTGAATTAACAAAATTTACTACATAATTATAAATAATAAAGAAAAATTGAATAATTAGTAAAAACTTAAGGTGTTTTATTTTAAAATAAAAGTTAAAGTGAAAATTAAAATTAGTAAAAAGGTGAGATTAAAATAAAGAAATATAATAGAACATTTTTATGATTGTAATATTTATATTACAACATTGGCGCTGCGGACAGGATGAGAAGTACGTTTCTCATCCAAAAGAATTTAGTGTTCGGTAAAACGAGATAAATGAAAGTACAAAAATAAAAATTTTTATCGCAAATCAAAGTGGACATTAATATAAAAAATCAAAAAAAAAAAATTTTTTAATAAAGTTAATAATATAAAAAAAAATATATCAAAATTTTTTTTTTAAAAAAAAAAAGGAAATAGTAGCAGAATTTTAATAAAATTAAAATAAAAACAGTGATAGCAGAAAAGTTGCAGTTGAAAAGTGGTAGCAGATTAAATAAAGGTAGCAGTTAAAAGTTGCAGTAGAATAGCAGAATTTTTTTTACAAAATAACAGAAAAAGAAGCTGGTAGCGGAAAAAAAAAAAAAAAAAAGGGGAAATTTTTTTTAAAGTAGTAAGTCATTTTTTTTCTAATAAAAAAAATATATATAAAAGCACGGGTTGCTAAATATTTTAAAAATATATATATATAAAATAGAAAATATATATAACAAAATATAAAATCAATTTTTTTTTGTAAAAATAATTTTTTTTAAAATGAATAAATCGAAATCTTTAGGAAGATACGGATCTTCATTATTTTTTATAATTATTATTACTCCAAATCTAATTGTTTTAATAATGGAGAATAATAAAATTTATTTTTTGGCTAATTATTAAATTAAAATTGACAAATATAAAAAATTAAATTAATTAAAATATGAAATTAAATTATTAAAGTAAAATTTATAGAAAATTGATTAAATTTAAATTTGTTAAAATTTTGGTTGAAATAACAAATTATTCGAATAAATAAAAAATAAAAGAAAAATAATGTTAAAATTGATTTAATTAATTTTTTGTATTAGATTCATTAAAATTATTAAAGTATAAATGTAAAATTGTTAAATTTGGATTTACCTTTTATTGATTTAAAGTAGAAAAGGTATTAAAACAAAAAATATCTAAAAAAAAAAATTGGCCAAAAAATAAAATTAAAATTTTTAATTAAAAAAAAAATATATATATAAAATAATAAATATATAAAATCCTTAACGAAATTATAAAAATATATATATAAAAAAATCCTTTTTTTTTAAATTCCTAGTGAATCAGAAAAAAAATCTTTATGTACAAAGTCCAAATAAAATAAAATGCATATATAAAAAAAACCCCTAAAATAATATATGTATAAATATACATATACAAAAAAAATGATATTTTTTTCTTATATACTTCCAAAAACCTTAACCTATCCTAATAGTTAACCTAATTTCAATTTTTCTCTCTTCAATAAAATCTTAAAATAAAATAGGTATAAAATAAATAAAATTGGGGTACACATACATAGGTGTATAAAAAAAAATAATGAGTAAAAATTTTTAAAGAAAAGTCACATGTACACATACATATAATAGAAAATATTAAATTATTAAACATTAAATTATATTATCATACATTATAATTTTTATTTGAATACATAAAATTTTTATTCTCCAAGTACAAATTGCAAATTGTGCGTTTTTGATCAATTTGAATTTAAAAATTTTATAATAAAGTTTTGTTTACGTGAAATATAATATACATAGAAGTGTATTATTATCAAAATAAAATCGACATAAAAATAGGGTAACAAAACTAATTACGGTGTAAAGGGTTAAGTTTATTTAATTTAACACAAAACTGTATACAGAAAGTGCAGTAAAAATACTTAAGTTCTAATTAAGTTCTTTCTGTGTAAAAATAAAGAACTTAATAAAAAAAAATTTTTTTCATAAGTGTTAAAAATTTTTTAATAAAAATTGGTTTTAATAACCAACATTTTTTTTCGTTACCCTATACTTTCATTTTATATTAAAATTTCATTCATTATTTTTTGTTCGTAATGACGAAAATTATATATACATATATATAAAATGATATATATATATATTTTCAATTTACGTTTGTTCATTTTTATATAAAATATTATTGTCAACTTAAATTGATATTAATATTAATATTTTAAATGACGTACGTAAGTTTCATTAGAGCAAAGCGCATTTTTTTTTTGTAAAATCATTTAAGGATTATATTATGAGCATCTATAAAACATAATTTTTTTTGGAAATGAATAAAATATTTTTTGCATAATTTTAGGAGTTAAGAAACTTATATTTTTTTTGAGACAAACATTTTAATCAACAAACAAATAATATTTTTTTATTATTGCATACTTTTAGGGAATGAATAAAATAAAAATAAAAGAGTATCTTATTTTAAATAATTTTATTTTAAAATGATTTTCGTTAAATAAAATAATATGAATAAATGAAATTACATAATATTTTAAAAAAAAAAATAAAATAAATTTTTTCGACCCCTAAAATATATTTTTTCAGAACTTTTTATATCAAATGACCCCTAAAATAAAAAATTACTAAAATTCAAAAAAAAAATGACCCCTAAATCGTAATATAAAAAAAAACATATATAAATTATTGTTGTTGTTTAAAATTTATTTTATTAACTAATGTCGCAAAATTCAAAACCCCCAACGTTGGCGCAATCAATTTTAAAATTTTCAAAGAGAATATCAACATTTTCATTTTTAAATTCAAGTCCGGAATTTGAAAATTCGGACGAACAAACTAAAACAAACGTAGAAAATATAGAAGCGGAACCAAATTTAGAAGTATTGGATAGAAATAATTTTGTTGATTTTTTACATCAAGTACAAGGAGAACGAATATCAGAAAATAGAAAAAGTTTTAGAACATTGAGGTCAGGAGTAAAATATAACAGAATTGGCCCAATAAGGAAAACAAGAAAAACTAGAAGAAATAAAGTTATAATTGCCAAAACGGAAAGGAAAAGTTTGAATATAAAAACAAGTGACAAAATGAATCCAATAAATGACCCCCATTATTTTAATTTCCAGAAATCAAATAACACAAATAGAACAATAAATAAACTGGGACCATCAGGATTAAACTCGACCCCTATTCCACCACCACCACCAATTGCACATCGAGATGAATACGTTGCGGAAAATTTTACAAACGACAACTCATATCATTTGGAACCAACATTGTTACCAGTGGAAAAAATAATAAAAACATTTTTAGTACAAGTTCCAACATTTTCGGGTGTAGGGTTGGACATTGAGAATGAGTTGAACAATTTTCTCGAATTAGCTCATCAAGCGTACGAATTGACAAGAGATGAACAAAAGGGAATATTATTAAGAATTTTAATAACAAGTAAACTGACTGGTGCAGCCAACGCACTTTTCAGATATGCCAACGTTGAAAACTTTAACCAATATAAAGATATTTTACGTAATCGTTTTATAGAGAGCAAGGATATGGCTACATTAGCATCAGAAATGATGGGAATGTATCAATACGAAAACGAATCAGTGGAATTATTTGGGGAAAGAATAGCAGAAAAATTGGCGGCATATAGAAATAGAGTCAATGAAAGGTATCAAAACGAGTGACGAGCCTTAATAAACGAAATGGAAATAACCGCAAAAAGAATATTTTTAGGAGGACTGCGTTCATCAGAATTGAAACAATATTTAATTTTTAAAAACCCCGAAAACTTAAGAGTGTCCATAGGAGCGGCTCGACAGTACTTGAATGAAACAAGGAACTTAGGAAATATAGGGAGTTCGGATAAAAATAGTAATAATAATCAAGGGGACCAAATGATGAATTTATTAACCACTATGATGAAAAAACTAAATGAAAATGGCGGACATGGGCAACAACCAAATAATAACCGGTTAAATCATGGAAACAATTTTAGAAATAATAGTAATAATAATTATTTCCGGGGAACAACAGGGAATTTTAAATACAACAACAACAACAACAATAATGCGCAATTTACAAATAATAATAATTATAATAATAATAATAAACAATTCTCAAACAGTAATAGCAATAATAATTTTCAAAATAACAATAAGACCCCTAACAGAAATTACAATATGGTTAGTGGTAATAATTTTCCAAACAACAATAAAAATAATATAAGTAATTATAATAATAATTATAATAATAATTACAATAATAATAATAACAATAGGAACAATAATAATGGTAATAATAATAATGGTAATAACAAGGTTCCATTTAAAGGAACAACTGCATATACGACGATTAAATATTTTAAATGTGGTGAACCAAGTCACCTTAGTAGAGATTGTACATGGCAAAGCCAGTTAACACCAGTGCAATGCACTAATTGTGGAATGAATGGACATGAATCCACTCATTGTTTTAAACTGCGTTCGGGAAATAATAATTTTGCAAATCAAAGGATACTCGCATTAAATAACGAAGAAAGTTTAGAAAAGACCCCTTGTGATTGGTGTGCAAGGAAAGGACATACAATTTTAAATTGTGAAGCTCGTAAATCCTATGAATCCAAAATGACAATGGTTTCGGGAAACGAGGACGGAGTGAACTAAAAGAGCCCAGCTCATTCCTTTCGGAGGGCAAAATAACTTTACAAGAGCCAATAATTAATTTAGAAAAATATTATTGGATAGATCCTGAATTATTTAATAATGTAATAAAAGATAAAGAAGAAAATAATGAAATTAATAAAAATAATGAAAATGAAATGGAAATAAATTATGTTAAGTTGAATATAGGCTCTTGTGAAGGTAAAGTAAAAAACGAAACAGAAATCGAGAATAAGAAAATTAAGTTACCAAATGATGGTATTTTGGGGAACATTGCAATGACCCCTACACATGAAGAAAATAAATCGAAAAAAAATTACAAAGAAATAACAGGAGATAAAATACAAATGATTAAAGGGATTTTTAATAAAAATTTTCCGCAACGTATTCATATAGTAAACTATAAAAATTATTTATTTTCTAAGGCAAAAAATCTTTTAGACAAAGAGTCTCCAATCTGGAAAGCAACTAAAAATTGTACAGATGATTTTAAAACAGAACAAATATTTATGAATTTAAAAGAAGATATTAACACAAGAATTGTTAAATTAAATAAGGAAGAAAAGGCGAATATTATTATAGAAAACAATGTAGGAGTAATTGTGGAAGAATTTTATTTTGAAGAATATATAGAAGTAGAATGTTTTAATAAAAATGTAGTAGAAGTAGTAGAAGTTATAGAAGTTGTAGTAGAAGAAAATGATTTAAGTACAAAAGTGTGTACTGGTATATTGATAGAAGACGAAATTGTTGGAGATAATAATATTAATGAAAATATAAATAAAGAAATGGAATTTTTTAATAAAGAATTTTGTTTAAATAGTACTAATGTTAATATTGAAAAAGAAGAAAAAATGGAAATAATTTTTAAAACAGCAGACATTTTTAAAACTAAATTTTTAAAACAAAATAAGGAAATAAAAAATATAGAAGAATTCAAAATAACTGCACGGAAAATAATAACAAATCAAAATAATTATTTAATTAAAAATAATAATACTTTTATCATTGTATTTCAAATAAATGTTAATACTACGGGTATTAAAAATACAAATTTTAAACCAAAATTGACCCCTATTCTTAATGTTATTATTTTATCATTAAGAAAATTAAATAATAAAATACTAAAATTAAATCATAGGTATAAAAAACATAGGTGGAAGCGTAAAAATAAAGTATATTAATATTAATTAAAAAATATATTAAAATAAAAAATTTTAATATTAATAAATAAAAAAAAAATTAATAAACAAATTTTTTTTAAATTTTTTTTGGATAAAATGGAAAGGGGAGCGTGAACGCTCAAAAACAAATAATAGGGATAATATGCAAAAAAAAAAAAAACTCTTATCCTTATTCCTTAAATTCCTATTCCTTTTCTTAAATTTTAATATATATATGCATTTTTTTTTTCATAAATTTTACTAAAAATAAAATAAATTTATAATAAAATATATATGCATAAATACAATTATAAAAAATATATATGCATAAATATGATTGTATAATTTTATATAAAACTTTATTAACTTAATTTTTATTAATAAAATAAAACGAAAGGATTTTTATATATAAAAGTTTTTAATGAAACAAAAGAATTACTTTTTAAAATAAAATATATATAGTAAATGTAAAATAAAAAAAATATATATAATTACAAGAATATAAAATATTTAGACAAAATATATAAAATATAAAAAAAAAAAATGTTTAGAAAAAAAATATATATGTACATATATAAAAAGGAAATAAAAATTTTTTTTTATATTTATAAAAGAAATAAAAATATACAAATACACAAATTTTTTAACAAATATATAGTAAAAATATACAAATATACATGTTTTTATAAAGTAAAAAAAAAAAAAATATATAAAAATGTGTGTTGTGATGTGTGAAGGTGTTGTGAATTGAGGCACCCTGTGCTTCAATTCACAACGGAAATCAATAAATTTCAAATTAATAAAATTATTAAATTTAATTAATGAAAAACAAAAGTTTCAAATTACGCGTTGCTCGTGCACAGAGAAATAATTTAATTCAATAAATAATAATTTCTCTGTGCTGACAACGCGTAAAATTAATTAACCAATCGAATTAAAATTAATTTAAATTATTTTGTTGGAGAAGCTGATTGGTTTTCCAAAAAATTATTGGAAAGATTTTGGAAAGCCAAAAAAGCTCTCCAACAAAATAAAAAAGAAAGAAAAATTAAAATCAAGGCCAGTCGATCGGATAAAGAAAATTAAGTTTCAATTTTAAATCGTAATTTAATTAAACAGAGCAGTTAAAAATTAAAGCAATTATTCTGCCTAATTAAAAGTTAATCGGTGTTAATTAAAAGAGTTAATTAAAAATCAGAACCGTGATTCTCATATAAGAACAACTAATTTAATTTGATGGAATACTATTTATATAAAAAATTTATAAAAATCAAATTGTAAAATTTAGATAAGTTTATAATGAAATAGTAATTAAAATAATTAAAAATATATAATTTTGAACAAGTAAAATTGATAAATAAATTTATAGTGAATTAACAAAATTTACTACATAATTATAAATAATAAAGAAAAATTGAATAATTAGTAAAAACTTAAGGTGTTTTATTTAAAAATAAAAGTTAAAGTGAAAATTAAACATTAGTAAAAAGGTGAGATTAAAATAAAGAAATATAATAGAACATTTTTATGATTGTAATATTTATATTACAACACCACGAAAAAACTGTTTCAAGAGTTGAATCCTTTGAAGACCTGGGTGTTTATTTAGATCCGAAATTGGACTTCAAGTTGCATTACAATTATATTATCAATAAAGCAAATTCAATGTTAGGTTTTATAAAACGGTGGTCAAAAGAATTTGCGGATCCTTATATATTAAAGTCACTATTTACTTGTCTTGTTCGTCCTAATCTAGAATATGCCAGTCAAGTATGGAATCCATACTTCGATATTCATGTTCGCCGAATAGAAGCAATCCAAAGAAATTTTATTAGATTTGCTCTTCGTCAATTTCAATGGTTGAACCCATACATTTTACCACCATATTTAGATAGGTTGAATCTCATCCATTTGACAACATTAGAAAAGAGAAGGGAATTGGCTGACGTGATCCTTTTAACAGAAGTAATAAATTTGCAAATTGATTCATTGTTCATTTTAAATAAAATTCAATTTGCTAATAATTATCGCTGTAGATCGCCTAATTTGTTCAGAATAGCTTTCCATAGAACTTCATATGGAAAGTTTGAACCTATTAATCGGATGCTGATATTATGTAATAAATATCAAAATCAAATAAGAAGTTCAACTTCTAAAAATAATTTAAAAAAGTTAATATTAAGTAACTGAATTGTTTCTGCTATAATAATTGCTATGATTGTTATTACTGTTATTAATTAAATCTTTTGTTTATTACTATACTTAATTAGTAATTTGTAAACACTTTTAAATTGGAATTTATAGCTAGTTAATTAATATGAGTAAAATCAATTAAATACTTGACAATATTCTATTTTTTATATAGAATTAATATTTTTATTATATACATATTAGTATTGTATATATTTTATCTATATTTGATTACTCATAGTTACTATTTTAATTTTATATATTTTAAGAATTTTGTAATTTTATATATTTTAAGAATTTTGTAAGTTGTTTGATTTAAACACAAATAAATAAATAAATAAATAAATATTTATAATTTATTACAGAGTTTTTTTTATACAATTTGTACTTTAAACTTTTTTATTTGAATAAATATTTGTATATAAAATATTTATTACCAATTTTTTATGTTTTTATTTCGGGATTTTTCTTAAATTATAGTTATGTTTATATTTTCGTCTTTGATCCGCCTGTATACCATTCTAGCTCCGTTTCCGAGGGTCGTGTTGCTTCCCAGTTGTTCCAGAAACACTACCTTAAATGGTTTGTAGAAATCATAAATAATATTGCAATCATCCTTAGGCATATTTATATGCGGAATGTTGCTTGGATGATTGCGGGATGACTTTTCAACTTCTGAGTGTCCGTGTTACTAGATCCCAGTATTCTCAGCGCTCCGAATTTGGCCTACTCTTCAATTGCTATATGTAGAGGGACCAAACTCAGCAGGACTTCCATCGCTACCGTTGCTGTTGTCTGCATAGCTCCAGTGATGTTCAGGCAGGCCACTCTTTGTAGTTTTTCGAGTTTCTTCCTGATGTTTAGTTGGGATACTTTCCTCCACCAAACCACCGCAGCGTAGGTTATGACTGGTTGTACTATTGATAGGTACGTCCAGTTTGCTATTTTTGGTGGCAGCCCCCATGTTTTCCCACGGATCCTTCTGCAGGTTGACAGTGAAAGTTGCGCTTTTTTTAGAGTTTTCTCTAGGTGAACGTTCCATTTTAGCTTACGGTCCAGTATCACTCCTAGGAATTTTGCTTCTTCAGAAAACTCTATTTCTTTCCCAAACAGCATTGGTTTCCTCAGTTGGGCTATATTATGTTTATTGCTGAATGGGACGATTATGGTTTTGTCAGGGTTGGCTTTTAGCTTCTCCTTTTCACACCATCTTTGGACTATTCCAAATGCAGTCTGTAGCAGATCACACTGAATATTTATGAATTTGCCTCTGATGATTATTGCAAGATCATCTGTACATCCTTGACAATCGAAGCCTGCCCTCTGTAGCTTATCTAGTAGTTTATCTACTACTAGTGACCAGAGAAGGGGCGATAGAACACCACCTTGTGGACATCCCCAATTGGTTGTTGCCTTCATCTTCTCTTCTCCCAGAGAGAGTTCTATAATCCTGCTCTTTAACATGGAATCCGTCCATTTGCATATTGCGTTGCTTACTCCCCTACCTCTCAATGTCTCTATCATTGACATATGAGAAATGTTGTTAAAAGCCCCTTCAATATCCATGAAAGCAACTATAGCTGTCTCCTTAGCTGTTAGTGATTTCTCAATCTTTTCCGTTAGATTTAGAAGAGCCATCTCTGTTGATTTACCTGATTGGCATGCATATTGATTTTTGTGAAGGGGATTATTTGTCAGAATTGTATCTCTCAGGTATCTCTCAATCACTTTCTCCAGTCTTTTCAATACGAATGATGATAGGCTGGGTCGTAAATTCTTTGGGTCGCCGTTCAGCCTTTTGTTTGCTTTGGGTATGAATACCACTTTTACCTTATGCCCACGCTTTAGGTATGTGTCCAAATACTAAACTAGCTATAAAAAGCCTCGTTAGTATAAGTGTAAGTTTTTCACCTCCTTCCTGTAGTAAGGCCTGGAATATTTCATCTAATATTTCATCTGGAACATCTAACTCATGTTTTGGTTCTAAAATACCATGATTTCTTAATTAAGCTCAGACCAGTTTGAACAATCTGATTAATCTGAAATTGTTTCTTATATATGCTCAGATCAATCTGATCAATCTAATAGCTGTTTCTTATATCAATTTCAGATTAGTCAGATTGATTTTTTTGATCGGAGCATTTTTCAGATTTTTCAGATTTATTATTGTTCGTGGCTAACTTTGTACTTGATTTTGTTGTTATGGCTAAACTATTATCAGATTGTCATATCTCAATAATTTGTTTAACCAATCTTTTTTAATTATTTATATTTTTTGTAAATTAATAATAATAAAATATTATAAAAAGTAATATTTAATGAAAAATATTACAGAAATTGTTATTTAACTTGAAAAATAATTTCGATAATTTGAGAATTACAGAGTTACTGACTTATATTTTCATTTTACCCAGCAACATTGTAGCATTTTTTGATCTTAAAAAAATCTGACTGTTTCTTATTTCACTCGACAGATTAATTTGATTTCAGATTTTAAAAAATCTTGTCGATCTACAGATTTAAATAAGAAACACCAATATTTAGAAATTAAAAAATTTATATCCGTTCTATATCAGTCTGGACTCAGAAAAACTGAGCTAGTTTTTGCATGAAGGCCCTCCATGCAAATTCCCAGCTCAATTTTTCTGAGTCCAAATTGACTCAGAACGGACTGAACACATTTCTTGACATTACTAAATTTCCATTTCGTTTCTGTCTCGTTTTTAGCTCACTAAATCTGACTCAAAAAAGAAGTTTCGTAATAATCTCCTTTTAGATAATCTCCTTTAGATATAAACACGAATCTATATTTACGTTTCGTTATAATCTCAATTTGGTTTCGCAAATAGCGAATCGATTTGTCTGCTCCGCAAATGAAGTATTTCGTAGTTCGTTCATATCTCCATTTGGCATCATTTTTTCTGATTCTGAATTTGCGTTTCGTTCTCGTTTCATTTTAGATTCCCAAAAACTGACACATATTTCTGCGTTTTGGAAAGCATCATTGTTTATTTATTTAATGACATAAAAACAAACGGGAAAATTAACTGATTATTTAGTTTCGTGTTATATGTGATATATCTTGTGAAATTTTTTGTGTTATTTAAAATAATGTTAAAAGGTTCTTTACATTATCAGACCTTTCATAAGACTAGTCGTATGAAAAATCCTATGAAAATGCATACCGTCAGAGTTTTCATAGAACAACACATGAGATTAGTATTATTTATAAAACATCTCATGAGAGATGAGACTACATACTTTTACGTTCACATTGTACGGTTTTTGATCACACAAAATATTGCATCAGTTTTATGAAAAATCTTATAATGTAAAGGCACTTTAAGAAACCAAATGTAATACAAATGTTAATAATATATTGTATATATGTTTTTAATTTCTTTTATTAAAACATCTACAAAAAATCTAAATATCTTTTATTCCAATTCAATAGGTTTCACTCATTCGTCTCAGAAACATTTCGCTTTCTCTGATACGTTTCGGTTACTACTCTTTTGATTTGCACACAAAACGATCATTTCGTCTCAGAAATATTCCCCAGCAGCCAGAAACTGTGAAATTTTTTTGTGAAATTTTTGTGACATTTTTGTGCACATTTTTGTGAATATTTTTTGTCACAACGAAATGTGACAAAAATGTGACAAAATTGTTGAAATTTTTGTGAATCCTTTTGTCACAAAAAAAATGTGAAAAAAAGGTCACAAAATTGTCAATTAAAATGTGATAACATTTTTTATCACACTTTTGTGGCCATTTCGCGACAAAAAATTGTGAATTTTTTTTCAAACTAAATCCCCAGTAGTTAGAATTTTTTTTAGCATTTTTTTGTCAAATTTTTGTGACATTTTTTATGAAAAATTTCTAAACATGCATAACGTGTATGACTAAACGTGCAAACGGTAAGACTAAGTAGTATGTAATTAGTTTTCATTGTGAAATAATAAAATTAAAATTATTGATCACTTTCTTTTATGTAAGTCGTAAGAAATTAAGAATTTGCAGTAGACAATATAAAAATAAACTTATAAAAAAAAAATTTTTTTTTTCAGAGACAGTGAAAATAACTCGAAACAAAGATTTTTCAGAAGATGATGCGCTAAAGGCAGTACAATTTTATCAGACAACGCAGAAAAATGATAACATTTAATTTTAGTTATTTTTTCTTAATATTTTATGAATTTATATTTTTTTATAGTATTCTTTAGAATAAGTAAAGTGATTAATTGTTTTTTTCAAAAAATTATTTTAATAGTTAATAATGACTGAATTTACAATGTCTTTGTTTTTAAATGTACATATTTTTTATAATATTATTAGACAACATAAGTACAATGAATATTTTATATTATAACTATATTTGGCTATACTTCCGAATAACGGGAACGAGCTTTTAAGGTGGCGTCATTACATAACGGTACTTTATGACATCCGGACTCCGAATAATGATGTCATTTTACCCGCAAACGCCATCTAGTGGCCGAAAAATGCATTACACATTTTTTTAAAAATGCATATTTTTGACATTTTCTCCTTAACGGTAAATTGTAGGATCGGTAAACCCGTAATTAATAAATAAATAAGTTTTTTTGGTGTTATATTACAATTTGTACATTTAAATTTAATTTTATTCAAATAAAATTAACCTAAATAATTAACTTTAAAATTAGCATTATAACAAATAAAAAACTGAACTTATTGTGCAAGGTGTCTTATTACATTTTTTTTGTTTTATATACTAAACTGTGTTAATTTGTTTAATAAAATTGATTATTTACCTATAATATACCTTTAATTCATATTATTAATTAATTGTTAGTATAAAAAAATGCATAAGTGTAATAGTGTGCATTGTACATCAAATGATAGCTCAGATCCAGCTATAATTGCAATGATGTTTGTGCAAAACAATACCATCCTCAGTGTATTGGCCTTTCACGATCTGGCTTTAAATATTTTAAAGAGCACAAAAAAGCTTTTGCGTTTTATTGCAGCGAATGTAGAGAAATAAACCTCTCTCACATAATGTTAGCAATTAAGTCAAATAATGATTTATTAAAACATCTCTCCAACACGATCGAAACATTAAATAAAAAATCTATCTTAGCTGAACAAAAAGCTATAAAGTTGGAAGAGAATAACAAATCAATACTGCAACATGTTGATGAGTTATGTTGTCAGATTGATAAAATTGTAAAAACATATAAAGCAAGTATCGATAATGTTTCAAAAAAAGTTGATAAATATTATAATAATTTCGAATTATTCTCATATAATATATCAACTAGTAATGATTCGAATATTGTTAAATTACAATATAATCTAGACAACATTTTCTCCTCTATAAAGAAGCTAAAGTTTATTGTTGATGCTAATGCCCAAAATTTTGATTCATTGGTAAACAAGTGTTTATCTGAAAACACGAATAACCTTGGGAAAATAATCAATGAAATAAAGAATTTAAATTGCATTACTGACATGGCTGATTTACAAGCGAAATTTGTTCATTATGGTGAAGAATTCGCTTCAGCTAAATTACTTCTTAATGACGCTATAGATGAGATTAAATGTAAAAACATAATTAATTGTGTCAATACTATCCCTGATATGTCTCCGGATAGAAATCAACTTTCTATTAGTGATGAAACTATTGTAGATCAAGATCATATAAGAGCTTCAACTTCTGCTAATCCTGATTCTATTCGAAGTTCTATATTTATTAAAGGAACACCAGCGTTAATAGATGCGGAATGGCTTAAAAATTTGATTTCTAAAACATTCGGGACTTTTAATGATGATTGCAGAAAAGTATCTCCACGTTATTTAAGTAACAAGAAACTAAAATTTTCAAGCTTTAAGGTTGACGTTACAGTTGATGATGTAACTACGTTAATTGAAAAGCATTCATTTTGGGAGAGTATTAATGCATCTGCCTCCATTTAGATCGAAAAATTAAATAAAAATTCTTCAAATACCACAATCAACAATAAAGGTACTGAACGTAAAATTTTGAAACCTAACACTAAGTCTATTAACAATAAAAACAAAAAACAAAGAAGTAACAAAAGTAAGTTTGTTGATAAAAAAAATATTAAAATTAGTAATGTAAATATTAAAAATATAAGTAAAGATGTTAAAAATAAAAATAAAATTGAAAACAACTGTTATTGTAATTGTAGTTGTAAAAATAAAAATAATATTAAGATAAATAAGAATATTATCAATAAAAAAAATAAAAATTTGAAATTAAATAGTTCGATTAATAATAAGAAAAATTTATTTATTTATTTATTTATTTGTGTTTAAATCAAACAACTTACAAAATTCTTAAAATATATAAAATTACAAAATTCTTAAAATATATAAAATTAAAATAGTAACTATGAGTAATCAAATATAGATAAAATATATACAATAATAATATGTATATAATAAAAATATTAATTCTATATAAAAAATAGAATATTGTCAAGTATTTAATTGATTTAACTCATATTAATTAACTAGCTATAAATTCCAATTTAAAAGTGTTTACAAATTACTAATTAAGTATAGTAATAAACAAAAGATTTAATTAATAACAGTAATAACAATCATAGCAATTATTATAGCAGAAACAATTCAGTTACTTAATATTAACTTTTTTAAATTATTTTTAGAAGTTGAACTTCTTATTTGATTTTGATATTTATTACATAATATCAGCATCCGATTAATAGGTTCAAACTTTCCATATGAAGTTCTATGGAAAGCTATTCTGAACAAATTAGGCGATCTACAGCGATAATTATTAGCAAATTGAATTTTATTTAAAATGAACAATGCATCAATTTGCAAATTTATTACTTCTGTTAAAAAGATCACGTCAGCCAATTCCCTTCTCTTTTCTAATGTTGTCAAATGGATGAGATTCAACCTATCTAAATATGGTGGTAAAATGTATGGGTTCAACCATTGAAATTGACGAAGAGCAAATCTAATAAAATTTCTTTGGATTGCTTCTATTCGGCGAACATGAATATCGAAGTATGGATTCCATACTTGACTGGCATATTCTAGATTAGGACGAACAAGACAAGTAAATAGTGACTTTAATATATAAGGATCCGCAAATTCTTTTGACCACCGTTTTATAAAACCTAACATTGAATTTGCTTTATTGATAATATAATTGTAATGCAACTTGAAGTCCAATTTCGGATCGAAATAAACACCCAGGTCTTTAAAGGATTCAACTCTTGAAACAGTTTTTTCGTGGAGTTTATATGAAAATTGATTGGGCGAATGTTGACGTGAAAACGTCATTATTACACATTTATCAACATTAAGTTTTAGAAAATTTGAGTTACACCACATTGAAAAACGATCTAAATCATTTTGAAGCAAATATGAGTCTTTCAAAGAAGTAATCTTTTTATATATCTTCATATCGTCTGCGTATATACCTATACTGCTATTTTTAATTATAGACACTACATCATTTATC
Organism: Empis stercorea; assembly: GCA_949752835.1. Classification (NCBI taxonomy): domain Eukaryota; kingdom Metazoa; phylum Arthropoda; class Insecta; order Diptera; family Empididae; genus Empis; species Empis stercorea. Next base: position 45,103,075 of record OX457085.1, read on the forward strand.
GAAATAATAAATAATAATGGTCCAAGATGGCTACCTTGAGGTACCCCAGAATTAGCTTTAAAAGATGACGATATAGCTGTTCTAAATCGAATACTATAAGATCTATTAGATAAATAAGATTCAATCCATTTAACAAAATAAGGGGGAAAACCCAATTTTTCAAGTTTAAATAATATAATACTATGGGGTAATAGATCAAATGCTTTACTAAGGTCACTATATAATACATCCGTTTGAAATCCTGCTTCCATATTATTAATAATATTGGAAGTAGACTCAACCAAATTAGTTACCGTCGATCTATGTTTCATGAACCCATGTTGATTAGGTACTAAGAAACCTACACAGTGTTCATAAATTGAATCAAAGACCATTAGTTCAAATAACCGGTATACTAGATAGTTTAGCTATAGGACGATAGTTAATAACATCTATTTTAACCCTTTCTTATGTATTGGTCTAATATACGATTTTTTCCATATATCTGGAAATATGCCCGTCGATAGAGAGTGTCTAAATAAAATAGATAGCGGTACATTTAATGAAGTAGAACAATTTTTCAGAATAATGTCCGGTATGCCATCAGATCCAGCAGACGAGTTATCACCAAGCTTATCCAGATAGGACTTAGTAAGAGAGTCATCAAAACTAATATCCTTAAGAGTAGTCTTAGGAAAAGTGTCTAAATGATTAAAATAAGTCTCATTTAATTGAAAATCAGAATTACCGTATGAATCAGAAAAATAGTCACGAAAGTAATTAGATATCACAGAAGGATCATTACTTAAGTGACCATTGAAACTCACAATGTTGATAATAAGAGTGATTCTTTTACTATTAATAATAAAATTAAAAATAAAAATAAAAGTAGAACTAATCTCAAAAGAATCCAAATACCAATAATAATAATAGTAATAATAATATTAGCAATATTAGCAATGATATTTAAATAAATTTAATAGAATACCTAGTAATAATACTAATAATATATCTGGACCTACTACTAAGAATTTTAGTCAAAAAATTGTACATAGAAGCGATAATAGATCACGTAGTCTTCCTCCTACTGATAAGTCATTTGGAAATCCGAGCGATATTTCATTTAGAAATGTACTTAGATATCCAAACTTTGTACAAGGCGATACTTTTCTGACAGCTGACCCTAAATATCAAAATATTAACGGTAATATTTTTTTAAATTATCAAAATTTAGACAATATTAATTTTGGTCCGGTAAATTCTGATACAGTGATGTGCCCTACTGTTACTTCAAATTCCCTTCCAGTTATTTCCAGTACTCTTTGTACTAATACTAATTCTACTAGTACCATTTGCACTAATTCTAGTACTAACCAAACTAACCAAACCCTCTTCATATTAATTCTAATCCTAATACTACTGTTCCCACTTCCTCTCCTAACTTTGCTAATCCACTAGTCTCGCCAATCATTAAGATGACATTAAATTCAGTTGCGAATGGTGATAATCTGTATGTTATGAGTCGTTTTAGAGATCATGAAATTTATGATAATGTTAGGCTCTTTCTTGCTTACTTATATGATGAACCTAGTTCAACTTGTGTACTTGGTCATACTAAAACTAGCATTAAAGCCTTTATTAAGTCGGAAGGCCTACCTTTAGACCAGAAAGAACTTAGTAAGCTTTACATGAAATATAATGAAGATCTGGGTTTATCTCAAGCCGATATATTAGTAGATCTGAAAGCTTTCCGTAGCCATGTCAATAATAGAAGAAGGGAAGATCTTCAAAGAGTACGTGAAACAGATTACAAGTATTTTAAGCCATGTTCCTAATAACAACATTGACGAAAACTGTGCCAAGTCAAGTAATTCTAATTTAATCTCAATTAATAAGGTAAAGCTTACTGACTTAAAAATTTACTATCAAAATGTTAGGGGATTTCGCACTAAGACTAAGCTTGTTCATTCTAATTCTTTATCTATGGATTTTGATATCTATGCTTTAACTGAAACATGGTTGAATCCAATAATTAATAGTCTTGAATTATTTAACCAATCTTACTCAGTTTTTAGAAAAGATAGATATCACCTCCAAGACCCACTAATTCCTGTGCAAACAGCTAAAGGAGGAGTAGTTTTAATTGCAATTAAATCCAACTTTAACGTTTCAGAAATTTCTATTCCATTTTCGGAATCATTAGAAATAATAGGTGTTCAAATTAATCTGATCTCGAAAAAACTAATTTTTATTTGTTGTTACATTCCTCCTAATTCAAATAATGATGTTTATTCGAATTTTAACAAGATGAATTAATCATTTGTGGTGACTTCAATCACCCTAATATTAATTGGGTCCAGCATGATGAAGAATCTTATCTTCTTCCAACAAATGTAACTAGTGAAATAGAATGTTCCTTCTGTGATAATCTTAATGTTAACTACCTACAACAAATATCAGATATTAAAAACTTCCAGTCTAGACAACTAGATCTTATTTTTACATCTGATTGGGATAATTTAATGATTTCACAATTTGAGACTTCTCTAGTTAATATCGATCAATTTCATCCACCTATCTCGTTCTCTTACTGTTATAACGTACCTCCGTTAGTAACAAATGCTACGTCATATAGATATAATTTAAAAAAAAACTGACTTCCATGGCCTTAATACTTTCTTAAATTCTATAGACTATGATAGATTGCTTAATAATGTAGAATTTAATTCTGCCATAGAAAATTTTTATAACATTATTCTATATGGTTTTAATATTTTTGTGCCGCAAATTATTAACAAAGGGACCAATAATAGTCCGCCGTGGTTTTGTCATGAACTCAGAAAGCTGAGAAATATTAAAAATAAAGCATGGCGAAAATATCTCAATTCTAAAAATAACATTGATTATATTAATTTTGTAGATTTATTTAATACTTTTAAACAAAAAGTAGATATTAAATACAATAATTATGTTGACGACATGTCATTTAAACTTATTGATAATCCTAAATTATTTTGGAATTTTGTTAATTCTAAAAGAAAATCAGATAAATTCCCTTCCTTTATGAGTTTCAATGGTCACTTAAGTAATGATTCTTCTGTGATATCTAATTACTTTCGTGACCATTTTTCTGATTCATACGGTAATTCTGATTTTCAATTAAATGAGACTTATTTTAATCATTTAGACACTTTTCCTAAGACTACTCTTCAGGATATTAGTTTTGATGACTCTCTTACTAAGTCCTATCTGGATAAGCTTGGTGATAACTCGTCTGCTGGACCTGATGGCATACCGGACATTATTCTGAAAAATTGTTCTACTTCATTAAATGTACCGCTATCTATTTTATTTAGACACTCTCTATCGACGGGCATATTTCCAGATATATGGAAAAAATCGTATATTAGACCAATACATAAGAAAGGGTCTAAAATAGATGTTATTAACTATCGTCCTATAGCTAAACAATCTAGTATACCGAAGTTATTTGAACTAATGGTCTTTGATTCAATTTATGAACACTGTGTAGGTTTCTTAGTACCTAATCAACATGGGTTCATGAAACATAGATCGCCGGTAACTAATTTGGTTGAGTCTACTTCCAATATTATTAATAATATGGAAGCAGGATTTCAAACGGATGTATTATATAGTGACCTTAGTAAAGCATTTGATCTATTACCCCATAGTATTATATTATTTAGGCTTGAAAAATTGGGTTTTCCCCCTTATTTTGTTAAATGGATTGAATCTTATTTATCTAATAGATCTTATAGTATTCGATTTAGAACAGCTATATCGTCATCTTTTAAAGCTAATTCTGGGGTACCTCAAGGTAGCCATCTTGGACCATTATTATTTATTATTTCGATAAATGATGTAGTGTCTATAATTAAAAATAGCAGTATAGGTATATACGCAGACGATATGAAGATATATAAAAAGATTACTTCTTTGAAAGACTCATATTTGCTTCAAAATGATTTAGATCGTTTTTCAATGTGGTGTAACTCAAATTTTCTAAAACTTAATGTTGATAAATGTGTAATATTGACGTTTTCACGTCAACATTTGCCCAATCAATTTTCATATAAATTCCACGAAAAAACTGTTTCAAGAGTTGAATCCTTTAAAGACCTGGGTGTTTATTTCGATCCGAAATTGGACTTCAAGTTGCATTACAATTATATTATCAATAAAGCAAATTCAATGTTAGGTTTTATAAAACGGTGGTCAAAAGAATTTGCGGATCCTTATATATTAAAGTCACTATTTACTTGTCTTGTTCGTCCTAATCTAGAATATGCCAGTCAAGTATGGAATCCATACTTCGATATTCATGTTCGCCGAATAGAAGCAATCCAAAGAAATTTTATTAGATTTGCTCTTCGTCAATTTCAATGGTTGAACCCATACATTTTACCACCATATTTAGATAGGTTGAATCTCATCCATTTGACAACATTAGAAAAGAGAAGGGAATTGGCTGACGTGATCCTTTTAACAGAAGTAATAAATTTGCAAATTGATTCATTGTTCATTTTAAATAAAATTCAATTTGCTAATAATTATCGCTGTAGATCGCCTAATTTGTTCAGAATAGCTTTCCATAGAACTTCATATGGAAAGTTTGAACCTATTAATCGGATGCTGATATTATGTAATAAATATCAAAATCAAATAAGAAATTCAACTTCTAAAAATAATTTAAAAAAGTTAATATTAAGTAACTGAATTGTTTCTGCTATAATAATTGCTATGATTGTTATTACTGTTATTAAATAAATCTTTTGTTTATTACTATACTTAATTAGTAATTTGTAAACACTTTTAAATTGGAATTTATAGCTAGTTAATTAATATGAGTAAAATCAATTAAATACTTGACAATATGCTATTTTTTATATAGAATTAATATTTTTATTATATACATATTAGTATTGTATATATTTTATCTATATTTGATTACTCATAGTTACTATTTTAATTTTATATATTTTAAGAATTTTGTAAGTTGTTTGATTTAAACACAAATAAATAAATAAATAAATAAATATTTATAATTTATTACAGAGTTTTTTTTATACAATTTGTACTTTAAACTTTTTTATTTGAATAAATATTTGTATATAAAATATTTATTACCAATTTTTTATGTTTTTATTTCGGGATTTTTCTTAAATAATAGTTATGTGTATATTTTCGTCTTTGATCAGCCTGTATACCATTCTAGCTCCGTTTCCGAGGGTCGTGTGGCTTCCCAATTGTTCCAGAAACACTACCTTAAATGGTTTGTAGAAATCATAAATAATATTGCAATCATCCTTAGGCATATTTATATGCGGAATGTTGCTTGGATGATTGCGGGATGACTTTTCAACTTCTGAGTGTCCGTGTTACTAGATCCCAGTCAACACGGACAATTGCTATATGTAGAGGGACCAAACTCATCAGGACTTCCATCGCTACCGTTGGTGTTGTCTGCATAGCTCCAGTGATGTTCAGGCAGGCCACTCTTTGTAGTTTTTCGAGTTTCTTCCTGATGTTTAGTTGGGATACTTTCCGCCACCAAACCACCGCAGCGTAGGTTATGACTGGTTGTACTATTGATAGGTACGTCCAGTTTGCTATTTTTGGTGGCAGCCCCCATGTTTTCCCACGGATCCTTCTGCAGGTTGACAGTGAAAGTTGCGCTTTTTTTAGAGTTTTCTCTAGGTGAACGTTCCATTTTAGCTTACGGTCCAGTATCACTCCTAGGAATTTTACTTCTTCAGAAAACTCTATTTCTTTCCCAAACAGCATTGGTTTCCTCAGTTGGGCTATATTATGTTTATTGCTGAATGGGACGATTATGGTTTTGTCAGGGTTGGCTTTTAGCTTCTCCTTTTCACACCATCTTTGGACTATTCCAAATGCAGTCTGTAGCAGATCACACTGAATATTTATGAATTTGCCTCTGATGATTATTGCAAGATCATCTGTACATCCTTGACAATCGAAGCCTGCCCTCTGTAGCTTATCTAGTAGTTTATCTTCTACTAGTGACCAGAGAAGGGGCGATAGAACACCACCTTGTGGACATCCCCGATTGGTTGTTGCCTTCATCTTCTCTTCTCCCAGAGAGAGTTCTATAATCCTGCTCTTTAACATGGAATCCGTCCATTTGCATATTGCGTTGCTTACTCCCCTACCTCTCAATGTCTCTATCATTGACATATGAGAAGTGTTGTTAAAAGCCCCTTCAATATCCATGAAAGCAACTATAGCTGTCTCCTTAGCTGTTAGTGATTTCTCAATCTTTTCCGTTAGATTTAGAAGAGCCATCTCTGTTGATTTACCTGATTGGTATGCGTATTGATTTTTGTGAAGGGGATTATTTGGCAGAATTGTATCTCTCAGGTATCTCTCAATCACTTTCTCCAGTGTTTTCAATACGAATGATGATAGTCTGGGTCGTAAATTCTTTGGGTCGCCGTTCAGCCTTTTGTTTGCTTTGGGTATGAATACCACTTTTACCTTATTCCACACGCTTTAGGTATGTGTCCAAATACTAAACTAGCTATAAAAAGCCTCGTTAGTATAAGTGTAAGTTTTTCACCTCCTTCCTGTAGTAAGGCCTGGAATATTTCATCTAATATTTTATCTGGAACATCTAACTCATGTTTTGGTTCTAAAATACCATGATTTCTTAATTATGCTCAGACCAGTTTGAACAATCTGATTAATCTGAAATTGTTTCTTATATATGCTCAGATCAATCTGATCAATCTGATAGCTGTTTCTTATATCAATTTCAGATTAGTCAGATTGATTTTTTTGATCGGAGCATTTTGCAGATTTTTCAGATTTATTATTGTTCGTGGCTAACTTTGTACTTGATTTTGTTGTTATGGCTAAACTATTATCAGATTGTCATATCTCAATAATTTGTTTAACCAATCTTTTTTAATTATTTATATTTTTTGTAAATTAATAATAATAAAATATTATAAAAAGTAATATTTAATGAAAAATATTACAGAAATTGTTATTTAACTTGAAAAATAATTTCGATAATTTGAGAATTACAGAGTTACTGACTTATATTGTCATTTTACCCAGCAACATTGTAGCATTTTTTGATCTTAAAAAAATCTGACTGTTTCTTATTTCACTCGACAGATTAATTTGATTTCAGATTTTAAAAAATCTTGTCGATCTACAGATTTAAATAAGAAACACCAATATTTAGAAATTAAAAAATTTATATCCGTTCTATATCAGTCTGGACTCAGAAAAACTGAGCTAGTTTTTGCATGAAGGCCCTCCATGCAAATTCCCAGCTCAATTTTTCTGAGTCCAAATTGACTCAGAACGGACTGAACACTTTTCTTGACATTACTAAATTTCCATTTCGTTTCTGTCTCGTTTTTAGCTCACTAAATCTGATTCAAAAAAGAAGTTTCGTAATAATCTCCTTTTAGATTCGACATACACGAATCTATATTTACGTTTCGTTATAATCTCAATTTGGTTTCGCAAATAGCGAATCGATTTGTCTGCTCCGCAAATCAAGTATTTCGTAGTTTGTTCTTATCTCCATTTGGCATCATTTTTTCTTATTCTGAATTTGCGTTTCGTTCTCGTTTCATTATTTTTAGATTCGACATACACGAATACATATTTACGTTTTGATTCGCAAAAACTGAAACATATTTCTGCATTTTGGAAACCATCATTGTTTATTTATTTAATGACATAAAAACAAACGGGAAAATTAACAGATTATTTTGTGTTATTTAAAATAATGTTAAAAGGTTCTTTACATTATCAGACCTTTCATAAGACTAGTCGTATGAAAAATCCTATGAAAATGCATACCGTCAGAGTTTTCATAGAACAACGCATGAGATTAGTATTATTTATAAAACATCTCATGAGAGATGAGACTACATACTTTTACGTTCACATTATATATACGGTTTTTGATCACACAAAATATTGCATCCGTTTTATGAAAAATCTTATAATGTAAAGGCACTTTAAGAAACCAAATGTAATACAAATGTTAATAATATATTTTATATATGTTTTTAATTTCTTTTATTAAAACATCTACAAAAAATCTAAATATCTTTTATTCCAATTCAATAGGTTTCACGCATTCGTCTCAGAAACATTTCGCTTTCTCTGATACGTTTCGGTTACTACTTTTTTGATTTGCACACAAAACGATCATTTCGTCTCAGAAATATTCCCCAGCAGCCAGAAACTGTGAAATTTTTTTGTGAAATTTTTGTGACATTTTTGTGCACATTTTTGTGAATATTTTTTGTCACAACGAAATGTGACAAAAATGTGACAAAATTGTTGAAATTTTTGTGAATCCTTTTGTCACAAAAAAAATGTGAAAAAAAGGTCACAAAATTGTCAATTAAAATGTGATAACATTTTTTATCACACTTTTGTGGCCATTTCGCGACAAAAAATTGTGAATTTTTTTTCAAACTAAATCCCCAGTAGTTAGAATTTTTTTTAGCATTTTTTTGTCAAATTTTTGTGACATTTTTTATGAAAAATTTCTAAACATGCATAACGTGTATGACTAAACGTGCAAACGGTAAGACTAAGTAGTATGTAATTAGTTTTCATTGTGAAATAATAAAATTAAAATTATTGATCACTTTCTTTTATGTAAGTCGTAAGAAATTAAGAATTTGCAGTAGACAATATAAAAATAAACTTATAAAAAAAAATTTTTTTTTTTCAGAGACAGTGAAAATAACTCGAAACAAAGATTTTTCAGAAGATGATGCGCTAAAGGCAGTACAATTTTATCAGACAACGCAGAAAAATGATAACATTTAATTTTAGTTATTTTTTCTTAATATTTTATGAATTTATATTTTTTTATAGTATTCTTTAGAATAAGTAAAGTGATTAATTGTTTTTTTCAAAAAATTATTTTAATAGTTAATAATGACTGAATTTACAATGTCTTTGTTTTTAAATGTACATATTTTTTATAATATTATTAGACAACATAAGTACAATGAATATTTTATATTATAACTATATTTGGCTATACTTCCGAATAACGGGAACGAGCTTTTAAGGTGGCGTCATTACATAACGGTACTTTATGACATCCGGACTCCGAATAATGATGTCATTTTACCCGCAAACGCCATCTAGTGGCCGAAAAATGCATTACACATTTTTTTAAAAATGCATATTTTTGACATTTTCTCCTTAACGGTAAATTGTAGGATCGGTAAACCCGTAATTAATAAATAAATAAGTTTTTTTGGTGTTATATTACAATTTGTACATTTAAATTTAATTTTATTCAAATAAAATTAACCTAAATAATTAACTTTAAAATTAGCATTATAACAAATAAAAAACTGAACTTATTGTGCAAGGTGTCTTATTACATTTTTTTTGTTTTATATACTAAACTGTGTTAATTTGTTTAATAATTAAAATTGATTATTTACCTATAATATACCTTTAATTCATATTATTAATTAATTGTTAGTATAAAAAATGCATAAGTGTAATAGTGTGCATTGTACATCAAATGATAGCTCAGATCCAGCTATAATTGCAATGATGTTTGTGCAAAACAATACCATCCTCAGTGTATTGGCCTTTCACGATCTGGCTTTAAATATTTTAAAGAGCACAAAAAAGCTTTTGCGTTTTATTGCAGCGAATGTAGAGAAATAAACCTCTCTCACATAATGTTAGCAATTAAGTCAAATAATGATTTATTAAAACATCTCTCCAACACGATCGAAACATTAAATAAAAAATCTATCTTAGCTGAACAAAAAGCTATAAAGTTGGAAGAGAATAACAAATCAATACTGCAACATGTTGATGAGTTATGTTGTCAGATTGATAAAATTGTAAAAACATATAAAGCAAGTATCGATAATGTTTCAAAAAAAGTTGATAAATATTATAATAATTTCGAATTATTCTCATATAATATATCAACTAGTAATGATTCGAATATTGTTAAATTACAATATAATCTAGACAACATTTTCTCCTCTATAAAGAAGCTAAAGTTTATTGTTGATGCTAATGCCCAAAATTTTGATTCATTGGTAGACAAGTGTTTATCTGAAAACACGAATAACCTTGGGAAAATAATCAATGAAATAAAGAATTTAAATTGCATTACTGACATGGCTGATTTACAAGCGAAATTTGTTTATTATGGTGAAGAATTCGCTTCAGCTAAATTAGTTCTTAATGACGCTATAGATGAGATTAAATGTAAAAACATAATTAATTGTGTCAAAACTATCCCTGATATGTCTCCGGATAGAAATCAACTTTCTATTAGTGATGAAACTATTGTAGATCAAGATCATATAAGAGCTTCAACTTCTGCTAATCCTGATTCTATTCGAAGTTCTATATTTATTAAAGGAACACCAGCGTTAATAGATGCGGAATGGCTTAAAAATTTGATTTCTAAAACATTCGGGACTTTTAATGATGATTGCAGAAAAGTATCTCCACGTTATTTAAGTAACAAGAAACTAAAATTTTCAAGCTTTAAGGTTGACGTTACAGTTGATGATGTAACTACGTTAATTGAAAAGCATTCATTTTGGGAGAGTATTAATGCATCTGCCTCCATTTAGATCGAAAAATTAAATAAAAATTCTTCAAATACCACAATCAACAATAAAGGTACTGAACGTAAAATTTTGAAACCTAACACTAAGTCTATTAACAATAAAAACAAAAAACAAAGAAGTAACAAAAGTAAGTTTGTTGATAAAAAAAATATTAAAATTAGTAATGTAAATATTAAAAATATAAGTAAAGATGTTAAAAATAAAAATAAAATTGAAAACAACTGTTATTGTAATTGTAGTTGTAAAAATAAAAATAATATTAAGATAAATAAGAATATTATCAATAAAAAAAATAAAAATTTGAAATTAAATAGTTCGATTAATAATAAGAAAAATTTATTTATTTATTTATTTATTTGTGTTTAAATCAAACAACTTACAAAATTCTTAAAATATATAAAATTACAAAATTCTTAAAATATATAAAATTAAAATAGTAACTATGAGTAATCAAATATAGATAAAATATATACAATAATAATATGTATATAATAAAAATATTAATTCTATATAAAAAATAGAATATTGTCAAGTATTTAATTGATTTAACTCATATTAATTAACTAGCTATAAATTCCAATTTAAAAGTGTTTACAAATTACTAATTAAGTATAGTAATAAACAAAAGATTTAATTAATAACAGTAATAACAATCATAGCAATTATTATAGCAGAAACAATTCAGTTACTTAATATTAACTTTTTTAAATTATTTTTAGAAGTTGAACTTCTTATTTGATTTTGATATTTATTACATAATATCAGCATCCGATTAATAGGTTCAAACTTTCCATATGAAGTTCTATGGAAAGCTATTCTGAACAAATTAGGCGATCTACAGCGATAATTATTAGCAAATTGAATTTTATTTAAAATGAACAATGCATCAATTTGCAAATTTATTACTTCTGTTAAAAAGATCACGTCAGCCAATTCCCTTCTCTTTTCTAATGTTGTCAAATGGATGAGATTCAACCTATCTAAATATGGTGGTAAAATGTATGGGTTCAACCATTGAAATTGACGAAGAGCAAATCTAATAAAATTTCTTTGGATTGCTTCTATTCGGCGAACATGAATATCGAAGTATGGATTCCATACTTGACTGGCATATTCTAGATTAGGACGAACAAGACAAGTAAATAGTGACTTTAATATATAAGGATCCGCAAATTCTTTTGACCACCGTTTTATAAAACCTAACATTGAATTTGCTTTATTGATAATATAATTGTAATGCAACTTGAAGTCCAATTTCGGATCGAAATAAACACCCAGGTCTTTAAAGGATTCAACTCTTGAAACAGTTTTTTCGTGGAGTTTATATGAAAATTGATTGGGCGAATGTTGACGTGAAAACGTCATTATTACACATTTATCAACATTAAGTTTTAGAAAATTTGAGTTACACCACATTGAAAAACGATCTAAATCATTTTGAAGCAAATATGAGTCTTTCAAAGAAGTAATCTTTTTATATATCTTCATATCGTCTGCGTATATACCTATACTGCTATTTTTAATTATAGACACTACATCATTTATCGAAATAATAAATAATAATGGTCCAAGATGGCTACCTTGAGGTACCCCAGAATTAGCTTTAAAAGATGACGATATAGCTGTTCTAAATCGAATACTATAAGATCTATTAGATAAATAAGATTCAATCCATTTAACAAAATAAGGGGGAAAACCCAATTTTTCAAGTTTAAATAATATAATACTATGGGGTAATAGATCAAATGCTTTACTAAGGTCACTATATAATACATCCGTTTGAAATCCTGCTTCCATATTATTAATAATATTGGAAGTAGACTCAACCAAATTAGTTACCGTCGATCTATGTTTCATGAACCCATGTTGATTAGGTACTAAGAAACCTACACAGTGTTCATAAATTGAATCAAAGACCATTAGTTCAAATAACCGGTATACTAGATAGTTTAGCTATAGGACGATAGTTAATAACATCTATTTTAACCCTTTCTTATGTATTGGTCTAATATACGATTTTTTCCATATATCTGGAAATATGCCCGTCGATAGAGAGTGTCTAAATAAAATAGATAGCGGTACATTTAATGAAGTAGAACAATTTTTCAGAATAATGTCCGGTATGCCATCAGATCCAGCAGACGAGTTATCACCAAGCTTATCCAGATAGGACTTAGTAAGAGAGTCATCAAAACTAATATCCTTAAGAGTAGTCTTAGGAAAAGTGTCTAAATGATTAAAATAAGTCTCATTTAATTGAAAATCAGAATTACCGTATGAATCAGAAAAATAGTCACGAAAGTAATTAGATATCACAGAAGGATCATTACTTAAGTGACCATTGAAACTCACAATGTTGATAATAAGAGTGATTCTTTTACTATTAATAATAAAATTAAAAATAAAAATAAAAGTAGAACTAATCTCAAAAGAATCCAAATACCAATAATAATAATAGTAATAATAATATTAGCAATATTAGCAATGATATTTAAATAAATTTAATAGAATACCTAGTAATAATACTAATAATATATCTGGACCTACTACTAAGAATTTTAGTCAAAAAATTGTACATAGAAGCGATAATAGATCACGTAGTCTTCCTCCTACTGATAAGTCATTTGGAAATCCGAGCGATATTTCATTTAGAAATGTACTTAGATATCCAAACTTTGTACAAGGCGATACTTTTCTGACAGCTGACCCTAAATATCAAAATATTAACGGTAATATTTTTTTAAATTATCAAAATTTAGACAATATTAATTTTGGTCCGGTAAATTCTGATACAGTGATGTGCCCTACTGTTACTTCAAATTCCCTTCCAGTTATTTCCAGTACTCTTTGTACTAATACTAATTCTACTAGTACCATTTGCACTAATTCTAGTACTAACCAAACTAACCAAACCCTCTTCATATTAATTCTAATCCTAATACTACTGTTCCCACTTCCTCTCCTAACTTTGCTAATCCACTAGTCTCGCCAATCATTAAGATGACATTAAATTCAGTTGCGAATGGTGATAATCTGTATGTTATGAGTCGTTTTAGAGATCATGAAATTTATGATAATGTTAGGCTCTTTCTTGCTTACTTATATGATGAACCTAGTTCAACTTGTGTACTTGGTCATACTAAAACTAGCATTAAAGCCTTTATTAAGTCGGAAGGCCTACCTTTAGACCAGAAAGAACTTAGTAAGCTTTACATGAAATATAATGAAGATCTGGGTTTATCTCAAGCCGATATATTAGTAGATCTGAAAGCTTTCCGTAGCCATGTCAATAATAGAAGAAGGGAAGATCTTCAAAGAGTACGTGAAACAGATTACAAGTATTTTAAGCCATGTTCCTAATAACAACATTGACGAAAACTGTGCCAAGTCAAGTAATTCTAATTTAATCTCAATTAATAAGGTAAAGCTTACTGACTTAAAAATTTACTATCAAAATGTTAGGGGATTTCGCACTAAGACTAAGCTTGTTCATTCTAATTCTTTATCTATGGATTTTGATATCTATGCTTTAACTGAAACATGGTTGAATCCAATAATTAATAGTCTTGAATTATTTAACCAATCTTACTCAGTTTTTAGAAAAGATAGATATCACCTCCAAGACCCACTAATTCCTGTGCAAACAGCTAAAGGAGGAGTAGTTTTAATTGCAATTAAATCCAACTTTAACGTTTCAGAAATTTCTATTCCATTTTCGGAATCATTAGAAATAATAGGTGTTCAAATTAATCTGATCTCGAAAAAACTAATTTTTATTTGTTGTTACATTCCTCCTAATTCAAATAATGATGTTTATTCGAATTTTAACAAGATGAATTAATCATTTGTGGTGACTTCAATCACCCTAATATTAATTGGGTCCAGCATGATGAAGAATCTTATCTTCTTCCAACAAATGTAACTAGTGAAATAGAATGTTCCTTCTGTGATAATCTTAATGTTAACTACCTACAACAAATATCAGATATTAAAAACTTCCAGTCTAGACAACTAGATCTTATTTTTACATCTGATTGGGATAATTTAATGATTTCACAATTTGAGACTTCTCTAGTTAATATCGATCAATTTCATCCACCTATCTCGTTCTCTTACTGTTATAACGTGCCTCCGTTAGTAACAAATGCTACGTCATATAGATATAATTTAAAAAAAATGAAGTAGAACATGACTTTCATGGCCTTAATACTTTCTTAAATTCTATAGACTATGATAGATTGCTTAATAATGTAGAATTTAATTCTGCCATAGAAAATTTTTATAACATTATTCTATATGGTTTTAATATTTTTGTGCCGCAAATTATTAACAAAGGGACCAATAATAGTCCGCCGTGGTTTTGTCATGAACTCAGAAAGCTGAGAAATATTAAAAATAAAGCATGGCGAAAATATCTCAATTCTAAAAATAACATTGATTATATTAATTTTGTAGATTTATTTAATACTTTTAAACAAAAAGTAGATATTAAATACAATAATTATGTTGACGACATGTCATTTAAACTTATTGATAATCCTAAATTATTTTGGAATTTTGTTAATTCTAAAAGAAAATCAGATAAATTCCCTTCCTTTATGAGTTTCAATGGTCACTTAAGTAATGATTCTTCTGTGATATCTAATTACTTTCGTGACCATTTTTCTGATTCATACGGTAATTCTGATTTTCAATTAAATGAGACTTATTTTAATCATTTAGACACTTTTCCTAAGACTACTCTTCAGGATATTAGTTTTGATGACTCTCTTACTAAGTCCTATCTGGATAAGCTTGGTGATAACTCGTCTGCTGGACCTGATGGCATACCGGACATTATTCTGAAAAATTGTTCTACTTCATTAAATGTACCGCTATCTATTTTATTTAGACACTCTCTATCGACGGGCATATTTCCAGATATATGGAAAAAATCGTATATTAGACCAATACATAAGAAAGGGTCTAAAATAGATGTTATTAACTATCGTCCTATAGCTAAACAATCTAGTATACCGAAGTTATTTGAACTAATGGTCTTTGATTCAATTTATGAACACTGTGTAGGTTTCTTAGTACCTAATCAACATGGGTTCATGAAACATAGATCGCCGGTAACTAATTTGGTTGAGTCTACTTCCAATATTATTAATAATATGGAAGCAGGATTTCAAACGGATGTATTATATAGTGACCTTAGTAAAGCATTTGATCTATTACCCCATAGTATTATATTATTTAGGCTTGAACAATTGGGTTTTCCCCCTTATTTTGTTAAATGGATTGAATCTTATTTATCTAATAGATCTTATAGTATTCGATTTAGAACAGCTATATCGTCATCTTTTAAAGCTAATTCTGGGGTACCTCAAGGTAGCCATCTTGGACCATTATTATTTATTATTTCGATAAATGATGTAGTGTCTATAATTAAAAATAGCAGTATAGGTATATACGCAGACGATATGAAGATATATAAAAAGATTACTTCTTTGAAAGACTCATATTTGCTTCAAAATGATTTAGATCGTTTTTCAATGTGGTGTAACTCAAATTTTCTAAAACTTAATGTTGATAAATGTGTAATAATGACGTTTTCACGTCAACATTTGCCCAATCAATTTTCATATAAATTCCACGAAAAAACTGTTTCAAGAGTTGAATCCTTTAAAGACCTGGGTGTTTATTTCGATCCGAAATTGGACTTCAAGTTGCATTACAATTATATTATCAATAAAGCAAATTCAATGTTAGGTTTTATAAAACGGTGGTCAAAAGAATTTGCGGATCCTTATATATTAAAGTCACTATTTACTTGTCTTGTTCGTCCTAATCTAGAATATGCCAGTCAAGTATGGAATCCATACTTCGATATTCATGTTCGCCGAATAGAAGCAATCCAAAGAAATTTTATTAGATTTGCTCTTCGTCAATTTCAATGGTTGAACCCATACATTTTACCACCATATTTAGATAGGTTGAATCTCATCCATTTGACAACATTAGAAAAGAGAAGGGAATTGGCTGACGTGATCCTTTTAACAGAAGTAATAAATTTGCAAATTGATTCATTGTTCATTTTAAATAAAATTCAATTTGCTAATAATTATCGCTGTAGATCGCCTAATTTGTTCAGAATAGCTTTCCATAGAACTTCATATGGAAAGTTTGAACCTATTAATCGGATGCTGATATTATGTAATAAATATCAAAATCAAATAAGAAATTCAACTTCTAAAAATAATTTAAAAAAGTTAATATTAAGTAACTGAATTGTTTCTGCTATAATAATTGCTATGATTGTTATTACTGTTATTAAATAAATCTTTTGTTTATTACTATACTTAATTAGTAATTTGTAAACACTTTTAAATTGGAATTTATAGCTAGTTAATTAATATGAGTAAAATCAATTAAATACTTGACAATATGCTATTTTTTATATAGAATTAATATTTTTATTATATACATATTAGTATTGTATATATTTTATCTATATTTGATTACTCATAGTTACTATTTTAATTTTATATATTTTAAGAATTTTGTAAGTTGTTTGATTTAAACACAAATAAATAAATAAATAAATAAATATTTATAATTTATTACAGAGTTTTTTTTATACAATTTGTACTTTAAACTTTTTTATTTGAATAAATATTTGTATATAAAATATTTATTACCAATTTTTTATGTTTTTATTTCGGGATTTTTCTTAAATAATAGTTATGTGTATATTTTCGTCTTTGATCAGCCTGTATACCATTCTAGCTCCGTTTCCGAGGGTCGTGTGGCTTCCCAATTGTTCCAGAAACACTACCTTAAATGGTTTGTAGAAATCATAAATAATATTGCAATCATCCTTAGGCATATTTATATGCGGAATGTTGCTTGGATGATTGCGGGATGACTTTTCAACTTCTGAGTGTCCGTGTTACTAGATCCCAGTCAACACGGACAATTGCTATATGTAGAGGGACCAAACTCATCAGGACTTCCATCGCTACCGTTGGTGTTGTCTGCATAGCTCCAGTGATGTTCAGGCAGGCCACTCTTTGTAGTTTTTCGAGTTTCTTCCTGATGTTTAGTTGGGATACTTTCCGCCACCAAACCACCGCAGCGTAGGTTATGACTGGTTGTACTATTGATAGGTACGTCCAGTTTGCTATTTTTGGTGGCAGCCCCCATGTTTTCCCACGGATCCTTCTGCAGGTTGACAGTGAAAGTTGCGCTTTTTTTAGAGTTTTCTCTAGGTGAACGTTCCATTTTAGCTTACGGTCCAGTATCACTCCTAGGAATTTTGCTTCTTCAGAAAACTCTATTTCTTTCCCAAACAGCATTGGTTTCCTCAGTTGGGCTATATTATGTTTATTGCTGAATGGGACGATTATGGTTTTGTCAGGGTTGGCTTTTAGCTTCTCCTTTTCACACCATCTTTGGACTATTCCAAATGCAGTCTGTAGCAGATCACACTGAATATTTATGAATTTGCCTCTGATGATTATTGCAAGATCATCTGTACATCCTTGACAATCGAAGCCTGCCCTCTGTAGCTTATCTAGTAGTTTATCTTCTACTAGTGACCAGAGAAGGGGCGATAGAACACCACCTCTATAAGTTCTATAATCCTGCTCTTTAACATGGAATCCGTCCATTTGCATATTGCGTTGCTTACTCCCCTACCTCTCAATGTCTCTATCATTGACATATGAGAAGTGTTGTTAAAAGCCCCTTCAATATCCATGAAAGCAACTATAGCTGTCTCCTTAGCTGTTAGTGATTTCTCAATCTTTTCCGTTAGATTTAGAAGAGCCATCTCTGTTGATTTACCTGATTGGTATGCGTATTGATTTTTGTGAAGGGGATTATTTGGCAGAATTGTATCTCTCAGGTATCTCTCAATCACTTTCTCCAGTGTTTTCAATACGAATGATGATAGTCTGGGTCGTAAATTCTTTGGGTCGCCGTTCAGCCTTTTGTTTGCTTTGGGTATGAATACCACTTTTACCTTATTCCACACGCTTTAGGTATGTGTCCAAATACTAAACTAGCTATAAAAAGCCTCGTTAGTATAAGTGTAAGTTTTTCACCTCCTTCCTGTAGTAAGGCCTGGAATATTTCATCTAATATTTTATCTGGAACATCTAACTCATGTTTTGGTTCTAAAATACCATGATTTCTTAATTATGCTCAGACCAGTTTGAACAATCTGATTAATCTGAAATTGTTTCTTATATATGCTCAGATCAATCTGATCAATCTGATAGCTGTTTCTTATATCAATTTCAGATTAGTCAGATTGATTTTTTTGATCGGAGCATTTTGCAGATTTTTCAGATTTATTATTGTTCGTGGCTAACTTTGTGCTTGATTTTGTTGTTATGGCTAAACTATTATCAGATTGTCATATCTCAATAATTTGTTTAACCAATCTTTTTTAATTATTTATATTTTTTGTAAATTAATAATAATAAAATATTATAAAAAGTAATATTTAATGAAAAATATTACAGAAATTGTTATTTAACTTGAAAAATAATTTCGATAATTTGAGAATTACAGAGTTACTGACTTATATTGTCATTTTACCCAGCAACATTGTAGCATTTGATCTTAAAAAAATCTGACTGTTTCTTATTTCACTCGACAGATTAATTTGATTTCAGATTTTAAAAAATCTTGTCGATCTACAGATTTAAATAAGAAACACCAATATTTAGAAATTAAAAAATTTATATCCGTTCTATATCAGTCTGGACTCAGAAAAACTGAGCTAGTTTTTGCATGAAGGCCCTCCATGCAAATTCCCAGCTCACTTTTTCTGAGTCCAAATTGACTCAGAACGGACTGAACACTTTTCTTGACATTACTAAATTTCCATTTCGTTTCTGTCTCGTTTTTAGCTCACTAAATCTGATTCAAAAAAGAAGTTTCGTAATAATCTCCTTTTAGATTCGACATACACGAATCTATATTTACGTTTCGTTATAATCTCAATTTGGTTTCGCAAATAGCGAATCTTCGTAGTTTGTTCTTATCTCCATTTGGCATCATTTTTTCTTATTCTGAATTTGCGTTTCGTTCTCGTTTCATTATTTTTAGATTCGACATACACGAATCCATATTTACGTTTTGATTCGCAAAAACTGAAACATATTTCTGCATTTTGGAAACCATTTATTTAATGACATAAAAACAAACGGGAAAATTAACTGATTATTTAGTTTTGTGTTATGTGTGACATATCTTGTGAAATTTTTTGTGTTATTTAAAATAATGGTAAAAGGTTCTTTACATTATCAGACCTTTCATAAGACTAGTCGTATGAAAAATCTTATGAAAATACATACCGTCAGATATTTCATAGAACAACGCATGAGATTAGTATTATTTATAAAACATCGCATGAGACTAGGTATTTTTACGTTCACTTTTTGATTACACAAAAAAACGCATCAAATGTTTTATGAAAAATCTAGTGTTGCCCGACGTCCCGGTTTTCCGGGATTGTCCCGGTTTTGAGATCATTGTCCCGGTGTCCCGAAAGAGGTCTTCGGGACGCTGAATTGTCCCGGTTTTTTTGCATTGCAATATTGCAAAAAAAATTTAAAAATTTAGAGGACAACTGCCTTTAACGTGGAGTTTTATTTTGTCCACAATGGAAACTGAATTTGCAAAACAATATGTCGATATTTTTAAAATATGTGAATATTTATTAAGTATTCCTGGCCATAATGCGAATGTGGAGTGCATATTTTCACTAATGGAAATTCAATGGCCGGACGAAAGAAATCGGTTAGTACCGGAGACTGTTGAAGCAATATTAAAATGCGTCGTTAATTTTACATTTAATTGTTACGAAATGCGTGAAAATATATTAAAAAATACAAATTTGTTAAAGGAGGCAAGATCAAGCCGTAAATATGATTAGGAGTGTTTTTGACTGCCACTTTTCTATTTCCATTTTTGTATTAGAAATACTTAGTAGTTCCTTTTATTATTGTGTCATTAATTTTAAGTTTATTTTATTTTATTGACGTTTTTCAATTAATATTAAGTTTTTTTGTTACAATGAATTTTTTATGTTTTTGAATAAATTTTTATTTTCTTAAAAAAAAATTTATTGTCCCGGTTTGTCTTGTTGAAAATCTGGCAACCCTAGAAAAATCTGATAATGTAAAGGCACATTAAGAAACCAAATGTAATACAAATGTTAATATATTTTATATAATTTTTAAATTTCTTTTATTAAAACATCTACAAAACAATCTAAATCTCTTTTATTCCAATTCAATAGGTTTCACTCATTTCGTCTCAGAAACATTTCGCTTTCTCTAATACGTTTCGGTTACTACTTTTTTGATTTGCACACGAAACGATCATTTCGTCTCAGAAACATGTCACTTTTTCTGATACATTTCTGATATTAGTTTTTTGATTCGCGCACGAAATGATCATTTTGTCTCAGAAACGTTTCGCTTTTTCTTATACGTTTCTGATACTACTATTTTGATTCGTAAATGACTCAGATTTTAGACTCAAAAACGAATTCCCTAGTTCAATTTCCATACATTGGATGAGTCAGAAATGTATTATTTCGTCTCTATGACCCTTTTTTCACGTGACTTTTCACGAATGCAAATTTGACGTTCGTGATTTTGACATTTGTGCATCTCTTTTTAACTCAAGTGAAAGAGAGAAAGAAAAATGACAAACAATAAATAAACGGCATAAAAATAATTTTATGCCACTTTTATAGCTCAATTTTATGCCGCCTTTTCGGCTCTATTTCGAACCGCTTAACATAATTATAAATAATCAAAAAATAAAATCCAAAAACTTTAATTTTTTAATAAACTATTTAGTATTTTATTATATTATTAAATTATCAAACTATCACAACATATATAAATAATTTTTTTTGTGCATTTGAAAAACAGAGGAAATGTCGGAAGAATTTTCATTTTGATATTCTTCAAAATCACTATAAGATGATGATGTATGAGAACTAGTTTCACTTCCATCAGTTATAGTTAATTGTGGATTATTATTTTCTGCATAATTATTAAAATTGTCTTCTACAAAATCGTCCACATCAACAATTTCTTCATTTGCATTTATTACAATATCATTTTCACTTTCTATATTATCATATATATTTCTCACTTGCATTTCTCTACTTATTTCGTAATAAGCTTTTCTGTCCATTTTGTTATTATATAATTTAATAGTATTTAATATATTTAATATTTACCAAAAAATTCCACGTTAACAAAGAAATTCGTACTGCTCACTAAGCTAAACCAAACAAATTAATAATGAGAACAAAACAAACAACAAAGAAAAAATTTGCTGTTAAGGCCGGCGCAGAATTGGGGCTTTAATCGATAGCGTTTACTTAAAAATGTTTCAACATATGGAAATCAATGTAAGCGAACACAATACCAGCAGTTAACGCTAGGCGAAACAAACGCCAGCGCTGGCTTTCAACAAGTTGAAAAATGGACGCCAGCGCTAGACTTTTTTAATATTGATGAAAAATCTATTTTTTGGGAGGCAAAAACTTGGCAAAATACAAAATATAAAACTTAAAGTGAACGCTATCGATGAAATCCCCAATTCTGCGCCGGCCTTTAAGCTGTTTTTGTCGTTCGTTTTATGCGTTTCGTTTTAGAGCAGCAAAATTCGATTTTTGCGTTAAGTTTGAGAGCCGAAAAAACGGCACGAAATGAGGTCTCAATATATGAAAAAAGTCGGTGTGTTTAAGAGTCGCTAAAAGCGGACCGTAAATTTACTTAGAGCTTAGAGGGGTTATATCGTGCTTTCCTTAGGTTGTTGGCATAGTAAGCGCATGAAGCCGAGCTGTCACAATATCACGAAATTTTTTTAACAATTCTATGCAATTTTTATTTTTGGTTATCTACACTATGCAACAAAAACATTGTATGCGATATCAAAGAAATATATTATATAACCTTAATTTTGTTTAAAAAAATGCATAATAACAAAGTAAATAAAGTAAAGATAATTGCATTGAGTGCAACAACTAAAAGTAAATAAATTAAAGATAATTGCATTGGGTGCTATTATTGAAAAAAAATGAAGACGTCAGAAAACAAAGCGCATGTCTTTATGGGCAAGAAAGTTGCTTCAATGACGAGAATTAGGAGGCAAAGATATCCAAAGTATAGTTAGTTAGTTAGTTAGTTAGTTAGTTAGTTAGTCCACGGAATGAATAAAAGAAAACACTCTGAGTGAAGGAATAGAAGGAATAGAATATTGAAGACGTCTACGAATAAGAAATATATGGAAGTGGCATAAATTTTCCCTCTCTTTTAACACATTAAAATATTAATATATTGAATAATTGTTTATGAAGCCACGATTTTGGTAGTTCTCTTTCCTTTCTCGCCGAAGTGAAATTAATAATATGAAAAATATTATAACAGCTGATTTTAGATTTACAGGGCTGGCTTATTTTTTTAAGTTTAAGAGTCTCAATATAAATTAACAATATTAACTAGCTAAACAAATTACTCTATTTTACTTTCCATTTGTATAATTATCGTTGCGCGACCTAAAATATTCCTTAGGATGATCTTTACTTGTATTTTTCAAAAAAAAAAAAATTATCTCCTTAAAAATTGATGCCCGAATTAAAAAAAACCTAATCCGCCCCTAATTTCTCATTTTTATATTTTGACAATTCGGCTAGCAAAAAAAGAGCCAACTATACCCGGCGTGGCTTCAAATTTTTATATTTATGCCCTATCCAATCCATATATCTTCTATCTATATCGTTGGAAGACGTCATGCCAGAATATTCCAAACACACTCGATTAAAAGAATTAAAAAGGAATAAATGGAATATTTTTTGTCATATGTAAAATTAACTGTTTTCTTTTTTTCATATAATTATATATGCTAGGATTAATTTAAATTATTACAGTTTTAAAGCATATTTTTTATTATTATAGTAAAGTTCAAATTATAAAAAAATGTTTTTCCTTAAAAATTTGAGGTTACAATAAAGAATATTCCTTTTATTTTACCTTTCTACTTAGTACGAAAAAATTGTATTCGGAATATTCCGAGTGAATAAAAGAACACGGAATGGAAGGAATAGAATAAATAGAATAAAAGAACGTTTTTTGACATTTTAGGCGCGTTCGGAATATTCGGAATGAATAAAAGAAAACACTCTCAATGAATTGAGACTTGAGGACCCAAAAACTTTCAAAAATTTTACAATTTTCTTTTCACAATATTTTTAGGTTAGCTGTCATAAATATTGTATGAAGATTTTACGAAAATTGCAGCCCGACACAATTTTCATGCAATTTGTATGCGATCTAATTTTTCTACAACCACACTGAACAATTTCCAAGCAACAAAATGTTATACAACATATATTGCATGGAGATCTTGTAGTGTGGATGGGCTTTAAGGTGCTTCCACTCCGCTAAAAACGGTATACTTTTCTTGTTAGAGGGTAAACATTATCATTGTTCTGTGTTCTATCCACTTTATTTAAAATTGAAATTTAGAAATAGCTTAAAATCGAAAGAAAATTGCAGAAATTTGTGTACTTAGAATGAAATAATGGTGCTTAAAAGTTTTTGAAGTATAATTTGTAGAAATAAAATTGAAGAAACTCCCATTTATATATATATATATATATATATTATATATATAAAAATATATATATAGATACATATATATATATATATATATAACTATTACCAAAAGTATTTACATTTACATACATATCTTACGTTGTTACATATTAGGGATATGGTATAGGCTTAGACCTTAGAGTATATAGAACAGGTGATGCTATAGTTAAAATATATTGAAGAATTTTTTTGTTGGGTGGTAAAGAGAAATATTTCATGTATTTCTATATAAAATGTAAATATTTTTGACAAGTAATGCTCTAAAAATTTTCAAAAAACGTGACAGCTTGTAGGGGCAAATTTATATTATAGCTTCTCCTGTTCTATATTCTAGTATATTTTCTATCCTACAAGCTGTTTCCCAAATATTTCAAGCATAAAGACTTGTATGTATACTGAATTGATAGATCTTACTTATCTTATGTGGCTTTTGGATTGGGATTGATCAAAATTTTGATCTAAATGCTGCCCAATCGAACATGATAGCAAAATCGTTTTTTTTTGTTTGGTTTGGTTATGTTTTTATAAATAAAACTTGACGTTTATTTAAAAAAAATGAAACAGATCACACCTGTTTGTTTTGAAATACAAAAACTATTATTTTAAAATTTAATTATTTTTCATTATTTTAAAAACATTAGAAACTAATAGTGATTTAATTTTTTTTAAAATACTTGGTGAATCAAATTAATCAACAACGCAAACTTCAAATCATCAGCTGATGTTATGCAATTTATTTGGATTAGTAAAAGGAGCATTAAATCCTGAAAAAAATCCAGATTTTTAAAAATCGATCTAGATAAAAAAAATTATTTTATTTTACCAATCGAACAAAAAATCGATTTCAAAAATCGAATCCGAAAGCCACATTAAGGTCAGTTTAAATGTATAGTTAACCATATTTGCCTGTTAGTTATAGCTTATAATTATTAGTGTAAAAAATTTTCGTTTTTACAGCCAGTAATTATATCTATCCCAGTTGCGGAAGATTGTGAATTCAATTATGGTAATCAATCAGCAAAGGTTGGACTTTTGAAAAACGTATGTAAATTTAAAACCTTCAGAAGAGAATTTACAAAATAATAAAAAGAACTATAATACCATAAAGTAATAATATATAGAGAAACTATTTCATATATCATTTTTTGTACAAATTTTTATAAAATAATATAGCAATGTAAGACCCCAAGCTTTTTCATAGGCTATAACTATTTTAAAAGCCCTCTATTTCTATTCTACTTTCAAAGCTCATTGGAAAAATATTGAAAAAAAAGAAGCACGATTGAATAAACAATCAAAATTTCAAAAAATATTATATGACTTTAAAATATTTTAAAGTCATAATAAAAATATTAATTTGATATATTAAAGTTGTATTTACATTAAAGTTGTATTTACATTAAAGTTGTATTTACATTAAAGTTGTATTTACATTATCAGACGACTTTTCATAATACTAGTCGTATCAAAAATTGTACGAAAAAACCGTATGAAAATACATACCGTCAGATTTTTCATAAAACATCGCATGAGACTAGGTATTTTTACGTCATATTGTACGATTTTTGATCAGACAAAAAATCGCATAAAATGTTTTATGAAAAATCTGATAATGTAAATGCAGTTTTATGTAAATACAATTATTTTATACTTTTTATACTTAAAAAAATATTTTGTCAATGAGCTTTGAAAATAGAATAGAGGGCTTTTAAAATAGTTCTAGCCTATGAAAAAGCTTGGGGTCTTACATTGCTATATTATTTTATAAAAATTTGTAAAAAAAATGATATATGAAATAGTTTCTCTATATATTATTACTTTATGATAATACTGATTCGGTAGTAAAGCAAGATAGTTACGGATTTATATATCCAGATTACCAATATTTGTAAAAGGTGAAATTCGGCAAAGTTATAAACAGGTTTGTCGTATTAATTTCACAAAAATTATGTATACCTATACTATATTTAGGTTGGCATTGATTAGCTTTGTTTAATGTGTTGTGTAAAACTGAAATTACATGCTGGAACAGAAAATCACACAAATCACACTAAGAAAAAAATGTTGCCCCTGGTAAAATTTTTTCACACAAATCGTTCAATGAGAATTTTATGTTGCGAATTTTGGTTCCAAACTTCTAATTCCGGTTCAATGAGTTGTCCAAAACTGTAATTTCCTTTACTAACTAATTTGTTGTGGAAAAAAAGTACATACAAAAAATTATTGTTCAAAATTCGTCCACTTTATTTGTCAAAAGACATTGTAAAGAAAAATAAAAAAATTGTGATCCGATTTACACATTTACACCTTTCTTTTAAAATAATTATGATCAGCTGATTTTGAATTTTATAATAAGCGCTAGTTTCGAAACCAAACAGGTGTTTTTCGGACATTTTTTTTTACAGATATGATTTTACTCACAATTTTGCTAGCTTTTTTTTTTAGTAAATATCGAGCTTTAAAATATAAATTTAATATATTTCACGACATCCATAGCTTTTCTATAAAATGCCATCTTTCGATTGTCCAATTATAGCACAAGAGGAGAGCCGACTCAATATTATCAATATTATATATGTACAAAATTATATTTTGTTCAAATTTTTTTTTTGTTTTAATGTAAGGTTTAGACAATGACGAAACTTATATTTTTTTATATTTTTTAAATATAATATAATATAATCATAATAAGTACCATGTGTATATTACAAAGTAAAAACTAAGAAAAAAATGTTGCCCCTGGTAAAATTTTCTATATAAAATATTACTTTTTTTGAACTGAGTACTAAGCTTTAGGTAAAAAAATGATGAATTATTTTTTTTCAAATAAATTATTTACATTGTCAAACAATATTTTTTAGGAATATCAAAAAGTTCCTATAATTTTTGTGAATGCCAACTAGATGCTATAAATTCCCACCCCAAAATTATGTTTTTGTTTCATTCTTTCGTTAGGCGAATTTTAGCATGCTATCTCGTTCTATTTTGCCTAAAAATATAAGTTTCGTCCAACGAATTAAATTTAAATTTTTATTAAACCATAAGTAATAAAAATTGAAGCCAGCCTGGATATAGTAGTCTCTTTCTTTTCTCCACCGAACTGTCAAAATTAATAAATCGCAAATAACTAGGTCTTTTTAATTCGGGCAGCAGGTTTTAAGGAGATAATTTTTTTTTTTTTTGAAAAATACATGTAAAGATCATCCTAAGGAATATTTTAGGTCGCGCAACGATAATTATACAAATGGAAAGTAAAATAGTAATTTTGTTTAGCTAGTTAATATTTTTAATTTATATTGAGACTCCTAAAATTAAAAAAATAAGCCAGCCCTGTAAATCTAAAATCAGCTGTTATAATATTTTTCATATTATTAATTTGACAGTTCGGTGGTGAAAAGAAAGAGAACTATCGAAATCGTGGCTTCATAAACAATTTTTCAATATTATTAAAATTCTAATGTGTTAAAAAGAGAGGGAACATTTATGCTCCTTCCATATATTTCTAATTCGTTGGTTTCGTCATTAGCTACGTTCCTTTTGGCTTCCAGGGGTAGAAAAGAGTAGGTAGGAGTAGATAGGAGTAAAGTAAGAGTAGGTAGGAGTAGACGCAAATTTTGTATCATATAACACAGCAACATATGATAGAAAATTATATAAAATAAAGTATGCCTAGAAAAAAAAATATTATAAAAAAATAAAATAATTTAACTGTCAGAAATTTGTATACAAATTCAAATTTCATAACCTTGAAATCATTTAAGCCATCTTTCAGATTTTGTGGAACTAAAATAACTCTATCGGAAAAAATAAGCGTAACTACTCTCAACTACACCTGGGAACTACTCCTTTATATAGCGAGGAGTAGGAGTAACTACTCCTATCTACTCCTACCTACTCTTTTCGGGGCATAGACTTTAGGCCGCGTAGAACAAAATGAAGGCGGTCTAAAGTCATTGTCTAAAATGACTTTAGGCCGCGCGGTCTAAAGTCATTCTTAATCAATGGTGTATTCGTTTCTCAAAAAAATGTTCCCTTTTCCAAGCGCGGCCTAAAGTCATTTTCCAAAATAACTTTAGGCCGCGCGGTCTAAAGTCATTTTCCAAAATGACTTTAGGCCGCGCGGTCTAAAGTCAGTTTTTATCGCGGTCTAAAGTCACGCGGCCTAAATTCAGGGAGCCATCTTTTCTACTCCTGGAAGCCAAAAGGAACGGAGCTATTGTCTTCTAAACCCTACATTATAGCTTCAAAATTTTGTAATAATGGCCGCCTCAATAAAAATTAAAATTAGTAAATTTAAAATCTAAATTTAAATATTTTAAAATATCTAATATTAAAAGATTTTTTTTAAAAAAAGCTAAAATATTATATTTTATTTTTTAAATAAAAAAACTTAAAATAAATAATTTCTGTTTACCAAAAAATATTTCAAACCATAAAAATTTTAATAACACAATTTTCAGCCATTTGTAATTTTAAAATTTGTATGTATACATTTTTAGCCATTTGTAGTTTTATAATTTTGTTGTTTACAAATAATGGCCGCCTCAGTAAAAATTAAAATGAGTTCAATTAAGAACATGAAATAGCGTTCAATGAGATTTGTTGTGCAAAGTTGTTCCAAATGGTCTCACTACATTTATATTAATTGTTGTGTAAATTTTTGCTGTTCAAAACTGTTCTGAAAAGTTATTGGACAAAGCTATTATGTTATTATTCTGATCTGATGAATATACTTATTTTAGATTATGAGGCCATATCGAGATGGAATCGTCAAAAAAAGTTCCATTTCTGAACGACTTGCTGCTTTACAAAAAAAAGGTGAAGACAATTGGCGTAAACGTTTTGAAGAGAATATGCGGAAAGAAAATATTCAAAGTTTAAATGTATGTATAGCAATTTTACTTGTAAATTTAAATATACCTACATTATGGTTAATAGTGTAACTTATTTGATGATATATTTTGACTAGTTTGATAATTAATGATAAATATAATATTCGTAAATACCATTGGTTGGGGTACAATTTTAAATCTTATTTTATACACAAAATAACTAAACAATCTTATACACAAAATAAAGAAAATATCAGCTAATTCCGTTTAAATGTCGATATAATGAAATTCTAGATGATAAAAACAATAATAAATTATAAGAGCAAGGTTTAAGGCCCAGGTCCATTAGTCTTTTTTAAAAGTCGTCACCACTTTTTTCTAGAAGAAGTTATGCAAGATACAAAAAAGCATGCGTGATATAGAGAGGGAACAACGACCAAAAAAAAGTGGTTGTATCCGAAAAAAAAGTGGTTGTATCCGAAAAAAAAGTCGTCGAATTCAACAAAAAAGTGGTTGTATTCGAAAAAAAGTGGTTGCATCCGAAAAAAAGTTGATAATTAACAACTTTTTTAATAAAAGTTGGCGTTTGACATATACTTTAAAATATTTGTCATAATTTTTTGAAAAAAATCTACATTTGTTGAATTTTTTTTTAAATTTTATATTTTTTCAATAAAGTTTATTTTTAATAATAATAATGAATTTTCAAAATATTTCAATTAAAAAAGGTACATACTTTATATATAAAAATTAAATTGAAAATACATGAACATCTGTCCGATATACAAAATAAATTAAAATTAAATCCAAAGGACTTTTGGCAATTTATTAATCAAAAGCGTAAATCTATTGGTTATCCGTCTTCTCTCTCTTACAATGATATAACATCTACTGATCCTATTGTGATTAGTAATTTATTTGTTGATTTTTTAAAAAATTCTTTCTGTGACATTAATGATATGTATTTCTCTTTCAGATTGTCCTGATAGTGTTGTTGAAAATATACAATCATTTTCACATTTAAATAATTTAAATATTAATTTATCTTTCGATTCTATTCTAAAAGAGATAGATGGTTTAACTGAAACTTCTACCTGTGGTCCTGATGGGGTACTATCAATTATTTTAAAAAGATGTGGACGTAATCTATGTAAGCCACTTGAGTATTTGTTTAAATGTTCTATGTCAAATAATTGTTTTCCATCTATTTGGAAGTCATCTTTTATTATTCCTCTTCATAAAAAAGGACCTAAAAGTGATATTTCGAATGATCGTCCTGTTGCTAGACTGTCATGTATTCCTAAGTTATTTGAGGCTATGGTAATAAACTGTCTTTGTTTTCATGTTAAATCAATAATCACAAAGGAACAACATGGCTTTATGAAAGGAAGATCCACTACCACAAATTTATTGGAATTTGTTAATTTTGGTGTCGAGAGTTTTGAGAAACGCCTTAGTGTCGATTGTATATTCACTGACTTCAGTAAGGCTTTTGATAAACTGTCACATAAAATACTTTTAAAAAAGTTAAAAAAAATAGGCTTCAATGAAAATTTCATACTATGGTTACAATCATATCTCACTGATAGATCATATAAAGTTATTTTTAATAACATCACTTCAGAAAGTTTTAATGTTTATAGTGGTGTTCCTCAAGGTAGCCATCTTGGCCCACTTTTATTCATACTTTTTGTGAATGATCTATCAAGTGTGATTAAAAAATGTAAAATTTCAGTCTATGCGGATGATGTAAAAATTTACAAATCTATTAAAACCAATTCTGATTCTAGTGAATTACAATCTGATCTGGATAACTTATATTACTGGTGTAAAATTAATCATCTAATGTTAAATATCAATAAATGCTTTGCAATGACTTTTACACGTAAATTACAGTATGCAAAGTTTACATATAAGTTAAATAATAATATTCTAAAAAGTACATTTCAATCATGATCATTTCAATCTTCCACCTTATATTGAAAGATTACGCCTCATAGATTTTCCTTCATTGGAGAAAAGACGGGACTATTTGACCTTTAGCTTTGGGCATAAATTGCTAGTCGGTGAGATAGATTCATGTATCTTATTATCTAAGGTTAATTTCAGGTTTCCGTCGCGTTCTTTACGTGTTTTTCAGCCATTAATGATTAAAAATCATTTGTCAAATTATGGTGCTTTTTGTTCTTTGTCACGTATGTTTAAAATTTATAATGATAAATACTTAATATTAAATTCTAATAGTTTCAATTCTAAAATATTTAAAATAAATTTTACTATGGAATTTAATGTACATATATATATATATATATTTTTTTTTCTATAACTAGTATTTAGTTGATCCAATAAATAAATAAATATAATTTTTTTTGTAATTTGAAGAAAATGAAAAGGTCAAGATTGTGTGTCAAAAATATTTCGAAATTTTGTTAAAGAGTGGGAATTTGTATCTCTCTCTGTACTGTATAATTTTACATGTTATCTCTTTTCGTTTTTGCTGGAAAAAAGTGGTAACGACTTTTAAAAAGTCATCACAACTTTTAACAAGACTAATGGACCAGGGCCTTTAGAAATAAATATAATGTGGGCTGGTTATAATTGTACTACCACCACAACCACAGCTAGCAGCTTCATATGTTTTCTGTTATAATAGGCGCGAATGTAGTTTAATTTTAAATATTTTGTAGCGCTGGCAACATGTGGTAGCGAATTTTCAAAATTCAATTATTCGAAAAATTTAAAATTTTAAAACGATTTGAATTTTAAAATGGAAATTTTTTTTTCATAAAAGGTTGCCTTCTACTTTGTCGCGCTATTATAAAGCGTCGAGTTACATGTAGTTGGTAGCTGTGGTTGTGGTTGTGGTGGTAGTACAATTATAACCAGCACATAAGACGTTAAGAAATTAAAGAAGATAAAAATGAACTGCAATTACTAACGAAAAAGAAAAACGAATTTTCTCTTTTTCTTAACTAACTTTTGTTAATTCTTAATATTTTGTTGTTTTTTTTTAGTTAATAGAAATTGATTAACAGTTAAAAAAATAGAATTATTAAATATAATTCAGAACAAACAGTTTCTTTTATTCTAACATAATTTCTTTATTTCTTCCATTATTAGTATTATTTTGGAAAAGTTAGTTAGTTATAATCTTAGAGGGCAATCTAAGATTCTAAATAGTTCACAAAATGGTGGATTTTTTTAATCATTTCTATTTTGTTATTATAATTTTTACTTTTTTTTTTTAAATGAAAAGACGAGGTTGACTTTTTCTTTTTAACTTTTATTAATATGTTTAATTTGTCTTTTTAATTTTAACTTCTTATGTGGATTTCGATTGGACAAAAAAATCCATCTTTTTTTTTATCTAGATTAATTTTTGTTTTCGATTGGACAAAACAATCAATTTTTTTTTTATCTAGATCAATTTTCAAAAATCTGGATTTTTTTAAAGATTTACCCCTCCATTCACTAATACCATACAATTTGTATGACAGTGACATATTTACATAGATAAAAAAAATGGATTTCATAGATAAAAAAAATTGATCTGTTTCTACGTTCGATTGGACATAAAAAAAATTGATTTTTTTTAAATTTTGATCTGTGCCAATCGAAATCCACGTTAATTTAAGTTTTTATTTTCTTAATTCAATTTTTAATTAATATTTTAATTATTGGTGACACTGGCAACCTTAATTAGACTTTTTTAATTTGATTTAAGATATATTAGTTGGTGACTTCTTGTCACCCCAAACTAGATTTCTTATTTTTTTGAAAAAAATTAACTTTCTTTAATTTTTTTATTAGTTGATGAAGTCTTGTCATCTACCACTAAACTGTTTTAATTATTTTAAAGATTTTATTAGTTGATGACTTTTTGACACCTAAAATTCAACGTAACTTTCCTAGCAAAAGAAAAATGTTAATTTATTTGGTCGAAGAGATTGAACAACCAATCGGATCTTCGAAATTTTGTTATACTTTCTTGGTATAAGCTTTTTTTGTTAATTTTATTATCTCGTTCAAGAAATGATTAAATTAGCATTTTTTGGTTGTGAGTTGAAGTACTGGGTGGTTTAATTCGCAACATCTAGACAAAAGTTTGATGGGATAGGGTGTGCATATTTTGCGCAACCAGTGGAATAAAAATAAATTGTTTTCAAATAACCTTTGAAAATTTTTCGCCAAATAAATATTACATCATATCTTCTAAACTAAACTATCGGAGCTGCAGTAGGACTAAAAATTAATTATTACTTTTTTGCTCTACCGAAGCATGATATTGCGTATATGTACTTTTATTTGTTAAAAATTTAAATTTTGTTTGAGTTTAAATATCTTTTGATTAGTGTTTTTTTCTTGTATATATTCATTAAGCAGTAACGATTAAGTGTTTCTTTTTTTATTGCTGTGTTCCATTAAATTCTGTCTATATAAATATCATTTTGACTATTATTAAGAATCTTCTTATACAACTTTTTATTTATATTCTGACTTATTAAATTTTAAATATTTTATTAAATTATCAAAATTTTCAGTAGTCTACTTATTAAATTATCAACAATCTTCTTAAAATTTTCGACTGGTCCTTATAATATACTTTACTAAATCATAAAACTTTTAGATGACAAAAGTATAAGAATGTTAGATGGCATTTACAATAGCATGTACAATTCTGGTATACCATCTGATTGGCTAAAATCAACCTTTACCACACTGTCGAAAAATGTGACGCTACTTACTGCAATGACTACAGATTTGTAAATTTGATGACCCATGGCCTAAAAATATTCTGAAAATTCTACACGAAAATATTATTTATAAAAAAATATTAGTGACACCTGTATATATTATATAGTACTGTCCAACGAACTATATATAATAGAAGCCTAAAGAGATTATGTTTTCATATATATTCTGAGTGTTTTCTTTTATTCATTCTGAATATTCCGAACGCGCGTAAAATGTCAAAAAATGTTCTTTTATTCATTCTATTTATTCTATTCCTTCCGTGATCCTTTATTCATTCGGAATATTCCGAATACAATTTTGTCGTACTAAGTAGAAAGGTAGAATAAAAGGAATATTCTTTATTCTAACCTCAAATTTTGAAGGAAAACAATTTTTTATAATTTAAACATGACTATAATAATAAGAAATATACTTTAAAACTATAATAATTTAAATTAATCCTAGCATATATAATTATGTAAACAAAGAAAAAATTTAATTTTATATATGACAAAAAATATTCCATTTATTCCTTTTTCATTCTTTTAATCGAGTGCGTTTGGAATATTCTGGCATGACATCATCAATATTCTATTCCTTCTATTCCTTTCACAGAATGAATAAAAGAAAACACTCTATATGTCCAACATCTGAGCAAATCTGGGTTAAAATGACAGTTGGCGGATATAAATTTAATAATTAAGCCATGTACTATTTGGTGTAGTAATAGAAGTCGTGACGTTATTCGGGCTCATCAAATTTTTTATTGCTTTTTAAGAAAAAATTAAATATTATAGAAATTATGATTAATTATAAATAAATAAAGAAATAATGCAATAAAAAATGTGATAACCTGGACGTCACGACTAAAATTGTCAATATTTCCTATAAAAAAATCATTCATAATTTTAGTACGATCGCAAGTTCGTTGATCTTTAACCAAAAATAATGAATAATAAAAAATTGAAATTTGAAAAATAAATGAAATTTGTATCCTTTAAAATCCTTTAGTTTAAAAAACTCAAAACAGGTAAAATATTTGCTTCTATATAATATTATTTTTTTGCAAAACAAAATTGAAAATAAATATAAGATTCCAAATATGAGTTCCTAAATTTTTGTTAAAATAGATTAAAATAACCAGAAATATATATATTTCCTTACCCTTTCTACCTCATACATATTTTTCCCTTTGTCCATATTTGTTTCTCCCTTATTCCTTTTTATATTATTATACATTTAGATTAGATTTAAATACAGGGCCGACACATAAGCGCCTCGTCTCTGCAGCCAATAGGCTTATTGTGACACCCTCATGATTACTCATCTGCCATGCCTATGCTCTTGATGAAGCCATATAGGTTTGACAGAGGAAGGTTCCATGTGTCCGATGGATTGATGATATAACTGTGGAGATGTGTTAGCCTCTTGTTGGTGAGGACCATACATTCACATAGTAGGTGTTCCGCCGTTTCGTCTTCGTCTTGGCAAAATCTACATACCCGATCGCTGGATAGGCCTATGGTATGTTATTATACAAAGTATACAGAAAAATATGTGTGCCTTCTACGTCTAATAGCTACGTCTTATCCACAAACTCATTATTTCAACTTTCTTAACAAAAATATCATATTCACCAGGGGAACGCATATTGGCGAGCTAATGTTTTCAGTTTTTTAAGTCTTTCAATTTTTGAATATCTTTATATTATATACGGCTTTGATAGTACTATATAATTTTATATACAAAGGTTTTACTTATATTTTAAAAAAATTAGTTCTGTTGTTTTTTTATATACATACCAAAATATTATTTAAAAACTCGAAACAAATTTTTTTATGGGGCATAGACTTTAGGCCGCGTGACTTTTGGCCGCGTAGAACAAAATGAAGGCGGTCTAAAGTCATTCTTAATCAATAGTGTATTCGTTTCTCAAAAAAATGTTCCCTTTTCCAAGCGCGGCCTAAAGTCATTTTCCAAAATGACTTTAGGCCGCGCGGTCTAAAGTCAATTTTTATCGCGGTCTAAAGTCACGCGGCCTAAATTCAGGGAGCCTTTTTTTATTAAATAATTATATTTTTATCCATTTAAACAAATAGTACCATTTACACGATCAAATAAAATCAAAATTTTATTTGATGAAAAAAGCTGTTAAATGAAGCTGTCAAACATTTTGCATTTACACTATCAAATAAAATCAAAATTTTATTTGATGAAAAATCTGTCAACAAAATACAAGCGAAAAGCATTTACACGATCAAATCTATTTGACGTGACGTCATATTTGACAAATTTATTTGAAATAAACAAAATATATTTTGATTTGAGATTTTATTTGATAGGATATTGGATGGACCATTTACACGTTCAAATTTATTTGATGGATGAGTCATTCAAATAAAATATTGATTTTATTTGATCGTGTAAATGGTACTATTAGCAACTGAAATCGAATACAATCCAATTGACAGCGAGTACGGTAATACTATTTAGAGTCGCCCAGTCACTAATAATTAGCCAGCGGGAGAAAAAGCGAGTATGGTAATACCAATATATGAGTCGACGCGAAGCGAGTATCGTAATAAAGTGTGATTATGTAGTAAAAGTACAGTCAATGTACTTCATATATTCTGTAAAAGCCAGCTGAACTTATCTAAAACGTATTTGACCAACGAACTATATAATATAGAAGGCTTAAGAAGTTAGAATTCGTGTTCCAACATCTGACAGTGACGCTGGGGTAAAATGACAGTTGGCGGATATAAATTTAATAATTAAGCCATGTACTATTTGGTGTAATAATGAAAGTCGTGACGTCACTCTTTATTCTCAAA
The DNA here is from genome assembly GCA_949752835.1 of Empis stercorea. NCBI lineage: Eukaryota > Metazoa > Arthropoda > Insecta > Diptera > Empididae > Empis > Empis stercorea. Next base: position 45,139,773 of record OX457085.1, read on the forward strand.
TTTTTTATTGTGTAATTTATCATTTTTATTGCATAATTTATTTATAATTTATAATTAATTATAATTTAAATGATATTTAATTTGTTCTTAGAAAGTAATAAAAAATTTGACAAGCCTGAATGACGTCACGACTTCTATTTTTACACGAAATAGTACATGGCTTAATTATTAAATTTATATCCGCCAACTGTCATTTTACCCCAGCGTCACTGTCAGATGTTGGGACCAATCATTTATATGAAAACATAACCTCTTTAGGCTTCTATATTATATAGTTCGTTGTATTTGACGGTATCTGTTTACGAAAGTAGCAGATTCGGTCATTTATCTAGTTAATTAAAATCAAAGTTATATAAAATTGTTGACGAATATATAGTATAGTATAATATATAGTTTTGAAGCAATCAATGAGTAGCTCAGAATAAGAACCTACATTCAAATTATTTTGAGAACAATCCAACATTTTGTTTGATGTCAAATAAAAACTTTTGATTCTGTATAGATTTTCCAGTATTGTAATTTGCTGTATGATTTTCCAGTATTGTAATTTGCTGTATATATTCACCCTTATTACCGTAGTCGCTTCGCCAGTCGATACGCGTCGACTCTCATGAATTGGTATTACCATACTCGCTTTTTCTCTCGCTGTCGAAATATTTATCGACTGGGCGACTCTAAATGGTATTACCGTACTCGCTGTCGATTCGATTGTAGTCGATATCAGTCGATAATTCACTCGCCTAGAATTTTTCAAGCGAGAGGTTATTTTTTATAGAGGAATTTCATTAAAATTTAAACTTAAAAAAATTATTGTGTTTATTAATTAAAGTATTTTAAATTCTGGATTTTTTAAAGATTTTTTTAAGATAAAACAAATTTAATTTTGATGACGCGTTTTTTTATGAATTAGAAAATTAATTAAGAAAATTACAACTTTGGAAATACCCGAAAAAAAAAATAGAATTTATCAAAAAAATTAATTTTGGAAAAACCTTAATTTAAAAATAAATTTAGGTATAATTTTAAATTTCCTTTTAATGACGTGGTTTTTTTATGAATTAGGATTTATCAAGAAAATTTCTCCTTTGGAATTACCGGAAAAAAAAGAATTTAAATTGTATAGATTACATAAATTTTGATCTATAAAATTAATTTTAATTCTTTTTTTTTTCAGGAAATTCCAAAGGAGAAATTTTCTTGATATATTCTAATTCATAAAAAAAAACACGTAATCAAAATTAAATTTGTTTTATCTTATAAAAATCTTTAAAAAATCCAGAATCACCTCTATGATTTGAAATACACACTAAAGATATATATATTTTTTATAGAATTTAGCAATATTATTTTGTAAAATATGGATTTTTAATTTTTGGCTTGAAGCATTAAAATTTTTTTATTAAATATTAATTGCTTAATTTGAAAAAAGAATTCGAATAAATAGACAAACTGTCAAATAAATTTCCAAATTATGAAAAAATGACTGTGCTGCCAATACAGAAAACAAAAAATATACGCGTCCTGCCGTGTTTCTCAATTGAGAGTCGCCTAAAAGCGAAGCGAGTACCATCATACCAAAAATAATCTCAATCGAATCGACTATCGAATCGACTATCGAATCGACTGGCGACTGGCGTATCGACTGGCGAAGCGACTACGGTAATAAGGGTGATTGTAATTTGCTGTATATTTTTTGTATTTTAATACAATAAAAAACTAATAAAACATGTGGGTTAGGTCAAAAATTAAAATGTTTTTTAAAGATCAATATATTACAGATTTAATATTCTGTACAAATAGACATTTAGAGAAAATATATAAAAATGAAATTTATTTTTCGTAATAAAAAGAATTTCTTAAACGATATATTAATTGCCATAATTACTAAGTTAATAAATTCAATAATATAAAATTAATGCTAATTGATATAAGATATAATAATATAATAAATTACTTAAAATTTTACAATTATTACTGATATTTAATTATTATAATAATTAATATTAATAAAACTGCAAATATTGTATTTAAATAAATTTGTTCGTTAATAATAATTAAAATTATATTCATATAATTGTATTATAATATGCATATAATATTTAAGGAATCATAGTAGCCCAAATCACATTGTTGGTTAGTTAGGTAACTGTGATTGTTTGACCCTCTATATACTACTTTAATTTCCTTATATCATGATGTACATAAAAGTTTAGGGAAAACAAAAATGATATTAAACAGTAATAACTACAATCCGTTTCAAAATTCTAAGTCATTTACTAAATAGTACTACTAAATATTGAGAAGAGGAAAATTTACGCTTTTCTAGAAAAAAAAAATTAAGAGCAATTGCTAAAAAATTAAACAGATCGCTCTACGTAGTTCAAAATTACATTATTTAAAAATTTAAATTCTGGACGAAAAATGCAACTGAACATTTTTATCAATTCGCAATGTGCTTCTAATTTCTAAGATAGTGCCTAGTTCTACAAAGTGCTTAAAGCGTTTTGAAATGCTGAAAATGTAATAAAAAGTGTTTTTTTCGGTACACCATGCTTTGAAACTAAATGCATAATTGCCAATAAGTATGTATTTATTGTTGTTTAAGATTCGCTACCAAATACCAATCATATACAAGTAATGTTCCCCAGAGAAATATATTCCAATTTATTAAGTGAGCTTATAAAATGAAACGGAGTGTACCTATGTACATATATAACTAAATGAAAATATTTGTATTCTTTCTGTGTTGAAATGCTTTGAATTCTGATTTTAATATTACAGGACTCGCTTTCCATTAATTATTCTAACCCCGATATGGTCCCAAATGTTATATCTTCAAAAATAGAAGGCGGTAAAGTTTCAGATCTTATGGAAAAATTGAAGTCATCATCAGAAAGTTGGAAGAATCGAATTGGTATATAAATATATATATATATATATATATATATATATATATATATATATATATATATATATATATATATACGTAATTTGTAAATATTTACGTTGCAGAACAATCGGATGCTTCTAAATACACACTTGCCGGCCGCCTTCAATCCAAAGCGCCAGCCCATCTACAATTTGAACGTGTGGAGGCAAAACGTTCTATCATGCAAGTTTTGCGTGCCGTAAATTCTCTGGAAACTGAGAAAAGTCCTTCAGTTATGGTAACTTCTTCGAATTCCTGTGACAATGGCAAAAGTTTGAGCCAACAAAAGAATAATTTACTCAAACGAAGTTCAAGTATTAATGGTACATACATACATAGTATAGATAACGATATGGATCAAAAAATTAATATGAATCGTAACTTTATTAAAGTATCTTTACCTAAAATTGATGATTATGAAACATTTGCAAAGTTTTTCTCATCATCCACTATTAATGAATCTGTAATTAATGAAGTGAAATATAATGAAAATGATGGTCCAGATATATCATTTAACTTTGATATTATTAAATCATCTGAACGTTTGATAAACAAGCGAATAGTACAAGGTCCTAGAGGTCGTCGGGTTGTTAAAAATCCATTAAAAAGCTTGGCAGCTCGAAATGATCTACGAAATGAATATATTGAAACGAAAACTTCCATTGCAGAACAGGATCTGAGGCGTATAAAATTTAATAAGTCATGTAAATTATCAGCAGAAGCAATTGCTGGATTAGCTAGTTTGATAGATTATAAAGCTGTTAATTTAAAATCTAGTTCTCTCCCATTAAATCGAATGTGGATGCCATATAAGACGCTAATGTTATTACATATAAAAGGTCGTACATTTGTACAAACCAGACTTGTAGAACCCAGTTTCTTATCTTTAAATCGTGGTGATTGTTTCATCCTTGTAGCCGGCGATAAACTTTTTCGATACGTGGGAACGTCTGCAAATGTAATTGAGACATCTCATAGCCAAAAAATTTGCAGTGATATTTTAGAAAATAAGGACTTAGGATGTTCCGCCAATACTGAATATATTTTATATGATGGAAATACTTCACAAAATTGGGATGATTTCTGGAACCTGCTTAATAAACCTGATAATTATGAAATTCCTGATAGTGGCCACGCTGATGAAGATGATTTATTTGAAACCAGTCTTATAGAAACCAATCGAATATATAAATTTATAGATGATTCTTTAGTGCCAGTTGAAAAATATTGGGGTTGTATACCAAAAATTGATATTTTGGATCCCAAAGAAATATTTGTTTTTGATTTTGGCTCTGAAATCTATATTTGGAATGGCAGAAATGCTATTGCTAATTCAAAGCGTGCAGTTCTACGATTAGTGCAAGACCATTTCGATAAAGATATTGTTGATTATGAGTCATGTTATTTGAATCCAATGAATTTTTCCAAAATAGCAGGCGCACGAAATTCATATCCTATTTTAAAATCATCTAGACGTTATAACTGGTGTTTATTGGGTAAAATAACACAGCATATGGAGACATGTTTGTTTCGTCAAAAATTTTTCGATTGGCCAGAATGTACTCGAGGATATTTAGAAAAGGACTACTTAATTAACTCTATTTATTCAATAAAACCAATTGATGGAGTTTCTCTTTTTGAAGGCAATGAATATGTAGAACCAAATTTCGTTTTGGAAAATTCGAATTTGGGACGTGGGAATTTTTATTACGACAACGATACGATGCGACATTTTGATATTTTAACAAAATCTGTTTCTATATGGCAAATCAACGAATTTAATTTTGATCATTTAACAGAGTCAGCAAATTTAGGCCATTTTTATTCAGCTGAAAGCTATATAATTCGTTGGATATATCAAATTTCTGTGACTGTGTGCGAATTGAGCGGTAAAGTATCGGATCGTAGCACTGTTGGTCGTGACCGTAGCGTGTATTTCTGTTGGCAGGGCCAAGATGCAAGCTCAAATGAAAAAGGAGCAGCTGCTCTTTTAGCTGTTGAACTAGATAGAGAGAAAGGTTCTCAAATTCGCATCGCACAAGGTGAAGAAAATACAGCTTTCATACGCCTTTTCAAAGTAATGTTTCAGCACAAAGGCCGTCGGGATGAATGCATTTCCCAAAAACGCAGTATATGGCGTTTATATATATTAAATGGTAATGATGAATCTGAAATTATTCTTAAAGAAGTTGACTGTAATTACCACAAGCTAAGGTCGCGGGGATCTTCATTGTTGTTGAATGGCACATATGGGTTGGTTTATATTTGGCATGGTTGTAAAAGTTTACCTATCACAAGGAATATTTGTGTTCTTGCTGCTAATAGTATACAAAAAAATAAATCAAATGATTTTTTTATGAAAAATTTAGAAGGCATTAAAATCAAACAATACGAAGAAAGTGCAGAAACGGAAGAATTTATTAATGCTATAGGTGGATTTACAAAGAATGCGATCGCTTCTCTATATAATTCAGAAAAAACATTTGATTTTACTCCTCGAATGTTCAAATTTTCAAGTAATGAAGGTGTTTTGAATTGTTCTGAGTACTTATCTGCTCTAAGAACTAAGAATTATGTTAGCCCTTTTCCATTTTCGCAGGACCAACTGTATAATGCGCGGCAACCCACTATTTTCATGATAGATAACAGGGACTTGTTATGGATATGGTTAGGCTGGTGGCCAATTGAAAATATTGAAAGTAATATTTTAGTAATTATATGGAATAGTAATTTTTATAACAAAATGAATTTTTAAACAGTTAAATCAGAAAATTGTAACAAAAATCCTATAAATAGAAATCGCGCTGGATTTCATCGATGGATAGCTGAAAAAAAAGCAGCACTCCAAACTGCCATAACTTATTGGAAGGCGAAAGTTGGTAAAAATAACAATTATATTATTCCAAATTCAGTAATAACTTTAGATATATTTATGCCTTACTGTTCTATTTATATAAAATATATCCCTTGCTATTTTAGATAATTCTTCAGAAAAAAACTACGGCAGTATTGCAGGATATGTTATTTGGGCTGGATTTGAACCTATTGTATTCAAAGCGATTTTTCCAGACTGGAATGACCACGACTATGTCAGGATGATCAACTTAAAAGTAACAATATTTAATAAAAACTTATGATTTTTGTAATTAATTGTTTCTTGCTACAGGATAACTGTGGTAGAGAACCAGTGCTTATTACTAAAGTTTTAGAGGAATTAAGTCAAACGGAATACCCACTTCAAAAATTGAAAACGCGTCCTTTGCCTGAAGGTGTTGATCCAACCAGACTAGAAGTATATTTAAACGATAGGGAATTTACTGAAGCGCTTGGTCTAACAAAAAAAGAATTTGATCAACTACCAATTTGGAAACAAACTAATATTAAAAAAGAACACGGACTTTTTTAATTAATGAATTTGCGAAATATTTTATTGAAAAAAAAATTATATAAAATTTTATTATATAAATTTCAATGCATATCAATCAAATCAATTTATATACTTTTTTACCTAAATAAAAATAAACACAATAATTTTAATAAGTAATTTTAAATATTTATTTGTTTTGTAAAACTTTTGTTTTAAATTATTAATGAAATTAAAACCAATCTTAGCAGTGATATGGTTGACATACCAAACCATTCTCCAAGGTTATTCAATCATGATGCTCTTGTTAAACCTAGTTAACTTAGTTTCCTCTTTTTGATAATGTATACTAACTGTGGATTAGTGTTCATTGTTGTTAAAATTTCTGATGAATAGCTTTCTGTAAATCAATTCAGAATAAACTTTTCATCTCAGATTTGCTTATCAAAACAACACAGATAAATAAATATGCAGATATAGCACGTATATGGTAAAATGTGATGTATAGAAACTATTTAAAAAAAAAGATATTTGTAGTAACCGCCAACACTGGAATAGGCCGTTTTCGTAAACAAAGTATGATCGCAGGACTGCAATGTATTAATTCTTTTTACTGGTGTTTTGACTATCGAGGCAGCGGAAAGTCGACAAATTTAGCTTAACCAATGCTCCTTCTGTTGACTGGTTGCTGTCTCGTTGATTAAACTACCAGAAAATGAATAAAGACGAAAACGGCCATATTTTAGAAAAAACTCACGAAAACGGCCATATTTTAGAAAAAACTTTTCTTCGCATTGAAGTCTCTCAGTATAATGTATTGGCAACACTACGAAATATATATGCTGTTGTCAATGTCAATCTATAAAAACAACATTTTGGAAACTTTCAAAGCGGCATCATTGTTAATCTCTTCGTGGTTTTGGAATGTGTAACATCGTAAAATATTAAAAAGCAAATCAAATGTAGTTTCAAACGTAAATTTAGAAAGCTTTCGTATTTTTAGTTTGCGTATTTTTTGCAACAAAATTGTCAAAAATACGAAAATTTTCGTATTTGAAAACATTTTCGTAAATTTAAGCTTTCGTAATTTTGACAATGGATTGATGATTTTTTTATATTAGATATTAGTGAAAAAAAGTCCTTTAAAAGAAAATTAAAATTTGTACATTTTATACTTCGCATTATATTTTTCATAAATCAGGCAGATTATTTCTGTTACATATTCGTATTTCATATTTGTGTGAAATTCCTAGAATTATATAAAGTAAAGACGTGCATAATGATATTATTGCATAATGATATTATTATTTTTTTTTCAAATCTAAATTTTTATTATATAATTGAATTAAATGTGCTATGTGCGATGTGAATGAAATAAAATAGGTAAACACGAAAAATAAATGTTTAAATAATCTCGAACAAGAATTTTCATATTGTTTATGTTGTTTTTTAGTTGATTTTTTAAGTCCAGGAACCAATCTACTATTTTTCCATATAGTCAATGTTAAAACTCCCTTCACTTTAAATTTAAAAATCAATTAATAAAACTCCCTTCACTTTAAATTTAAAAATATAAATAAACAAGTTTTTTAAATATACTTTTCCTTAAAGTAATATTCAACTAAAAAGTAATAAGCAAGCAAATAAAACTACATTAAGATACCTCTCCCAAGGCGATCGGTTCTACGTACCGGAGAGACCCTGGCACACAACATCTGTTGGACCCCAGGCCAAGGATCGTCAATCCGGAAACAGGTTTGTAATTTTGCACGTCTTTCTAAAGTAAAGACGTGCATAATGATATTATTGCATAATGATATTATTTTTTTTTTTCAAATCTAAATTTTTATTATATAATTGAATTAAATGTGCTATGAGCGATGTGAATGAAATAAAATAGGTAAGCACGAAAAATAAATGTTTAAATAATCTCGAACAAGAATTTTCATATTGTTTATGTTGTTTTTTAGTTGATTTTTTAAGTCCAGGAACCAATCTACTATTTTTCCATATAGTCAATGTTAAAACTCCCTTCACTTTAAATTTAAAAATCAATTAATAAAACTCCCTTCACTTTAAATTTAAAAATATAAATAAACAAGTTTTTTAAATATACTTTTCCTTAAAGTAATATTCAACTAAAAAGTAATAAGCAAGCAAATAAAACTACATTAAGATACCTATCCCAAGGCGATCGGTTCTACGTACCGGAGAGACCCTGGCACACAACATCTGTTGGACCCCAGGCCAAGGATCGTCAATCCGGAAACAGGTTTGAGATTGGATTATCTAAGCTTTCTCTTTCAGGCATTGTTTCTTTTTATTTTTTTCTCTGCTCGGGCAGATTCTCCCGGCCAATCTGCTCAAAGTACTACTTATAAGAGCCGGAATTGAGTTAAACCCGGGACCCAGAATCTGGCTATGCTCGGTCTGTAATATTCCTATACGGAAAACAGTAGCTTCAGTACGCTGCAACAGTTGTAATAACTGGTGTCACCTTAAGCAGTGTACTGACCTACGAAGCACTAGCGGCTATACCTCAACATTCATAGGTAGTTGCTGTGCTCGCAGATCAGTCTCAGACGAGGATAGCAATAATAGTGCTACGTCGTCAGTAGACCTGGCCCCCAGTAACAGCCCTAATATGGCAGCATTTTCAGATCGGACCACCTCACCACCTTTATTGGTCCAATCGAGCATACCACCCGCTCAACAACAACATGTCATTCCCACAGGCCATACAGTTAAGCCGTTTAAAATCCCTCAATGGAACTGTAATGGTCTTAGAAACAAAATAAGGGAAATTACGAACTACATGTTCCGTAATGACATTCTAATTGCTGCCATACAAGAAACTAAAATACCTTGCTCATTCTCACTGTCGTCTTTTGACGGTTACCACATCATTCGTTGTGACCGAACCGACAGAGGTGGGGGATTGGCATTCATCCTCCAACAAGATGTGTCTTTTAGACCTCTAAGAGACACTAGATCGACTACCGATCCTCATCTTGAGGCAATGAGCATTGCAGTTAGAGCTGGGGATGTTGAGTTAACACTCCCCAATGTTTACATACCACCAGTAAACAGTGTTGGTACAAACTACCAACCAAAACTTCAAAACATCCTACTGGGACAGAGTACAATCATTATGGGTGACTTCAATGCTCACCACCAACTCTGGTACTCTGCCATACCTGACGACAATCGTGGCAACAGCCTCGGCGAACAAATTGAGGACTCTGACTTCATTACCATCAACGAAGATTTTCCTACCAGAATAACACCTACATGTTCTAGCTCGCCTGACATCACACTTGTGAGTACTGCGCTTTTAAGCAAAGTGTCATGGCGAGCTTAGTTCCGACCACATTCCTATAATACTTACTATAGAGGAACCTGATAACTTTGTCGTCTCCGAACAGCGAACTTACTTGAACCATAATAAAGCCAATTGGCCTGAGTTCACGAAATTCGTAGATGACAAACTCGGTTCTGAGTCGGAACCCAACAGGTCGATCACTGGTGAGAAAATCTTCCGAAATGCAATCATTACTGCTGCCAAAAGATTTATACCAATGGGCCGAATTAAAAAAGTGATTCCCGATGTCCCACCTGAAGCTTCACGCCTAGCCGAACAAAGAGACCACCTCAGAGCTACGGACCCACGTGATGCCCGCATATCTCAACTCACACAGGACATCCACAAACTGGTAGCCGAACATCGGCGGTCCAAGTGGTTGAGTCATCTTGAACAATGCTCACCTGGTTCCAAGAAACTCTGGTCCACCATCAGTGGTCTATCAGGCAAGCGACAGGCGCAAAATAAATCGGCTATCACGTTTAATGACCGCCAGCTTGACAGCAGTAAGAAATGCGCGTCCCAATTTTGTCGACAATTCATTGAGCACCCTTCAGCCCCGGACAAAACCATCCGTCCGGCTTTGCGAAAGATCAAAAATCTTAAGGCAGAAGATAACACCTCTTCTTTCACTGCCCGCGAAGTCCATGAAGCCATCAGGAAGGCAAATCCTTCCAAGGCACTCGGCCCAGATGGTATATCCATGGTCATGCTGAAAAAGCTCAATCTTATAGGCCTAGAATACCTCGCGAAGATTATACACCTTACCCTAAACAACACCACCATTCCAAATATTTGGAAAACTGCGAGGATTATTCCCATTCTAAAACCTGGGAAACCCGCAGGGGAAGGTTCTTCGTATAGGCCTATTTCGCTGCTGTCACCCGTAGCCAAAACAATGGAGACGCTCCTACTACCTCAATTGCAGCAACAATTTGCTCCTGCAACACATCAACACGGTTTTAGGAAGCATCGCAGTACCACCACAGGGCTGACCGAACTCACAACAACTATTGCGGACAGTTCAAACCACTGACGTCCGCACTGGCGCACTGTTGTAGTGGCACTCGACTTGTCGAGGCATTCGACACGGTCTCCCACGCTATCCTCCTAAACGATATTTCGAACTCCACACTTCCAAACACAACCAAACGGTTCTTATCAGCTTACATCAATGGTAGGGCCGCGTATGTGGAGTTCAGGAACTCACGTTCAAAATATCGTAAACTAAAGATGGGTGTACCGCAAGGGGGTTGTCTCTCCCATCCTTTTCAATCTGTACTTATCATTGATCCCTACACCACCTACAGGCATCAAACTGATAGACGACGACTGCTCAGTAGCCGCAACAGGCGAAGATGTGAACGAAGTGACAAGTAGGCTTAACGCTTACCTGTCAGAGCTTGCTCAGTTCTTCACATCTAGAAAACTCCAACTCGTTTCACAAAAATCACGCTGTTCACTTCATGGACGAAGGAAGTCAGGCTCTAACTGGATATTCATATCAATGGGGAACTTATCCCCACTGTAAACCCGAATATCCTGGGAGTCACCTTCGACAACCTTCTGACATTTTCAAAACATGCAAAATCAGTTTGCAACAAAGTGAGCGGCAGAAACAGAATACTTAGAGCACTCGCCGGCACCACATGGGGGAAAGACAAAGAAATTATTATTACGACCTACAAAGCCATCGTAGGTCGATCATTAACTATGCCGCCCCCGTCTGCACGTCGTTCCTCAGTGACACCCAATGGAATAACCTCCAGACGAGGCAAAACACGGCATTGCGCATCTTAACTGGATGTCACTCTATCTCGTGCCCTGACCACCTGCACAATGAAACGAAAATGTTACCGGTCAGACCACACAATGAGATGTTATCAAAACAATTCTTGTTGGCCTGCCACAATCCATGCCATCCAGTCCACGATGTCGCTGTTAATGAATTGCCCCCACGCAGTATCCGTCGTGACATTAGAACCTTCAACGACAACGTAACTCCAGTAATTCCACCTAGACCTATGGTCACAACGCACCAAAGTGGCCGCTTTTCTGGACCTCCCGGTTTAACCAAACCTTTCTAACTGCTAATCACCACCTTAGCAGTCCAAGTAGTACTGATTGCTTTATTGGCTCCTCCAGTAGTTAGTCTTTAGTAATAACTTTAGAATAGGTGCTTTTGTAGTTAGTATTGCGATTTAGAATTAAATAAATTGTTACAGTGTAATGAGGGAGGGGGTTTGTTTGATCTAATTTCAGGCCTGGAACCGCTACAACAACAACAACATTAAGATACTTTCATGCGGAGCTTGAGTAAGGGTCAACTATAGCAAGGGTAACTAAATCTTATAAATTAAATGCCATTAATTCTAATATAAATCTTAATTAATAATAATAGTAATTCCCAAGGCGATCGGTTCTACGTACCGGAGAGACCCTGGCACACAACATCCGTTGGACCCCAGGCCAAGGATCGCCAATCCGGAAACAGGTTCGAAATTGGATTATTTAAGCTTTCTCTTTTCAGGCATTGTTTCCTTTTATTTTTTTATTTTCTCGGGCAGATTCTCCGGCGAATCTGCTCAAAGTATTACTTATAAGAGCCGGAATTGAGTTAAACCCGGGACCCAGAATCTGGCTATGCTCGGTCTGCAATCTTCCTATACGGAAAACAGTAGCTCCAGTACTCTGCAGCAGTTGTAACAACTGGTGTCACCTTAGGCAGTGTTCTGAACTACGAAGCACTAGCAACTATACCTCAACATTCATAGGTAGTTGCTGTGCTCGCAGAACAGTTTCAGACGAGGATAGTAACAATAGTGCTACGTCGTCAGTAGACCTGGCCCCCAGTAACAGCCCTAATATGGCAGCATTTTCAGATCGGACCACCTCATCACCTTTATTGGTCCAATCGAGCATACCACCCGCTCAACAACAACATGTCATTCCCACAGGCCATACAGTTAAGCCGTTTAAAATCCCTCAATGGAACTGTAATGGTCTTAGAAACAAAATAAGGGAAATTACGAACTACATGTTCCGTAATGACATTCTAATTGCTGCCATACAAGAAACTAAAATACCTTGCTCATTCTCACTGTCGTCTTTTGACGGTTACCACATCATTCCTTGTGACCGAACCGACAGAGGTGGGGGATTGGCATTCATCCTCCAACAAGATGTGTCTTTTAGACCTCTAAGAGACACTAGATCGACTACCGATCCTCATCTTGAGACAATGAGCATTGTAGTTAGAGCTGGGGATGTTGAGTTAACACTCACCAATGTTTACATACCACCAGTAAACAGTGTTGGTACAAACTACCAACCAACACTTCAAAACATCCTACTGGGACAGAGTACAATCATTATGGGTGACTTCAATGCTCACCACCAACTCTGATACTCTGCCATACCTGACGACAATCGTGGCAACAGCCTCGTCGAACAAATTGAGGACTCTGACTTCATTACCATCAACGAAGATTTTCCTACCAGAATAACACCTACATGTTCTAGCTCGCTTGACATCACACTTGTGAGTACTGCGCTTTTAAGCAAAGTGTCATCGCGAGCAGAACCTGCGCTTAGTTCCGACCACATTCCTATATTACTTACTATAGAGGAACCTGATAACTTTGTCGTCTCCGAACAGCGAACTTGCTTGAACCATAATAAAGGCAATTGGCCTGAGTTCGCGAAATTCGTAGATGACAAACTCGGTTCTGAGTCGGAACCCAACAGCGCGATCACTGGTGAGAAGATCTTCCGTAATGCAATTATTACTGCTGCCAATAGGTTTGTACCAATGGGCCGAATTAAAAAAGTGATTCCCGATTTCCCACCTGAAGCTTCACGCCTAGCTGAACAAAGAGACCACCTCAGAGCAACGGACCCAGGTGATGCCCGCGAAGCCCTCCAAGGCACTTGGCCCAGATGGTATATCCATGGTCATGCTGAAAAAGCTCAATCTTATAGGCCTAGAATACCTTGCGAAGATTATAAACCTTACCCTAAATAACAACACCATTCCAAATATATGGAAAGCTGCGAGGATTATTCCCATTCTAAAACCTGGGAAACCCGCAGGGGAAGGTTCTTCGAATAGGCCTATTTCGCTGTTGTCACCCGTAGCCAAAACAATGGAGACGCTCCTACTACCTCAATTGCAGCAACAATTTGCTCCTGCAACACATCAACACGGTTTTAGGAAGTATCGCAGTACCACCACAGGGCTGACCGAACTCACAACAACTATTGCAGACGGTTTAAACCACCGACGTCCGCAGTGGCGCACTGTTGTGGTGGCACTCGACCTGTCAAAGGCATTCGACACAGCCTCCCACGCTATCCTCCTAAACCATATTGTGAACGCCACACTTCCAAACACAACCAAACGGTTCCTATCAGCTTACATCAATGGTAGGGCCGCTTATGTGGAGTTCAGGACTCACGTTCAAAATATCGTAAACTAAAGATGGGTGTACCGCAAGGGGGTTGTCTCTCCCATCCTTTTCAATCTGTACTTATCATTGATCCCTACACCACCTACAGGCATCAAACTGATAGCCGACGACTGCTTCGTCGGCTATCAGGCTTAGCGCTTACCTGTCAGAGCTTGCTCAGTTCTTCACATCTAGAAAACTCCAACTCGCTTCACAAAAATCACGCTGTTCACTTCATGGACGAAGGAAGTCAGGCTCTAACTGGATATTCATATCAATGGGGAACTTATCCCCACTGTAAACAACCCGAATATTTTCAAAGCATGCAAAATAAATTTGCAATAAAGTGAGCAGCAAAAACAGAATTCTTAGAGCACTCGCCGGCACTACATGGGGGAAAGACAAAGAAATCATTATTACGACCTACAAAGCCATCGTAGGTCGATCATTAACTATGCCGCCCCCGTCTGCACGTCGTTCCTCAGTGACACCCAATGGTATAACCTCCAGACGAGGCAAAACACGGCATTGCGCATCGCAACTGGATGTCACTCTATTTCGTGCCCCGACCACCTGCACAATGAAACAAAAATGTTGCCTGTCAGGCAACACAATGATGTGTTATCAAAACAATTCTTGTTGGCCTGCCACAACCCATGCCATCCAGTCAATGATGTTGCTGTTAATGAATTGCTCCCACGCAGTATTCTTCGTGACATTAGAACCTTCAACGACAACGTAACTCCAGTACCTAATTCCACCTACCTGGAGTACCACGTCGGCAAAGTCGGCCTCTAGAACCATACATACGGACACAGTATCACTGGCAGTTGGTTCATCCAAAATAAACAGGGTACTTGGTACAAGACCGCCGCCTGTCGATGCAAGCGAAAAAACTCTGCCCAGAGAAACCAGAACTACACTGGATTTTGCAACCTGCTCCAGAGCTACAAAGCGCGTATCATCCCTGACGCCACTGATATATGCCCGGAATGCAGCCAAGGCCCTCACGACACCAACCACATCCTTAACTGTTCTGCCAAACCGACAGACCTTGACGCGCTAGACCTATGGTCACAATCCACCAAAGTGGCCGCTTTTCTGGATCTCCCGGTTTAACCAAGCTTTTCTAACTGCTAATCACCACCTTAGCAGTCTAAGTAGTACTCATGGTGTACCGAAAAAAACACTTTTTGTTACATTTTCAGCATTTCAAAACGCTTTAAGCACTTTGTTGTTGTTGTTGTAGCGGCATCAGGTCTGAAATTAGATCAATTAAACCCCCTCCAGGAGTTAGTCTTTAGTAGTAACTCTAGAATAGGTGCTTTTGTAGTTAGTATTGCGATTAGAATTAAATAAATGTTTACAGTGTAATGAAGGAGTGGGTTTATTTGATCTAATTTCAGACCTGATGCTGCTACAACAACAACAAAGTGCTTAAAGCGTTTTGAAATGCTGAAAATGTTATAAAAAGTGTTTTTTGCGGTACACCATGCTTAGAAACTAAATGCATAATTGCCAATAAGTATGTATTTATTGTTGTTTAAGCTTCGCTACCAAATACCAATCATATATGGACAAGTAATGTTTCCCAGAGAAATATATTCCAATTTATTAAGTGAGCTTATAAAATTGAAACGGAGTGTACCTATGTTTATAACTAAATGAAAATATTTGTATTCTTTCTGTGTTGAAATGCTTTTAATTCTGATTTTAATATTACAGGACTCGTTTTCCATTAAATATTCTAACCCCGATATGGTCCCAAATGTTATATATTCAAAAATAGAAGGCGGTAAAGTTTCAGATCTTATGGAAAAATTGAAGTCATCATCAGAAAGTTTGAAGAATCGAATTGGTATATAAATATATATATCACTCGCACTACTAGTTATATTCCTAACCTATCAACTAACCATCCTCCTACTAGCTCCCTAAATCCTCTTAACAATTCAATTCAATTCAATTCAAAAAAGTATTTATTTAAATAAATAAAATAAAATTAAATTTACAATTCATTAAAAAACTTAAACATACTACTTATAAACATTGGCATAAAGCCGTCCGCTTTTCTAATATACTGAATTATGATTGGTTGCTTTTATTATTATTTTATTTATATTATTGATAGAGATAATTATTGATTTATGTTAGTTATGTAGTTTTTATAATATTTATACCTATTATTATATTGTATTAAAATTATTTTTATATTAATCTTTCTATAGTGTGTGCTTTCATCTGAATTCGTCGATGATATTTTTTCTATATTTGTATGCGTTTACGACATATCCTACTAATAATTCCCAATTTTCTCCATTCAGAATATCAATACCTTCTTCATATGTTTAAGTATGCTTTTTGAAATATAGCTTCCTGAATTGCTTAAAGATTGGGCATTCGGTTAAAAAGTGTAAAATATTTTCTTCCTTGCTTAAGTTGCACAGGGTACAACTTGATGTCTCTGTATTTATATGCGGTGAAAAATTTAAATCTAGCAGCTCTCCTCTATTTTTGAATATTGCCGATAGTTTCCCAGTTGAGTATTTGTCATCAAAATAACCACGATCTCCTAATTCATGATTTAGATTTATGTAAATATTTCTGTAGCTAGACGTGCGTGCTTTATGTAAAAACTGTTTTCTGTATCCATCATCCACTACTTCAATTAATTTATACAGCTTATTTTTCCACTCTATCTTTACATATTCGTCCAGGCGTAGTTCTATATCATGATCTTCAGCCAGCTCCACCCATTTTTTAATATATAGCTCCCTTTTTCTATAAATTATCTGTGATATTTGATGTGTTAATCTCTCGCTATCTTGTGACATCGTTTTAATTATGTAATCAGCATGTAGTTTTAAGGTGTAGATATAAAGTGGTGCAATTCCGGTTTCTACGTATACCTTATAATCTGGAGTGTTTGTTGGTAGCTTGAAGGTTCTTTTTATGAAATATTTTTGTATTTTTTCTAATTGTTCATATTGCAGTTAACCCCGGTTTGTGCCGCATAGCAAATTACGGATCTCATTACTGCTAAGAAAATTTTATATTTTACTGAGTGTGCTATGTTATCGTTGCTAAGAAAATTTCTCCACGTGCCGTTTAATGCTGCTGTTGTCTGGTTATATCTTTCTTCCAGATGTTTTTTCATACTTAAGTTTGGTGTTAATATTACACCTAAATATTTATATTCATTAACTACTTTTTGTTTCATCTATGTACCATTGTTCATTTCGAGCCAGTTTTCCACCAGATTTAAACACCATGATTTTAGATTTATTAATATTTACCATTAAGTTCCATTTTTTAAAAAATTCACTTAGTTTCGTGATCATTAGCTGTAATGATTCTGGTGTTTCAGCAAATATGACCATATCATCTGCGTACATTAGTATTTTTATTATAAGTTCAAGGATCTGTATTCCTCCTGGTAGTACCTCTATTATGTCGTCGATGAAAATTGTAAACAGAGCTGGACTTAAAATACATCCTTGCTTGAGGCCTATTGTTGTTGTGAATTCTTCTGACAATTCAATACCGTTCCAAACTTTAGCTGTAGTTTTAGTATACATCGTTCTTAACATTTGTATGAATTTATACGATGTTCCCTTTTGATTCAGTTTATATATCAGCGCATTTCTGTCTATGTGATCAAATGGGGATTTTAGATCAATGAAAAATGCATATACTTTTTTATTCTTTAGTTGACGCAGTTTTATTAGGTTCGTTATAATGTATATTTGTATATTTGGTCATTTGTACCATAATTTTCCCTAAATCCTGCCTGATATTCTGATAGCAATTTTTTTGATTTTATAAATTCGTTCACACGCGTCAGCAATAATTAACTAAATATTTTGTAAATAGAGTTAGAGAATGCTATAGTAGTTTGACATTTCATCTGGGTTTCCCTTTTTATATATTGGATATATTATAGATTGTTGAAAGTTAGTTGGAATTGTTGCGTTTTTATAATTATTATTGAAGAAGTCTAACATTTTCTGTAAAAACTCGGTAAGTGCATTTTTTAAATATTCTACTGGTATCTGTCTTCGCCAGGTGCTTTATTATTTTTTGATTTTTTTAACACTGTTATTAGTTGTTGCATGGTAAAGTCTGGGTCCAATAAATCTGATTCAATATATGATACTGCAAATTGTATGGTTGCTGATACGTTAGGTGGGTTTAGTTGTACCGAAAAATAATTTGCTAATTGTTGTGCACTTATTCTTTTACCCATTACCGGTACTATTCCCTTTAATTTCTTTATTATGTTCCACAAACTTGATGGATCTCTTACTTTCGCTAGACTCGTTGCCAAGCTGGTATTGTAGGTTTGTTTTTTCGTTATGCACAACTCCTTAAATTTACGATTTTTCTCTACATAAAGTTTTCTATTTTCATCCGTTTCAGATTTCTTATAAATTCTAAGAGACTTGAACGATTCTTTCCAGCATTCCCAAACAAACCACTTTTCTTTAAAGTTAATTTTAGTTTTTGCTTTTCTTACCGCTGATTTTATGATACAATCTTTTAAGTTTCTACTGATTTCTTCGTTTGTAAGATTTTCTGTTTTCAGTTTGCTATATTTTATCATATTTAAAAAATATCGTTCTTTATAAGTTGCACTCCATGTTATTTTTAATAATAACTTAATTTTTTCATATTCAATATTGCAATTTATATTTAATTTGGCCACGATTGGCATATGCTGAGTATAGCTCTCTTCTTTTACTTCAAACATCTCTAGGATTTCTGTCCATTGTCCTTTTACCATACATAGATCGATTACTGATGCCCCATTGCTATTTATAAATGTAAATTCTCCAGTTACATCACCTTTTGTACATCCGTTTAAAATATAATATCCAAGTTCGTTGCACAAATCTAGTATAAGCTTTCCTTTTAAATCTAATTTTGAATCTTTAGATTTTCTATCATTTTTCACAGTACCATCGATATTTTCGCTATTGAATTGTTCAATTCTCGCATTAAAATCGCCTATGACCATAATATTTCCAATATCAAAAGTTTTTAAAAATTCTTTTAGTTTGTTAAATTCTTCTTCCCATCTGCTATAACTTATGTATATTGGCACAATGTGATAAATATTATTTCGTGTTTTTATTTCTACTGTTATATTATTATAAATTTCTTTATAGCTTATTTGGTAACTTCCTTTTTCTTTTAATATACCATAAATATATCCTTCTACAGGCCTACCTAAATCGTGTTTCAATGCAGGTATAAAGTACAATTCATGCGAGTGAAAATAATTTTTAAATTAATTTATTTTATATTCTGTAACAAATGTTTCGTACAAGAAAAATATGTTAAATTTTCTAATAAATATAAAGAAATCTGGGTACAGCTTTTTACTAGCTAATCCTGCAACATTGTAGCTCAAAATTTCCAATTTTTTTTTATTATTGTTGTTATTATTATTATTGTTATTATTATTACTATTATTATTATTATTATTATTATTATTAATATTATTAGTATTATTATTATTATTATTATTATTATTATTATTATTATTACTATTAATATTATTACTATTAATATTATTAGTATTATTATTATTATTATTAGTATTATTATTATTATTATTAATATTATTAGTATTATTATTATTATTATTAATAGTAGTACTATTAACATTAATCAAATTATTATTATTTAAGCAGACAGCGTTCGATTGTTATTTGTTTTCATCGTTTCATTCAGCAGTTGTTTAACTTTTTCTTCAATATCGATACCAGTTAATTCTTTTATTTTACCAGTACCATTTTCTTGCATAATTTTTCCATTACGTTTTTTCTCAAAGATAAGACCGGAATCTGTTTTCCATATAAATATACAGTCATCCATAAACATTCGGCCATTAAATACATTTTTATTTTTGTGCTTTTTTTAATGATTTCTCTTCTTATGGCTAATAATTTATTTTGTACTATCTGGTAATTATATGGCAGATCTTTACTGATAGAGATTCCTGAGTTCTTCAGGAGCTTTCTTTTCTTAATGATAGGATTTACAGATCTTATGGATTGAAACTACGAGAATATGCGTTTTTTACCATCAGCGTTATTTTTAAATTTATAACTTTTTCTGTGAGTAGTGGGGTACCTAAAAATTAAATGTAATGATAAAAATAAAGAAAGTTATAGGAATAAATTGCAAATTCTAACAGCTGAATTCATTGAAAATATTGATAACGAAGGTATAGCGGCACAAGACCTAACAAGCATGATAAAACAAGCTGTTGGAAACCAGTCTAAACAAATCAAAAGGGAATATCATCAAAAATGGTTTGATGGGGCATGCTACAATGCTAGAGTTAAATCCTTTTGCCTACTAAATAAATGGAGAAAAACAAATGATTTAGCAGTAAAAATAGAATACAAAAAGTATTGCAATAAGTTTAAAAAAATATGTCAGGTTAAAAAAAGGACTTACTATAGCAATTTAGAGACGAAATTGAACATGATAAAGGATTCAAAAGACTGGTGGGAATTTGCAAATGAACTAAGAAATAGAAAATTTAAAATAGGAACAGAATTAAACGCCGAAAGCTACAAAGCATACTTTAAAGAATTGTTGAACCCGCTGTTATTGTCGAATCCAATGCAGTATGCAGAGCCCTTAGTATGTGATGAGGATCTAGATAAGCAAATAACCAGCTTTGAAATATATGAAATGCTGAAAAAAGTCAAAATAAATACAGCTCCCGGGAAAGATAGACTACCTTACGAGGTATTTATAAACGCACCAGAAAATTTTATAAACCTATTAGCCAAAACATACTCAAGCATGTTAGATAGAGGCAAAGTAGATGACAGCTTTCTGAAGACTATTATCTTCCCAATATATAAAAAGGGTGATGCAAATGAAGTTGAAAATTACCGAGGCATATCATTTATGGATTGTATAGTGAAAATATTAATGGGAATTATGCAAAATAGACTATGCAAGTGGGAAAAGAAGAACAAAGTATTAAATGAATATCAAGCAGGATTCAGGCAAAATTATTCGACGGTGGATAATATTTACAGCTTGTTTAGCATAATTAAAATAAAAAATAGTGAAAAAAAGAAAGTTTATCGATTTTTCGTAGACTTTAAAGCAGCATTTGATTGTATTGATCGGAACGCACTTTTTTATAAATTAACGTGTACGGGAATTTCAACAAAATTTATAAAACTTTTAAAAAGTCTATATTCAAATACAAGTGCAGCAGTTGGGATGGGGAGAATATATCAGAATATTTTGAAACAGAAATGGGTGTTAAACAAGGGTGCTTATTGAGTCCGTTGCTGTTCGCATTGTTTATCAACGACTTACATGATTTTATTGGCGGGGGCCTGTTTATTGACAATATATGAATTAGACTTTTAATGTATGCAGATAATATCATATTAGTAGCAGATGATCAGTATGTTCTACAAAAAATGATTAAAAAATTAGAAGATTATTGTAAAATGTGGAATCTTAAAGTTAACCTAGAAAAATCAAAAATTATGATATTCAGAAAAGGGGGGAGAAAGGCTGAAAATGAAAAATGGTATTTTAACGGAGAGGAAATAGAGCAAGTAAACAGATATAAATATTTGGGAATAATTATGACACCCAAACTATCTCTCGTGGAGCATCTTAAAGAAAGGGAAACCTCAGCTAAAGCTAATTTAAACTGCACTTGGAAAACTTTCATGGCCAAAAAAGAAATCAAGTTTTCAGCCAAGTATAATTTGTTTAAAGCGGTAGGAAGAGCAATTTATAGCTATGCAGCGCAGGTATGGGGCTATACATGGTTTAATGAAGTCGATAAAATTCAACGATATTTTATAAAGAAAATGTTTGGACTTCCAGATTTTTCACCAAACTATATGATCAGCACTTATTCTTTTACCCATTACCGGTACTATTCCCTTTAATTTCTTTATTATGTTCCACAAACTTGATGGATCTCTTACTTTCGCTAGACTCCTTGCCAAGCTGGTATTGTAGGTTTGTTTTTTCGTTATGCACAACTCCTTAAATTTACGATTTTTCTCTACATAAAGTTTTCTATTTTCATCCGTTTCAGATTTCTTATAAATTCTAAGAGACTTGAACGATTCTTTCCAGCATTCCCAAACAAACCACTTTTCTTTAAAGTTAATTTTAGTTTTTGCTTTTCTTACCGCTGATTTTATGATACAATCTTTTAAGTTTCTACTGATTTCTTCGTTTGTAAGATTTTCTGTTTTCAGTTTGCTATATTTTATCATATTTAAAAAATATCGTTCTTTATAAGTTGCACTCCATGTTATTTTTAATAATAACTTAATTTTTTCATATTCAATATTGCAATTTATATTTAATTTGGCCACGATTGGCATATGCTGAGTATAGCTCTCTTCTTTTACTTCAAACATCTCTAGGATTTCTGTCCATTGTCCTTTTACCATACATAGATCGATTACTGATGCCCCATTGCTATTTATAAATGTAAATTCTCCAGTTACATCACCTTTTGTACATCCGTTTAAAATATAATATCCAAGTTCGTTGCACAAATCTAGTATAAGCTTTCCTTTTAAATCTAATTTTGAATCTTTAGATTTTCTATCATTTTTCACAGTACCATCGATATTTTCGCTATTGAATTGTCCAATTCTCGCATTAAAATCGCCTATGACCATAATATTTCCACTATCAAAAGTTTTTAAAAATTCTTTTAGTTTGTTAAATTCTTCTTCCCATCTGCTATAACTTATGTATATTGGCACAATGTGATAAATATTATTTCGTGTTTTTATTTCTACTGTTATATTATTATAAATTTCTTTATAGCTTATTTGGTAACTTCCTTTTTCTTTTAATATACCATAAATATATCCTTCTACAGGCCTACCTAAATCGTGTTTCAATGCAGGTATAAAGTACAATTCATGCGAGTGAAAATAATTTTTAAATTAATTTATTTTATATTCTGTAACAAATGTTTCGTACAAGAAAAATATGTTAAATTTTCTAATAAATATAAAGAAATCTGGGTACAGCTTTTTACTAGCTAATCCTGCAACATTGTAGCTCAAAATTTCCAATTTTTTTTTATTATTGTTGTTATTATTATTATTGTTATTATTATTACTATTATTATTATTATTATTATTATTATTAATATTATTAGTATTATTATTATTATTATTATTATTATTATTATTATTATTACTATTAATATATATTAATAGTAATATTAATAGTAATATAATATTATTAGTATTATTATTATTATTATTAGTATTATTATTATTATTATTAATATTATTAGTATTATTATTATTATTATTAATAGTAGTACTATTAACATTAATCAAATTATTATTATTTAAGCAGACAGCGTTCGATTGTTATTTGTTTTCATCGTTTCATTCAGCAGTTGTTTAACTTTTCCTTCAATATCGATACCAGTTAATTCTTTTATTTTACCAGTACCATTTTCTTGCATAATTTTTCCATTACGTTTTTTCTCAAAGATAAGACCGGAATCTGTTTTCCATATAAATATACAGTCATCCATAAACATTCGGCCATTAAATACATTAATTTTTATTTTTGTGCTTTTTTTAATGATTTCTCTTCTTATGGCTAATAATTTATTTTGTACTTTCTGGTAATTATATGGCAGATCTTTACTGATAGAGATTCCTGAGTTCTTCAGGAGCTTTCTTTTCTTAATGATAGGATTTACAGATCTTATGGATTGAAACTACGAGAATATGCGTTTTTTACCATCAGCGTTATTTTTAAATTTATAACTTTTTCTGTGAGTAGTGGGGTACCTAAAAATTAAATGTAATGATAAAAATAAAGAAAGTTATAGGAATAAATTGCAAATTCTAACAGCTGAATTCATTGAAAATATTGATAACGAAGGTATAGCGGCACAAGACCTAACAAGCATGATAAAACAAGCTGTTGGAAACCAGTCTAAACAAATCAAAAGGGAATATCATCAAAAATGGTTTGATGGGGCATGCTACAATGCTAGAGTTAAATCCTTTTGCCTACTAAATAAATGGAGAAAAACAAATGATTTAGCAGTAAAAATAGAATACAAAAAGTATTGCAATAAGTTTAAAAAAATATGTCAGGTTAAAAAAAGGACTTACTATAGCAATTTAGAGACGAAATTGAACATGATAAAGGATTCAAAAGACTGGTGGGAATTTGCAAATGAACTAAGAAATAGAAAATTTAAAATAGGAACAGAATTAAACGCCGAAAGCTACAAAGCATACTTTAAAGAATTGTTGAACCCGCCGTTATTGTCGAATCCAATGCAGTATGCAGAGCCCTTAGTATGTGATGAGGATCTAGATAAGCAAATAACCAGCTTTGAAATATATGAAATGCTGAAAAAAGTCAAAATAAATACAGCTCCCGGGAAAGATAGACTACCTTACGAGGTATTTATAAACGCACCAGAAAATTTTATAAACCTATTAGCCAAAACATACTCAAGCATGTTAGATAGAGGCAAAGTAGATGACAGCTTTCTGAAGACTATTATCTTCCCAATATATAAAAAGGGTGATGCAAATGAAGTTGAAAATTACCGAGGCATATCATTTATGGATTGTATAGTGAAAATATTAATGGGAATTATGCAAAATAGACTATGCAAGTGGGAAAAGAAGAACAAAGTATTAAATGAATATCAAGCAGGATTCAGGCAAAATTATTCGACGGTGGATAATATTTACAGCTTGTTTAGCATAATTAAAATAAAAAATAGTGAAAAAAAGAAAGTTTATGGATTTTTCGTAGACTTTAAAGCAGCATTTGATTGTATTGATCGGAACGCACTTTTTTATAAATTAACGTGTACGGGAATTTCAACAAAATTTATAAAACTTTTAAAAAGTCTATATTCAAATACAAGTGCAGCAGTTGGGATGGGGAGAATATATCAGAATATTTTGAAACAGAAATGGGTGT
Organism: Empis stercorea; assembly: GCA_949752835.1. Lineage (NCBI taxonomy): Eukaryota > Metazoa > Arthropoda > Insecta > Diptera > Empididae > Empis > Empis stercorea. Next base: position 45,164,870 of record OX457085.1, read on the forward strand.
TAAACAAGGGTGCTTATTGAGTCCGTTGCTGTTCGCATTGTTTATCAACGACTTACATGATTTTATTGGCGGGGGCCTGTTTATTGACAATATATGAATTAGACCTTTAATGTATGCAGATAATATCATATTAGTAGCAGATGATCAGTATGTTCTACAAAAAATGATTAAAAAATTAGAAGATTATTGTAAAATGTGGAATCTTAAAGTTAACCTAGAAAAATCAAAAATTATGATATTCAGAAAAGGGGGGAGAAAGGCTGAAAATGAAAAATGGTATTTTAACGGAGAGGAAATAGAGCAAGTAAACAGATATAAATATTTGGGAATAATTATGACACCCAAACTATCTCTCGTGGAGCATCTTAAAGAAAGGGAAACCTCAGCTAAAGCTAATTTAAACTGCACTTGGAAAACTTTCATGGCCAAAAAAGAAATCAAGTTTTCAGCCAAGTATAATTTGTTTAAAGCGGTAGGAAGAGCAATTTATAGCTATGCAGCGCAGGTATGGGGCTATACATGGTTTAATGAAGTCGATAAAATTCAACGATATTTTATAAAGAAAATGTTTGGACTTCCAGATTTTTCACCAAACTATATGATCAGCCTGGAAACCGGTCTTCCAGATATGCACACATATACATTAAGACTACATCAGGAATATATCAAAAAAACATTATTTAAATACGATGTTACAAGATTACCATATATCCTATCAAAAAAAATAGCAGCGAGAAAAATCTTTTTGTTTGAAGAATGGCAAAAGCTAGCCGTAAATGCTGGTATAAGCTGGGTAAATTGTGCTACGAACGAGGAAATTTGGAATGAAAATATAAAAATCACCTTAGAGCATTTGAGAAATTCGCAAATTAAAAAAAATTTACAACAGGCTCAGAATAGTACACACGGAATGTATCGAATGCTGAATAAGGACAAAGGACATACATATTTTATCGACGAATTTGATAAATATAAAATAGCGTGGACATTTAAAATCAGAGCAGGACTAATTGGGTTGAATGCGGATAAATTTCGGACTGGGCATCGTAGGATGTGCTCAATGTGTAATTTAAATGAAGAAGAGGGGGTCTGGCACTTTGCGGGCAGGTGTCCAATTTTAAAAACAATACGAAAAAAATATTTTAATAAGGAATCATTGGAAGAAGATCAATTGGTTGTAATTTTAGATGGACAGTCAGAACAAAAATGGGATGTATTGTATAAATTTGTAATAGAGGCATTCTGGTACAGAAAAGAATTAATCAACGAATTCAATTACTAAAAACTAGATTTACTGAATAAGAAATTTTATTTAAATCTCTCACCAACAGACGACATAATGTCAATGTTGTATTGTGTTAAATATTTAAAAATTAATAATTAATTATATATTAACATACATAAATTTATATATATATATGAATTTTAAATTTTTTTTGAAATAAAAACACACTTATTATTATTATTATTATTAGTGGGGTTTCAATTTGCAGATCTTTTTTGATTATGTTTTCTATTTTGATTTCTATATCTTCATTTTCGCGTAATTCTACATTACGAAAAATAAGTCCTGTTAACAGTACAGTTAGTAGTTTTACTAGTACTAATTCAATCCTCACTAACACTATTTCAAATACTAATACAAATCAGCTCAATCCCAATTTTGTAAATCCTTTAATTCCTCCAGTCCGTGGAAAAGGGAGAAGTCTTTGGAAAAGGGAGATAATTTGTATGTCATGAGTCGTTGCCATGAACATAGAACGCGTGATAATGTTAGGCTATTTCTCGCATATTTATATGACGAACCTACATCAACATGTGTTTTAACCAGATTTAAACACCATGATTTTAGATTTATTAATATTTACCATTAAGTTCCATTTTTTAAAAAATTCACTTAGTTTCGTGATCATTAGCTGTAATGATTCTGGTGTTTCAGCAAATATGACCATATCATCTGCGTACATTAGTATTTTTATTATAAGTTCAAGGATCTGTATTCCTCCTGGTAGTACCTCTATTATGTCGTCGATGAAAATTGTAAACAGAGCTGGACTTAAAATACATCCTTGCTTGAGGCCTATTGTTGTTGTGAATTCTTCTGACAATTCAATACCGTTCCAAACTTTAGCTGTAGTTTTAGTATACATCGTTCTTAACATTTGTATGAATTTATACGATGTTCCCTTTTGATTCAGTTTATATATCAGCGCATTTCTGTCTATGTGATCAAATGGGGATTTTAGATCAATGAAAAATTCATATACTTTTTTATTCTTTAGTTGACGCAGTTTTATTAGGTTCGTTATAATGTATATTTGTATATTTGGTCATTTGTACCATAATTTTCCCTAAATCCTGCCTGATATTCTGATAGCAATTTTTTTGATTTTATAAATTCGTTCACACGCGTCAGCAATAATTAACTAAATATTTTGTAAATAGAGTTAAAGAATGCTATAGTAGTTTGACATTTCATCTGGGTTTCCCTTTTTATATATTGGATATATTATAGATTGTTGAAAGTTAGTTGGAATTGTTGCGTTTTTATAATTATTATTGAAGAAGTCTAACATTTTCTGTAAAAACTCGGTAAGTGCATTTTTTAAATATTCTACTGGTATCTGTCTTCGCCAGGTGCTTTATTATTTTTTGATTTTTTTAACACTGTTATTAGTTGTTGCATGGTAAAGTCTGGGTCCAATAAATCTGATTCAATATATGATACTGCAAATTGTATGGTTGCTGATACGTTAGGTGGGTTTAGTTGTACCGAAAAATAATTTGCTAATTGTTGTGCACTTATTCTTTTACCCATTACCGGTACTATTCCCTTTAATTTCTTTATTATGTTCCACAAACTTGATGGATCTCTTACTTTCACTAGACTCGTTGCCAAGCTGGTATTGTAGGTTTGTTTTTTCGTTATGCACAACTCCTTAAATTTACGATTTTTCTCTACATAAAGTTTTCTATTTTCATCCGTTTCAGATTTCTTATAAATTCTAAGAGACTTGAACGATTCTTTCCAGCATTCCCAAACAAACCACTTTTCTTTAAAGTTAATTTTAGTTTTTGCTTTTCTTACCGCTGATTTTATGATACAATCTTTTAAGTTTCTACTGATTTCTTCGTTTGTAAGATTTTCTGTTTTCAGTTTGCTATATTTTATCATATTTAAAAAATATCGTTCTTTATAAGTTGCACTCCATGTTATTTTTAATAATAACTTAATTTTTTCATATTCAATATTGCAATTTATATTTAATTTGGCCACGATTGGCATATGCTGAGTATAGCTCTCTTCTTTTACTTCAAACATCTCTAGGATTTCTGTCCATTGTCCTTTTACCATACATAGATCGATTACTGATGCCCCATTGCTATTTATAAATGTAAATTCTCCAGTTATATCACCTTTTGTACATCCGTTTAAAATATAATATCCAAGTTCGTTGCACAAATCTAGTATAAGCTTTCCTTTTAAATCTAATTTTGAATCTTTAGATTTGCTATCATTTTTCACAGTACCATCGATATTTTCGCTATTGAATTGTCCAATTATCGCATTAAAATCGCCTATGACCATAATATTTCCACTATCAAAAGTTTTTAAAAATTCTTTTAGTTTGTTAAATTCTTCTTCCCATCTGCTATAACTTATGTATATTGGCACAATGTGATAAATATTATTTCGTGTTTTTATTTCTACTGTTATATTATTATAAATTTCTTTATAGCTTATTTGGTAACTTCCTTTTTCTTTTAATATACCATAAATATATCCTTCTACAGGCCTACCTAAATCGTGTTTCAATGCAGGTATAAAGTACAATTCATGCGAGTGAAAATAATTTTTAAATTAATTTATTTTATATTCTGTAACAAATGTTTCGTACAAGAAAAATATGTTAAATTTTCTAATAAATATAAAGAAATCTGGGTACAGCTTTTTACTAGCTAATCCTGCAAAATTGTAGCTCAAAATTTCCAATTTTTTTTTATTATTGTTGTTATTATTATTATTGTTATTATTATTACTATTATTATTATTATTATTATTATTATTATTAATATTATTAGTATTATTATTATTATTATTATTATTATTATTATTACTATTAATATTATTACTATTAATATTATTAGTATTATTATTATTATTATTAGTATTATTATTATTATTATTAATATTATTAGTATTATTATTATTATTATTAATAGTAGTACTATTAACATTAATCAAATTATTATTATTTAAGCAGACAGCGTTCGATTGTTATTTGTTTTCATCGTTTCATTCAGCAGTTGTTTAACTTTTTCTTCAATATCGATACCAGTTAATTCTTTTATTTTACCAGTACCATTTTCTTGCATAATTTTTCCATTACGTTTTTTCTCAAAGATAAGACCGGAATCTGTTTTCCATATAAATATACAGTCATCCATAAACATTCGGCCATTAAATACATTAATTTAATTTTTATTTTTGTGCTTTTTTTAATGATTTCTCTTCTTATGGCTAATAATTTATTTTGTACTTTCTGGTAATTATATGGCAGATCTTTACTGATAGAGATTCCTGAGTTCTTCAGGAGCTTTCTTCTCTTAATGATAGGATTTACAGATCTTATGGATTGAAACTACGAGAATATGCGTTTTATACCATCAGCGTTATTTTTAAATTTACAACTTTTTCTGTGAGTAGTGGGGTACCTAAAAATTAAATGTAATGATAAAAATAAAGAAAGTTATAGGAATAAATTGCAAATTCTAACAGCTGAATTCATTGAAAATATTGATAACGAAGGTATAGCGGCACAAGACCTAACAAGCATGATAAAACAAGCTGTTGGAAACCAGTCTAAACAAATCAAAAGGGAATATCATCAAAAATGGTTTGATGGGGCATGCTACAATGCTAGAGTTAAATCCTTTTGCCTACTAAATAAATGGAGAAAAACAAATGATTTAGCAGTAAAAATAGAATACAAAAAGTATTGCAATAAGTTTAAAAAAATATGTCAGGTTAAATAAAGGACTTACTATAGCAATTTAGAGACGAAATTGAACATGATAAAGGATTCAAAAGACTGGTGGGAATTTGCAAATGAACTAAGAAATATAAAATTTAAAATAGGAACAGAATTAAACGCCGAAAGCTGCAAAGCATACTTTAAAGAATTGTTGAACCCGCCGTTATTGTCGAATCCAATGCAGTATGCAGAGCCCTTAGTATGTGATGAGGATCTAGATAAGCAAATAACCAGCTTTGAAATATATGAAATGCTGAAAAAAGTCAAAATAAATACAGCTCCCGGGAAAGATAGACTACCTTACGAGGTATTTATAAACGCACCAGAAAATTTTATAAACCTATTAGCCAAAACATACTCAAGCATGTTAGATAGAGGCAAAGTAGATGACAGCGTTCTGAAGACTATTATCTTCCCAATATATAAAAAGGGTGATGCAAATGAAGTTGAAAATTACCGAGGCATATCATTTATGGATTGTATAGTGAAAATATTAATGGGAATTATGCAAAATAGACTATGCAAGTGGGCAAAGAAGAACAAAGTATTAAATGAATATCAAGCAGGATTCAGGCAAAATTATTCGACGGTGGATAATATTTACAGCTTGTTTAGCATAATTAAAATAAAAAATAGTGAAAAAAAGAAAGTTTATGGATTTTTCGTAGACTTTAAAGCAGCATTTGATTGTATTGATCGGAACGCACTTTTTTATAAATTAACGTGTACGGGAATTTCAACAAAATTTATAAAACTTTTAAAAAGTCTATATTCAAATACAAGTGCAGCAGTTTGGGATGGGGAGAATATATCAGAATATTTTGAAATAGAAATGGGTGTTAAACAAGGGTGCTTATTGAGTCCGTTGCTGTTCGCATTGTTTATCAACGAATTACATGATTTTATTGGCGGGGGGCTGTTTATTGACAATATATGTATTAGACTTTTAATGTATGCAGATGATATCATATTAGTAGCAGATGATCAGTATGTTCTACAAAAAATGATTAAAAAATTAGAAGATTATTGTAAAATGTGGAATCTTAAAGTTAACCTAGAAAAATCAAAAATTATGATATTCAGAAAAGGGGGGAGAAAGGCTGAAAATGAAAAATGGTATTTTAACGGAGAGGAAATAGAGCAAGTAAACAGATATAAATATTTGGGAATAATTATGACACCCAAACTATCTCTCGTGGAGCATCTTAAAGAAAGGGAAACCTCAGCTAAAGCTAATTTAAACTGCACTTGGAAAACTTTCATGGCCAAAAAAGAAATCAAGATTTCAGCCAAGTATAATTTGTTTAAAGCGGTAGGAAGAGCAATTTATAGCTATGCAGCGCAGGTATGGGGCTATACATGGTTTAATGAAGTCGATAAAATCCAACGATATTTTATAAAGAAAATGTTTGGACTTCCAGATTTTTCACCAAACTATATGATCAGCCTGGAAACCGGTCTTCCAGATATGCACACATATACATTAAGACTACATCAGGAATATATCAAAAAAACATTATTTAAATACGATGTTACAAGATTACCATATATCCTATCAAAAAAAATAGCAGCGAAAAAAATCTTTTTGTTTGAAGAATGGCAAAAGCTAGCCGTAAATGCTGGTATAAGCTGGGTAAATTGTGCTACGAACGAGGAAATTTGGAATGAAAATATAAAAATCACCTTAGAGCATTTGAGAAATTCGCAAATTAAAAAAATTTACAACAGGCTCAGACGAATTTGATAAATATAAAATAGCGTGGACATTTAAAATCAGAGCAGGACTAATTGGGTTGAATGCGGATAAATTTCGGACTGGGCATCGTAGGATGTGCTCAATGTGTAATTTAAATGAAGAAGAGGGGGTCTGGCACTTTGCGGGCAGGTGTCCAATTTTAAAAACAATACGAAAAAAATATTTTAATAAGGAATTATTGGCAGAAGATGAATTGGTTGTAATTTTAGATGGACAGTCAGAACAAAAATGGGATGTATTGTATAAATTTGTAATAGAGGCATTCTGGTACAGAAAAGAATTAATCAACGAATTCAATTACTAAAAACTAGATTTACTGAATAAGAAATTTTATTTAAATCTCTCACCAACAGACGACATAATGTCAATGTTGTATTGTGTTAAATATTTAAAAATTAATAATTAATTATATATTAACATACATAAATTTATATATATATATGAATTTTAAATTTTTTTTGAAATAAAAACACACTTATTATTATTATTATTATTAGTGGGGTTTCAATTTGCAGATCTTTTTTGATTATGTTTTCTATTTTGATTTCTATATCTTCATTTTCCCGTAATTCTACATTACGAAAAATAAGTCCTGTTAACAGTACAGTTAGTAGTTTTACTAGTACTAATTCAATCCTCACTAACACTATTTCAAATACTAATACAAATCAGCTCAATCCCAATTTTGTAAATCCTTTAATTCCTCCAGTCCGTGGAAAAGGGAGAAGTCTTTGGAAAAGGGAGATAATTTGTATGTCATGAGTCGTTGCCATGAACATAGAACGCGTGATAATGTTAGGCTATTTCTCGCATATTTATATGACGAACCTACATCAACATGTGTTCTTGGAAATACAAATACTAATGTCAGAACTCAGATAAAAGCTGAAAGTCTTCCAATAGATCATAAAGTTTTGCTCAAACTTTATATTAAGTTTCATGAAGACCTGGGTATTTCTCATGATGATGTATTGGCTGATTTGAAAGCATTTAGAAATCATATTTCTAATAAAAGAAGAGAAGATCTTCAAAGAATAAGGGAAACTGAGTATAAATATTTTCGGCCTTGTTCCTAATAACTTAATTGAAATTAATCCTGTTAACTGTGGTTCAAATAACTCACTGGAAAATTTAACTATCTATTACCAAAATGTGGGAGGACTTCGCACTAAAACTGCGAAAGTCTTTGTTAACTCTAAATTATTAGACTTTGACATCTTTGCTCTCACTGAAACTTGGTTACACGATAGAATTAATTCTTTAAGAGTTATTTGATCACTCTTTCTCTGTATATAGAAATGATAGATATAACACCTTAGCATTAGTAATAATAATAATGGAATAGTACCTAAAGGGGAGGGGGGTGTATTGATCGCCATTAAAAATACTTTTAATGTGAATGAGATTTTATTGTCTGAATTTCCTGAACTAGAGATAGTAGCAATTAGAATAGATCTTGCTTTTAAATCTATTTTCTTTATTTGTTGTTATATTCCTCCTAATTCTATAATAGATATATATTCTAAATTTAGTCAGGCTATTGACTACATTTCTTCGTCTATGAATTCATCTGATGAAATCATGGTATGTGGTGTTTTTAATCTTCCAGATTTAACCTGGTGACCACACGATGAAGAATGTTTTCAAACTCCTGGCTATTTAACAAATGCTTCAGTATATACTCTTGTAGATGGACTTAATTCAAATAATCTTCAACAAGTATCATATACAAAAAATATTTGTGGTGTTCAGTTGGATCTTTTTTTACTTCAGATTGGAGAAATCTGACTGAAATTAACAATGTTACACCTTTAGTGAATATTGACAATTTCCATCCACCTATTAGTTTTTCTTATTGTTTCAATAGCCCTATTGATTCGTCTTTTAGTATATCTTATAGATATAATTTTCTAAAAACGAACTTTTGTGCTTTAAACAATTACTTAGTATCTATTGATTTTGATACTTTACTGTTATGTCGTGATATTGACGATGCTGTAAATAAATTTTATGAAATCTTATTGCATGGTTTTAACATGTATGTACCATCAGTACGTGACAAAGGCTTTAGTTCAAGTCCGGCTTGGTATAATCACGACTTAAAACAGCTTAGAAACAAAAAAAATAGGACTTGGAAAAAATACTTAAAATTAAAAACGAGTGAAGCATATCTTGAATTCGTTAATTTCCATAATATGTTTAAAATTCTGTTGGATAGCAATTATAATAATTAGCTAATTAATATGGCTGCTCAAATTAAAACTAATCCTAAATCCTTATGGAAGTTTGTTATTTCTAAAAGAAAGTCAGATCAATTTCCAAATTTCATGACATTTCAAGGACAATCTACAAAGGATCCGATACTTATTTCAAAATACTTTAAGGATTTCTTCTCTAGTTCATACTCTGATACTCCTTTTATAGTTGATGAATCAAATTTTCAATATATGCATAGTTATCCGGAGATGCCCCTATCATCACTCAATTTCTCAGTTCAGCAGCTAAAAAAATACATGGAAAAACTGAGTAATGATACATTTCCAGGTCCAGATAATGTACCTCAATCCATTCTTAAGAACTGTGCAAATTCTTTAGCATCTCCACTGAGAATTCTATTTAATAAATCTTTAAATAGTGGGCAATTTCCAGAATTTTGGAAAACACCTGTCCACAAAAAGGATTCAAAAAATGATATTACCAATTATAGACCTATTGCTAAACTATCTAGCATTCCTAAGTTATTTGAGCTAATAATTTATGATTCGATCTATAGTTACTGTTAAGGACTATTAGTACCTAATCAACACGGTTTCATGAAAAATAGATCCACTGTTACCAACTTAGTTGAATCATGTTCTTCTTTCCTCAATAATATGGAGGCTGGGTATCAGACTGATGTCATCTATACTCATCTATTTTAGTAAAGCTTTTGATCCCTCATACTGTAATATGCTTTAAACTAAAAAAAATAGGATTTCCTCATTTCTTAGTTAAGTGGATAAATTCATATCTGATAAATAGAAAATATTGTGTTAAATTTAGATCTGAAATTTCAGAACCCTATTATGCCAACTCTGGTGTCCCACAGGGTAGTCATTTAGGTCCATTTATTTTCATTTTCTCAAGTAATGACGTTAATTCTGTAATCAAGTATAGTAAATTGGGAATTTACGGCGATGATGTGAAAATCCATAATAAGATAAGTTCCTTAAATGATGCTATTCACTACAAAAGGACCTAGACTCTTTTAAAAGCTAGTGTAATATTAATAATTTATCGTTGAATGTTGATAAGTGTGCAATAATTAGTTACACTCGTCGAAAAACACCAGTGATTGCAAATTATACCTTTGATAATGTTATTATCAATAGAGTTACTCACTTCAAAGATCTAGGCGTGCATTTCGATAGCAAAATGACTTAAATTGCACTTCGATACCATAATTGGTAAAGCAAATACAATGTTGGGTTTCATCAAGCGATGGTCTAAGGAATTTGAAGATCCATATATCCTTAAATCTTTATATATATATATATGTGGATGGATGTGGATATATATATAAATATACGTAATTTGTATACGTTGCAGAACAATCGGATGCTTCTAAATACACAAGCGAAGTAGTGCCTGCTTACGAACAGGATCTGAGGCGTATACAATTTAATAAGTTATGTACTTTATCAGCAGAAGCAATTGCTGGATTAGCTAGTTTGATAGATTATAAAGCTGTTAATTTAATATCTAGTTCTCTCCCATTAAATCGAATGTGGATGCCACATAAGACGCTAATGTTATTACATATAAAAGGTCGTACATTTGTACAAACCAGACTTGTAGAACCCAGTTTCTTATCTTTAAATCATGGTGATTGTTTCATCCTTGTAGCCGGCGATAAACTTTTTCTATACGTGGGAACGTCTGCAAATGTAATTGAGACATCTCATAGCCAAAAAATTTGCAGTGATATTTTAGAAAATAAGGACTTAGGATGTTCCGCCAATACTGAATATATTTTATATGATGGAAATACTTCACAAAATTGGGATGATTTCTGGAACCTGCTTAATAAACCTGATAATTATGAAATTCCTGATAGTGGCCACGCTGATGAAGATGATTTATTTGAAACCAGTCTTATAGAAACCAATCGAATATATAAATTTATAGATGATTCTTTAGTGCCAGTTGAAAAATATTGGGGTTGTATACCAAAAATTGATATTTTAGATCCCAAAGAAATATTTGTTTTTGATTTTGGCTCTGAAATCTATATTTGGAATGGCAGAAATGCTATTGCTAATTCAAAGCGTGCAGTTCTATGATTAGTGCAAGACCATTTCGATAAAGATATTGTTGATTATGAGTCATGTTATTTGAATCCAATGAATTTTTCCAAAATAGCAGGCGCACGAAATTCATATCCTATTTTAAAATCATCTAGACGTTATAACTGGTGTTTATTGGGTAAAATAACACAGCATATGGAGACATGTTTGTTTCGTCAAAATTTTTTCGATTGGCCAGAATGTACTCGAGAATATTTAGAAAAGGACTACTTAGTTAACTCTATTTATTCAATAAAACCAATTGATGGAGTTTCTCTTTTTGAACGCAATGAATATGTAGAACCAAATTTCGTTTTGGAAAATTCGAATTTGGGACGTGGGAATTTTTATTACGACAACGATAAGATGCAAGCTCAAATGAAAAAGGAGCAGCTGCTCTTTTAGCTGTTGAACTAGATAGAAAGGTTCTCAAATTCGCATCGCACAAGGTGAAGAAAATACAGCTTTCATTCGGCTTTTCAAAGTAATGTTTCAGCACAAAGGCCGTCGGGATGAATGCATTTCCCAAAAACGCAGTACATGGCGTTTATATATATTAAATGGTAATGATGAATCTGAAATTATTCTTAAAGAAGTTGACTGTAATTACCACAAGGTACGCGACCTTAGCAAATATGGGTTTGTTTATATTTGGCATGGTTGTAAAAGTTTACCTATCACAAGGAATATTTGTGTGGTTGCTGCTAATAGTATACAAAAAACTAAATCAAATGATTTTTTTATAAAAAATTTAGAAGGCATTAAATCAAACAATACGAAGAAAGTGCAGAAACGGGAGAATTTATTAATGCTATAGGTGGATTTACAAAGAATGCGATCGCTTCTCTATATAATTCAGAAAAAACATTTGATTTTACTCCTCGAATGTTCAAATTTTCAAGTAATGAAGGTGTTTTGAATTGTTCTGAGTACTTATCTGCTCTAAGAACTAAGAATTATGTTAGCCCTTTTCCATTTTCGCAGGACCAACTGTATAATGCGCGGCAACCCACTATTTTCATGATAGATAACAGGAACTTGTTATGGATATGGTTAGGCTGGTGGCCAATTGAAAATATTGAAAGTAATATTTTAGTAATTATATGGAATAGTAATTTTTATAACAAAATTAATTTTTAAACAGTTAAATCAGAAAATTGTAACAAAAATCCTATAAATAGAAATCGGGCTGGATTTCATCGATGGATAGCTGAAAAAAAGCACCACTCCAAACTGCCATAATTTATTGGAAGGCGAAAGTTGGTAAAAATAATAATTATATTATTCCAAATTCAGTAATAACTTTAGATATATTTATGATTGATTGGCAACACTGTCATTCTGATTAGAAGTGAAATTTTTGCACTCCTGCTTAAAAATTAAATAATTGTATTAATAAAAGATAATAAAAATCGTTCAAAGCTGAAATTATCAAAACTAGTATTAGCTGTCTGGAATTCATCAAAAAAAAGCCGAATTATTAATATCACATCAAATTAAATTAAATTAAGAATATCCGATATTCAAGGTCAAGTGCTGGAAAAAATAGTAATAAATTCAGTGCGAACAGCTGGTTGGAATACAGTGGACCATACTGGTGTCGTGGCCACGAAGTTTGGTGAGAAAGCAAGATAATCAAGTATTTGAAATTCTGTGCATTTAAATAGTGGTAATATATATATTGAGACTCCTGCAAGAGGGTGAGCCCCATTTGGATTCAACAAGTTGATAAATATTGCTAAGATAGTATTAATTAATTAGTATTCATATCCAATGGCATCGGAAGCTGAAAAACTATACAAGCTGATGAAAGATGATTTGGCGGAACAATTAAATGTAATAAGAGAAGAAAATAAAGCATCGCACGGAGTTATAATTTCTCAATTAAATAACCTGAATAAAATTGCGGAACTTACGTCTGCTGCAGTTAGCGGTCTTGAAAACAAGGTTAAACAACTTGAAAAGAAAGTTGCACAGCAAGACATTAAAATCGAAAATCAGCTCAAGTTAGCAAAAAAGAATAATTTATTAATTTTTGGTATTACAGAAACTGATCAAGAAAAATTGATAGACATAGTGATTCATTTCCTTAGCAACAGCATCAGAGTTAAGACAACAATTCAAGAACTCAACTTTGTAAGAGAATTGGTTTAATAAAAGATAACTCCAATAGACCCATCTTTGTTGGCTTTACGGCTTTCATAAAAAAGGAATAAATTTTGAAAAACAAGAACAATCTGATCGGTAGTAATATATATATAAAAAACGACTACACCAAGATACAAAGACAAAAGCATTCGGAACTGGTTGAAGCGGCTAAATTGCTGGAAGAGGAAGGGAAGAAGGTTGAAATAAAGAACAGTAAATTAGAAGTTGATGGTGAAATAATTGATCAAGAACAAATTATAAATAAAAACAAAACTAGCATTGCAAATTCGAAAAGGTCTAGAACTTCACCATCTAAAGATAAGCAAGACACTGGGAAAAAACCGAAAAACGCCAGCGGATCAACCAGAGCTACGAGTTTAACAAGGCAAAGAAAGAATTCCATTGGTAACATAATTCAGGCTGCCGTTGAAATATCAGCGAAAAAAAAAATCCAGTTAACTAGTTGAGATATACTCACATAACTGATTAAAAGGCATCGAACAGGAACGCATAAGGACACGATTTTGACTAACTGATTTTTTAATAGTAGCATGAGGAAGGCAACGGGAAACCACCTCATGAACAGGTTCCCTAGTATAACATCAACATCTGGTAATTGCGATAGTAGCTATTTTCATAATCATATCAATAATGGTAATATTTATAGTAATAATAAAAGTAACATGAGAGATAACAACAACTCAAATAATAATGTTAATGAGAATGATACTAATGATAATAACAATAATTATAATGATAATGATATTAATGATAATAACAATAATGATATTGGTAATGATATTAATGGTTAAGGTTAAGGTTAAGGTTTAAGTACAGGGATGACACCGAAGCGCCACGTCACTGCATCCATAAGGCTTATTGTAACATCCCTCATAGTTACTCATCTATCAGACCTGTACTGCGGATGAAGCTATACAGATTTGATAGTGATAGGTTCCATGTATCAGATGGAGAAATGACGTACCCTTGCAGATACCTTAGCCTCCTGTTAGAGAGGGCCATGCATTCGCAAAGTAGGTGTTCTGCCGTCTCATCTTCTTCTTGACAGTATCTACATACTCGTTCCTGTGATAGCCTCAAAGTGTGTAGGTGTTTGCGTAGTCCATAGTGTCCTGTTAGGAAGCCAGTTATTGTTTTGACCTTTTTCCTGCTACACGTTAGGAGTTCTTTTGTCCTTTTCTTCGACGGCTCCTTCATGAAGAGTTTGGAGTGTTTCATTCCGATTTTGTTATTCCATGAGTTGATTTGAGCGCGTCTGGTTTCTTCGTTTATTAATCCTTTGAGATGACACTTTGGTACTCCACAGAATGGCTCTGGACCCTCAAATGTTGAGCCCGCACCTTCCTTTGCCAATTCATCCGCCTTCTCATTGCCTTCATATCCCGTATGTGCAGGAATCCATGATAAAGTGCCCTGTTTCTTTCTCCTAATGTAATCAGGGTGTTGAAACAATCTATTACTGTATTGGATTTCATCTGATGAGAGTCAAGAGCCCTAAGAGCCGCCTGACTGTCTGAGTAGATTGTTATGGTTTTGTTGGTGTATCCTCTGCGTAAGTTTTCTTGTGCGCACATTTGGATTGCGAAACTTCTGCTTGGAATACCGTCGTTAGAGATCCTAAATTTTGCGTTCTGTTTATCCTGGGTCTTTTGCCGTAGACACCAGAACCTACCCCTTCATCTGTCTTGGATCCATCTGTATAACATTCGAGTTCGGTTTCCCTTGGTTTTGTGTGTTCCCAGTCGTGTTTGTTTGGAATCACTATGTTGAATGGTCTGTTGAATATGTATTTGATCTTGCAGTCATCCCTTGGCATGTCCAGATATGATCTATTGTTAGCTACTAATTTTATAGAGGGATGATTACACAACGCCCTTTGATCGAGACCTTGGTAGCCTTTGATTCTCATAGCACCCATCTTCGCTTCTTCTTCTAAGGTTATGTGAAGTGGGGCTAAGTTCAGCAACACTTCTAGCGCTGACGTTGGCGTAGTGCCCATTGCTCCAGTTATATTTAGACATGCTACTCTTTGTAACTTGTTTAGTTTGTTCTGGATGTTTACTTGTTTACTTTTTTTCCACCATACTACCGCCGCATAGGTTACGATCGGTCTGCTGATTGTTAGATACATCCAATATGCTATTTTTGGATGTATACCCCAGGTCTTGCCGCATATGCGTCTGCAGGTCCACAGGGATAGGTTTGCTTTTTTGATGATGTTGTTAATGTGGCTATTCCAGTTAAGCTTTTGGTCCAGGATTACACCCAGGAATTTGGCTTCCTTAGAGAATGCCAGTTCTACTCCAAACAGCGTTGGTTTGTTTAGATTATCTATCCTATGTTTATTGCTGAATGGAATTATGATGGTTTTGTCCGGGTTGACTCGAAGTTCCTTCTCTATACACCATCTTTCAACTATGTTACACGCTCTCTGTAGCAAGTCACACTGTACACTAGTGAATTTACCTCTGATTATTATCGCGAGGTCATCCGCATATCCCTAACAGTCAAAGCCCTTTTCTTGTAATTTGAATAGTAGTCTATCCACTACTAATGACCACAGAAGGGGTGAAAGAACACCACCTTGAGGACATCCCTTTACAGTTCTCGCTTTAGTGGTGATTCCGCCAATCGATATTTCTATTTTCCTGCTTGTTAGCATGGATCTGGTCCACCTGCAGATTCTGTCGCTTATACCTTTCTCTCTCATTGCTCTGATGATAGACTGGTGAGAGGTGTTGTTGAAGGCTCCTTCGATGTCCATGAAGGCCACGATCGCTACTTCTTTATCTGCAATAGACTTTTCTATCTAAGTGATAATGAAAGAGTGATAAAAAACCAAATAGACTACGTTATTATTAACTCTAGATTTAAAAACATGGTAAAAAGTGTAAAGACTTGTCCTGGAGCTGATATACAATCAGATCACAATCTAGTGTTATTCAAAATTGTATTTAAATTAAAGAAACCTGAAAAGAAAAATAGTAATCGTGGATTTGATAAGCAATTACTAGAAAATAAAGTAATGCAAGAAATAATAGCAAATAGAATCAATAGCAATCTGAAAGAAGTAGAGAAGAATATAATTGATGAAGAAAGTATAGATAAGAAATGGGAGATGATTAAAAAGCCAATATTAGAAGCATGCCAGATTCTTAATCAAGCTGGACCGAAAAAAGCTAAAAAAGAATGGATGACTCAGGAAATATTAATGCTAATGAACGAAAGAAGAAAGTGGAAGAATAATAATGACCAACAAATGTACAGAAAAATAAATAAAACAATAAACAAGAAGATCAAAGAAGCTAAAGCACTATTCTGGCGTAAACAATAGCTGTGTCGGGGTCAGCGATTTTCGTTGATCTGTATAGATTTTAGTTACAAAAAATTGCAACAGATGGCTAAGCAATATTTTTATTGTAAATGTTGGCATTTCTTACTATCAAAACTTATAAATATCATTATTTTGACATTTATTATTTTGACATTTTAAAAAAAAAGTTGTTATTTTGTGTGAAAGTAAATTAAATTAAATATTTTTAAAGTAAATTTATTTTTAAATTTTATAGTAGGTAGTTTAAACAAAAAATATGTACGAACAATCAAAGAAAGGTATTATTTTTAAAATGAGCAAAGAAAGGTATTATTTTTAATATTTTTATAATTTATTATATTTTGTAATTTTATCGGTAGACCATCAGCAAAAAGGCGAATTTGGTCGTATAGCGAAACCAAAGCTTTTCTAACAGCTTATTCTGCGAGAAAAGAAGAGTTTACGCACCCTCGAAAGAAGAAATTTGCCATGCAGAATGTTCTTGAGGATCTAATAGGTCAAAATGTTTTTGAAAGTGTATTTCTTTATTTATATTTAAGCTTCAAATTGAAATTAACTTTTCTGTTTCAGTTGGAGCCAATAGATGTTGAAGGCCTAAACAATAAAATAAAAAACTTATTACGGGCATTCAAAGCGGGAAAGGATGGTAATAAAAGAACTGGTAGTGCGCCTATTTTAATACCATTCGTAAACGAATTGGATGAAATATTTGGTTCTGAACCAATTATTTCTAATTCGAGTATTATAAATCTACGTGGAAAACCGATATCGACCATAGAAATTCACGGTACGATACAATCATTTGTCGGCCTTGTTCCAACATCATCATCATCATCATCATCATCATCGTCACCAGTACCACCAATACCATCATCATCATCGTTACCAGTACCAGCAATACCAACAACAGCAGCAATACCATCAACAGCAGAATCATCATCATCGTCACCAGTACCACCAATACCATCATCATCATCGTTACCAGTACCAGCAATACCAACAACAGCAGCAATACCATCAACAGCAGAATCAGCATCAACACCAGAAATACCATCAACACCTGAATCATCATCATCGTCACCAGTACCATCCTCATCGTCCTCACCAGCAATACCATCCACACCAGCACCATCATCACAAAAGAAAAAAATAATTTCAAAGCGAAATTATTATGAAGCAAAAATGGAATATTTACAAAGGAAAGAGCTTACAAGGATTGAATTAATTAAAGACATGGAGTTAAAAAAAATAGATCGTTTTAATCAAATTTTAGAAATTAAGAAAAAACAACACGAGGAGAAAATGGAATTATTAAATAAATTTTTAAACAAATAATTTTTTAATTTTAAGTTTTTTTCTTTAATTTTAAGTTTTTTAAGTAGTTAGTATACAATAATAATAATTTATAATAAGTATATAATAATTTTTTAATTTTAAGTTTTTTAAGAAATTACATTAGTATATAAGTTTATTTGTTAGTATTAAGTTTAAAATAAATTGGTTTCGTAAAAATTTGAATGCTATATTTTTTTATCAATTTTTATCATGGAATTATATGCCGTTTTGCTATTAAATAATCCACTATTTGCTGTCTTCTATTACTATGGAGATTATCTTCTTCATGACCATTCATTGAATCTGTTGATCTTGGTGGTAATTCACAAAGAAAGTCATCATTTTCATCTATGCAAATGTTATGCAATATACAAGCAGCAACTGTTAGATTAATAACTAGTTTTATATTTTTTGCTCCGTAAAATGTAATAGGCGTCTAAAGATGGTTTTCAGCATCCCAAAGGCATTTTCCACTACAATTCTTGCAGATGAATGCAGTAAATTGAATTGTCTGGAAACATTAGATAAATTTCCATTGTCTTTAAATGGTGTTATAAGCCAACTGAGAAGTGGATAAGCTGAATCTCCAAGTATGACAGCACGATTTGGAAAAAGAGTTTCTATATTTGCTTCAACATCATGAAATAATTCTGATCTCCTTAAAACACGACTGTCGTGTAAGGAACCTGGTTCACCAACAAAAATATCCATAAATTTTTTTTTAATGTCCACAACTGCTTGCAAATGGATACTGTAATAATGTTTCCTATTAAAATAATTACTTTTATTTTCCTGTGGAGCTTTTATTTTTATGTGGGAACAATCGATAGCTCCTATAACAAATGGAATTTTTTTTTTTCCTCCCACAATGTCATTCTAGTAGTAATTTCGCTCAGTGTTGGCCACTTAACGAAATTATGACCAATGGATATAATCCAAGAGCATACTTGAATTACTATGTTACAAGCACTAGATTTACAAATTCCGAACAAATTACCAATTTCGCGGAAGGTATTTGTATTGGCGATGTACCACAGAAATATGTAAATTTCTTTTTCAGCGCCAGGAGCTGTTCGACCACCATTTTGTTGAGGTTGCAATGATTGTTCGTACATATTTAATAGATGATTGACAGTAGATCGATTCAGGCGAAAATGCATCATAAAATCTTTATTGCTGAGAGCATTTATGGTATCAATAAAATTATTTACCACTGCATGCGATTCATTTTCTGATCCAGAGTCAGAAGAAGATGAATCTGAAGAAAATAACAGCGCTATATCCATATCAACATCATCATCGCCATACTCCGCTTCAGAAGATGAGTCAAATAAAATCTAAAAGAGTTTTTGGTTTATTAATTTTTTTTAATATATACAATTTAAAATCAATTCAAACCTCCGATATAAAATCCATATTTTGTACCAATTACTATATTTAAAATTAGTGTATTAATTTAATACTTAATTACAAACAATTAAAATGTATTTCACTTCACAAACAGAATAAAATTAAACATAAACAAAACAAATTATATTTCAGGTAAAATTATTAAATTTGTGATTTGACATTTCACATTTGGCATTTCACATTGAGAAGTATTGCCGTGCCTATTTAATTTCATGAGCAGTATTGCCGCGAGTATTTAACTCACTGCTGCCAACATTTCAAATTAACATTTTTTTTTTGCTGACCCAGATAGAGACCCCGATCGTTTTATTCAAACCCCGATAAAAGCATTCTATCGGGGTCTGAATAAAACACAGCTAATGTCAGGAAATTGAACTACTAGATAAAAAAGAACCATAGCTTGGAATTACACAAAAAAGTAAAAGAAGTAACAAATACTGGTAGGAAAAATAGGGAGTTGTGGGAAAGGTACATTATAGATCTATTCGAAGATTCTAGAGCTGAAATTTCTGCATCACCGGAAGTGGAAGGTCTGGATATCCTAGAAGATGAAGTCAGGGCAGCCATTAAAAATTCTAAGAACAGATTAGCAACAGGTCCGGACATGATTCCAAATGAAGTCCTGAAAATGATGAATGAAGATGTAATAAAAATTCTAACTCACCTTTTCAACAAAATATATAACTCGGGCACCATTCCAAAGGAATGGTTAAAATCAACTTTCGTGACACTACCAAAAAAAAGAAATGCAGCAGTATGTGGTGATTATCGCACCATCAGTCTCATGAGTCACAGTCTAAAGATTTTGCTAAAAATAATTCATAATAGAATATATAACAAACTCGATGAAGGCATAGGTGAAACGCAGTTTGGATTTCGGAAATCACTCGGTACCAGGGAAGCTTTGTTTATGTTAAATATCATGGGACAAAGATGCACCGAAATGAATTTAAATCTTCATAGCTGCTTCATAGATTTTGAGAAGGCTTTCGATAAAGTGCGGCATGAAAAATTGATGGAAATTCTGAAAGCGAAAAATCTAGATGGTAAAGAATTAAAACTAATAGAATATTTATATTGGAATCAGTCAGCAGAAGAGGTAACGGAAGATGGTAAAACTGATGAAATAAAAATTAGGAGGGGAGTACGGCAAGGTTGCATTTTATCTCCACTACTATTTAATATATATTCTGAAGAGATTTTCACAGAAGCACTAGCGAATATAAATAATGGTATCAAAATAAATGGAGAATTAATAAATAATATTAGATTCGCAGATGATGCAGTAGTGATGGCAAACAGCAACAAAGACCTACAAGAAATTATGGTACAATTAAGCAAATTCTGTAACGAATATGGGCTGAGAATGAATAGCAAAAAAACTAAATACATGATCATTGGCAAAGATTCAGGTAATAACAACATTAAACTAAACACCACAATTCTAGAGAAAGTGAAGAGATTCAAGTATCTGGGTACATTAGTAGAAGCAGGAGCAGAAAACAGAGCTGAAATAAATAGTAGAATAGAACAAGCCAGAAGTGCCTTTAAGAAACTGAGTAATGTACTATGCAAAAAAGAGCTAAATTTAGAGTTAAAAACAAAAATATTAAAATGTTATGTATATTAAAATGTTATGACTCTTTTATATGGAGCTGAAACATGGACGTTACGAAAAAGGGATGAACAAAGAATAGAGGCTTTTGAACTATGGGCGTACCGAAGAATTTTAAAGATTTCATGGTGTGACAGAGTAACTAACGAAGAGGTATTACGAAGAGTTAACAAGAAGAAAGAGTTACTGAACGTTATAAAAGCTAGAAAGTTAGGATTCCTAGGGCACATCATCAGGGGCGACAGGTATCGCATTCTACAAGTGGTTCTGCAGGGCAAAACAGAAGGAGTGAGAAATAGAGGCAGAAGAAAGAAGTGTTGGATTAAGAACCTGGAAGAATGGTACAAAATGACGTCTATTTAAATATTCAGAGCTGTAAGATCCAGGGAAAAAACCAGAGAGTGGATGACCTACCTCCACAGAGGAGAGGCACCTTAAGAAGAAGATGCCTTACTGTTATATTTACATATAATATATCCCTTGCTATTTTAGATAATTCTTCAGAAAAAAACTACGGCAGTATTGCAGGATATGTTATTTGGGCTGGATTTGAACCTATTGTATTCAAAGCGATTTTTCCAGACTGGAATGACCACGACTATGTCAGGATGATAAACTTACAAGTAACAATATTTAATAAAAACTTATGATTTTTGTAATTAATTGTTTCTTGCTACAGGATAACTGTGGTAGAGAACCAGTGCTTATTACCAAAGTTTTAGAGGAATCAAGTCAAACGGAATACCCACTTCATCTGATGAAATCATGGTATGTGGTGATTTTAATCTTCCAGATTTAACCTGGTCACCACACGATGAAGAATGTTTTCTAACTCCTGGCTATTTAACAAATGCTTCAGTATATACTCTTGTAGATGGACTTAATTCAAATAATCTTCAGCAAGTATCATATACAAAAAATATTTATGGTGTTCAGTTGGATCTTTTTTTACTTCAGATTGGAGAAATCTGACTGAAATTAACAATGTTACACCTTTAGTGAATATTGACAATTTCCATCCACCTATTAGTTCTTCTTACTGTTTCAATAGCCCTATTGATTCGTCTTTTAGTATATCTTATAGATATAATTTTCTAAAAACGAACTTTTGTGCTTTAAACAATTACTTAGTATCTATTGATTTTGATACTTTACTGTTATGTCGTGATATTGACGATGCTGTAAATAAATTTTATGAAGTCTTATTACATGGTTTTAACATGTATGTACCATCAGTACGTGACAAAGGCTTTAGTTCAAGTCTGGCTTGGTATAATCACGACTTAAAACAGCTTAGAAACAAAAAAAATAGGACTTGGAAAAAATACTTAAAATTAAAAACGAGTGAAGCATATCTTGAATTCGTTAATTTCCATAATATGTTTAAAATTCTGTTGGATAGCAATTATAATAATTAGCTAATTAATATGGCTGCTCAAATTAAAACTAATCCTAAATCCTTATGGAAGTTTGTTATTTCTAAAAGAAAGTCAGATCAATTTCCAAATTTCATGACATTTCAAGGACAATCTACAAAGGATCCGATACTTATTTCAAAATACTTTAAGGATTTCTTCTCTAGTTCATACTCTGATACTCCTTTTATAGTTGATGAATCAAATTTTCAATATATGCATAGTTATCCGGAGATGCCCCTATCATCACTCAATTTCTCAGTTCAACAGGTAAAAAAATACATGGAAAAACTGAGTAATGATACATTTCCAGGTCCAGATAATATACCTCAATCCATTCTTAAGAACTGTGCAAATTCTTTAGCATCTCCACTGAGAATTCTATTTAATAAATCTTTAAATAGTGGGCAATTTCCAGAATTTTGGAAAACACCTGTCCACAAAAAGGATTCAAAAAATGATATTACCAATTATAGACCTATTGCTAAACTATCTAGCATTCCTAAGTTATTTGAGCTAATGATTTATGATTCGATCTATAGTTACTGTTAAGGACTATTAGTACCTAATCAACACGGTTTCATGAAAAATAGATCCACTGTTACCAACTTAGTTGAATCATGTTCTTCTTTCCTCAATAATAAGGAGGCTGGGTATCAGACTGATGTCATCTATACTCATCTATTTAAGTAAAGCCTTCGATCCCTCATACTGTAATATGCTTTAAACTAAAAAAAATAGGATTTCCTCATTTCTTAGTTAAGTGGATAAATTCATATCTGATAAATAGAAAATATTGTGTTAAATTTAGATCTGAAATTTCAGAACCCTATTATGCCAACTCTGGTGTCCCACAGGGTAGTCATTTAGGTCCATTTATTTTCATTTTCTCAAGTAATGACGTTAATTCTGTAATCAAGTATAGTAAATTGGGAATTTACGGCGATGATGTGAAAATCCATAATAAGATAAGTTCCTTAAATGATGCTATTCACTACAAAAGGACCTAGACTCTTTTAAAAGCTAGTGTAATATTAATAATTTATCGTTGAATGTTGATAAGTGTGCAATAATTAGTTACACTCGTCGAAAAACACCAGTGATTTCAAATTATACCTTTGATAATGTTATTATCAATAGAGTTACTCACTTCAAAGATCTAGGCGTGCATTTCGATAGCAAAATGACTTAAATTGCACTTCGATACCATAATTGGTAAAGCAAATACAATGTTGGGTTTCATCAAGCGATGGTCTAAGGAATTTGAAGATCCATATATCCTTAAATCTTTATATATATATATATATGTGGATGGATGTGGATATATATATAAATATACGTAATTTGTATACGTTGCAGAACAATCGGATGCTTCTAAATACACAAGCGAAGTAGTGCCTGCTTACGAACAGGATCTGAGGCGTATAAAATTTAATAAGATATGTAATTTATCAGCAGAAGCAATTGCTGGATTAGCTAGTTTGATAGATTATAAAGCTGTTAATTTAAAATCTAGTTCTCTCCCATTAAATCGAATGTGGATGCCACATAAGACGCTAATGTTATTACATATAAAAGGTCGTACATTTGTACAAACCAGACTTGTAGAACCCAGTTTCTTATCTTTAAATCGTGGTGATTGTTTCATACTTGTAGCCGGCGATAAACTTTTTCGATACGTGGGAACGTCTGCAAATGTAATTGAGACATCTCATAGCCAAAAAATTTGCAGTGATATTTTAGAAAATAAGGACTTAGGATGTTCCGCCAATACTGAATATATTTTATATGATGGAAATACTTCACAAAATTGGGATGATTTCTGGAACCTGCTTAATAAACCTGATAATTATGAAATTCCTGATAGTGGCCACGCTGATGAAGATGATTTATTTGAAACCAGTTTTATAGAAACCAATCGAATATATAAATTGATAGATGATTCTTTAGTGCCAGTTGAAAAATATTGTATACCAAAAATTGATATTTTAGATCCCAAAGAAATATTTGTTTTTGATTTTGGCTCTGAAATCTATATTTGGAATGGCAGAAATGCTATTGCTAATTCAAAGCGTGCAGTTCTACGATTAGTGCAAGACCATTTCGATAAAGATATTGTTGATTATGAGTCATGTTATTTGAATCCAATGAATTTTTCCAAAATAGCAGGCGCACGAAATTCATATCCTATTTTAAAATCATCTAGACGTTATAACTGGTGTTTATTGGGTAAAATAACACAGCATATGGAGACATGTTTGTTTCGTCAAAATTTTTTCGATTGGCCAGAATGTACTCGAGAATATTTAGAAAAGGACTACTTAGTTAACTCTATTTATTCAATAAAACCAATTGATGGAGTTTCTCTTTTTGAACGCAATGAATATGTAGAACCAAATTTCTGGAAAATTCGAATTTGGGACGTGGGAATTTTTATTACGACAACGATAAGATGCAAGCTCAAATGAAAAAGGAGCAGCTGCTCTTTTAGCTGTTGAACTAGATAGAGAGAAAGGTTCTCAAATTCGCATCGCACAAGGTGAAGAAAATACAGCTTTCATAAGCCTTTTCAAAGTAATGTTTCAGCACAAGGCCGTCGGGATGAATGCTTTTCCCAAAAACGCACATGGCGTTTATATATATTAAATGGTAATGATGAATCTGAAATTATTCTTAAAGAAGTTGACTGTAATTACCACAAGGTACGCGACCTTAGCAAATATGGGTTTGTTTATATTTGGCATGGTTGTAAAAGTTTACCTATCACAAGGAATATTTGTGTGGTTGCTGCTAATAGTATACAAAAAACTAAATCAAATGATTTTTTTATAAAAAATTTAGAAGGCATTAAATCAAACAATACGAAGAAAGTGCAGAAACGGGAGAATTTATTAAAGCTATAGGTGGATTTACAAAGAATGCGATCGCTTCTCTATATAATTCAGAAAAAACATTTCATTTTAATTTTCAAGTAATGAAGGTGTTTTGAATTGTTCTGAGTACTTATCTGCTCTAAGAACTAAGAATTATGTTAGCCCTTTTCCATTTTCGCAGGACCAACTGTATAATGCGCGGCAACCCACTATTTTCATGATAGATAACAGGAACTTGTTATGGATATGGTTAGGCTGGTGGCCAATTGAAAATATTGAAAGTAATATTTTAGTAATTATATGGAATAGTAATTTTTATAACAAAATTAATTTTTAAACAGTTAAATCAGAAAATTGTAACAAAAATCCTATAAATAGAAATCGGGCTGGATTTCATCGATGGATAGCTGAAAAAAAGCACCACTCCAAACTGCCATAACTTATTGGAAGGCGAAAGCTGGTAAAAATAACAATTATATTATTCCAAATTCAGTAATAACTTTAGATATATTTATGCCTTACTGTTATATTTATATATAATATATCCCTTGCTATTTTAGATAATTCTTCAGAAAAAAACTACGGCAGTATTGCAGGATATGTTATTTGGGCTGGATTTGAACCTATTGTATTCAAAGCGATTTTTCCAGACTGGAATGACCACGACTATGTCAGGATGATAAACTTACAAGTAACAATATTTAATAAAAACTTATGTTTTTTGTAACTAATTGTTTCTTGCTACATGATAACTGTGGTAGAGAACCAGTGCTTATTACCAAAGTTTTAGAGGAATCAAGTCAAACGGAATACCCACTTAAAAAAATTAAAACGCGTCCTGTGCCTGAAGGTGTTGATCCAACCAGACTAGAAGTATATTTAAACGATAGGGAATTTACTGAAGCGCTTGGTCTAACAGAAAAAGAATTTGATCAATTACCAATTTGGAAACAAACTAATATTAAAAAAGAACACGGACTTTTTTAATTAATGATTTTGCGAAATATTTTATTGAAAAAAATTATATAAAATTTTATTATATAAATTTCAATGCATATCAATCAAATCAATTTATATATTTTTTTACCTAAATAAAAATAAACACAATAATTTTAATAAGTAATTTTAAATATTTATTTGTTTTGTAAAATTTTTGTTTTAAATTATTAATGAAATCAAAACCAATCTTAGCAGTGATATGGTTGACATACCAAACCATTCTTCAAGGTTATTCAGTCATGATGCTCTTGTTAAACCTAGTTAACTTAGTTTCCTCTTTTTGATAATGTATACTAACTGTGGATTAGTATTCATTGTTGTTAAAATTTCTGATGAATAGCTTTCTGTAAATCAATTCAGAATAAACTTTTCATCTCAGATTTGCTTATCAAAACAACACAGATAAATAAATATGCAGATATAGCACGTATATGGTAAAATGTGATGTATAGAAACTATTACAAAAAAAGATATTTGTACTCACTTACAAAAAGCTTTTTTATTAACCGACAATTTTCTAAATTGGCTTTGATTTTGAGTCTTATGCTGGGTTTTAATGAAAAAAATTTGACGTTTGTGCAGGAAAATCAGACCGAAAGGTTTTATTTTTTATGGAAATTTAATATGTGCAAAAAGAACAACAAATTCTCATTTGCAAGGGATATTTTTTATTTACCAGGGATAATTTTTATTTGCAAGGGAAATTTTACCAACGATAATTTTTTTGCAAGGGATAATTTTCATTTTGCAATAGATAATTTTTAATATTTTTTGATATACAGTTTTGTTGAAATTTGGCATTTCAGTATTGCCAATAAAAAATTGTATTGTTTACAATTTTTTATGTTAATTATATTTTGAAAAAAATTTATATTTTATATATATAAAATATAAATTTTGTAAATATAAATTTTTTACAATTGATTTTTAATTATACAATTTGCAATTAATATTGAATTGCTGATTTTAAATATAATAGTTGAAATGATTTATTATTTTTTTAAATAAAATTCTACTGCCATTCAACAGTGCCATCTGTGATCTGTACAGAGATAATCAGCCATTTTATATTCCCTTGTCAAAAAAAAAATTCCTTTCTGCAGCGATCTACCTTTTTCTCATATAAAAATATAATATACTATCTCGTTCTATTTTTCATGCACAAGCGGCATATTTTTATCATTAAAATCCAGCATTAACCGACTGGACATACACTGGAATCCCTTTAAGACAGCGTTACGCCGGCGGCACGAAAAAGTACTTATTTCTCTATACTAATTTTGCGAGCCGTAAACGTAACGATTATGCACATTTTGGAACATGAATTTTAGAAAAAAAAGGGTAAAGCCTGTTCGTACCGCAACCATACCGCGGTCCGATTTTCGCACCGTTACGTTTTCGCACCGCCTGTGCATTACGAATGCGACTCTTCTATATATTCTTCATAGCAAATTAAAATGCAAAAATAAACAGATATAGATAATTAAAACTTTTTTAAGTATATTTAAATATTATATAATAATGATAATAATGATAAACTTAATGATAATAAATAACATTAATTTAACATTAATATAACAATTAAAAATTACATATGAATAATATTTTTTTTCAAAAAAAACTTAAAAGGCTTCGTCTGCTAGTTTTTATTTGCTTTGTGTTTCTGATCTTTTTGTCTGTTTTTCGTTTCCGATCTTTGGCGTATTGAAACTATTTTTTATTATTTCATTTATTTCCGGAATCCTAGCAGCCGGAAACTTTTCCAATGCACACTCTAAAATTTAAAATGAGTAATATATATATTAAAAAGTAAATTAAAATTAATATCAACACAATTACCTTTAATCACATTAATTATTCTAAAAGATTTTATAGCAATATTGTCATTATTGCCACATCATAAATATTTGCAGGCAGCCTCATCGGTTAATACACTTCTTAAAAATTCTCGAATGTATTTATCTAATGAATGGTTGTGAAATACTTTAAATGTGTTTATCTGAAAATTATATTATTATTGTAAAAGCCAATTTTAGTTCAATTTCAATTTTGTTAACCTTTTTTTAAACTAATTATTGAAATTTAATGTAAATAACTTACCAATGTTAGCTCATAATTTTCTTCTGTAATTAATTCATTTAGTTCTCTAAATCTTTCAGTTGTAGGCTTTTCTTCAAAAATAAATTGTAAAAAAATATTTTGTAATGTCAAATTGACCTGTAAATTAAAGAGCCGCTAACTGTTCGTTTTCATATCGTAAGAGCATTACTTTTTCGTATCGCAACAGCATACGAAAAAGTAGTATTTTTATATGAAGAGCTGACTCTGCCAGCGTTCAGAATTTGCACCGCCAAAAACGGCTCGTAAATTTTTTAGAGGGATAGGCCGTTTTCGTAAACAAAGTATGATCGCAGGACTGCAATGTATTAATTCTTTTTACTGGTGTTTTGACTATCGAGGCACCGGAAAGTCGACAAATTTAGCTTAACCAATGCTCCTTCTGTTGACTGGTTGCTGTCTCGTTGATTAAACTACCAGAAAATTAATAAAAACATTGCAGCGCTCATACTGCGTTCACGAAAACGGCCATATTTTGGAACAAACTTTTCTTCGCATTGAAGTTTCTCAGTATAATGTATTGGTAACACTACGAAATATATATGCTGTTGTCAATGTCAATCTATAAAAACAACATTTTGGAAACTTTCAAAGCGGTATCATTGTTAGTCTCTTCGTGGTTTTGGAATGTGTAACATCGTAAAATATTAAAAAGCAAATCAAATGTAGTTTCAAACGTAAATTTAGAAAGCTTTCGTATTTTTAGTTTGCGTATTTTTTGCAACAAAATTGTCAAAAATACGAAAATTTTCGTATTTGAAAACATTTTCGTAAATTTAAGCTTTCGTAATTTTGACAATGGATTGATGATTTTTTTATATTAGATATTAGTGAAAAAAAGTCCTTTAAAAGAAAATTAAATGATATGATTCTATAATCTAGAGAATACATT
The DNA here is from genome assembly GCA_949752835.1 of Empis stercorea. NCBI lineage: Eukaryota > Metazoa > Arthropoda > Insecta > Diptera > Empididae > Empis > Empis stercorea. The sequence goes on from OX457085.1 coordinate 45,194,147, forward strand.
ACACTAATTCTGTTTTTACACGATTTTTCTTGTACAAGATTTTGATTTTACACGAATAAAAAAAAAAATATTTCTCGTTTGACACGAATGGTTTGGTTTTAACACGGAAATTTTTGAATTTTTTTTATTTTTTTTATGAAATTCTTTTTTTTATTCCCCCTCCTTAAAATTTGTACATTTTATACTTCGCATTATATTTTTCATAAATCAGGCAGATTATTTCTGTTACATATTCGTATTTTATATTTGTGTGGGATTCCTAGAATTATATAAACTAAAGACGTGCATAATGATATTATTATGCATAATGATATTTTTTTTTTTTTCAAATCATAATTAATTTTTTATTATATAATTGAATTAAATGTGCTATGAGCTATGTGAATGAAATAAAATAGGTAAGCACGAAAAATAAATGTTTAAATAATCTCGAACAAGAATTTTCATATTGTTTATGTTGTTTTTTAGTTGATTTTTTAAGTCCAGAAACCAATCTACTATTTTTCCATATAGTCAATGTTAAAACTCCCTTCACTTTAAATTTAAAAATCAATTAATAAAACTCCCTTCACTTTAAATTTAAAAATGTAAATAAACAAGTTTTTTTATATATACTTTCCCTTAAAGTAATATTCAACTAAATAGTTATAAACAAGCAATGTAGTTTTACATTAAGATACTTTCATGTGGAGCTTGAGTAACGGTCAACTATAGCAAGGGTAACTAAATCTTATAAATGCCATTAATTCTAATATAAATCTTAATTAATAATAATAATAATTCCCAAGGCGATCGGTTCTACGTACCGGAGAGACCCTGGCACACAACATCTGTTGGACCCCAGGCCAAGGATCGCCAATCCGGAAACAGGTTTGAGATTGGATTATTTAAGCTTTCTCTTTTCAGGCATTGTTTCTTTTTATTTTTTTCTCTGCTCGAGCAGATTCTCCGGCCAATCTGCTCAAAGTATTACTTATAAGAGCCGGAATTGAGTTAAACCCGGGACCCAGAATCTGGCTATGCTCGGTCTTCAATCTTCCTATACGGAAAACAGTAGCTTCAGTACGCTGCAACAGTTGTAATAACTGGTGTCACCTTAGGCAGTGTTCTGAACTACGAAGCACTAGCGACTATACCTCAACATTCATAGGTAGTTGCTGTGCTCGCAGAACAGTTTCAGACGAGGATAGCTATAATAGTGCTACGTCGTCAGTAGACCTGACTCCCAGTAACGGCCCTAATATGGCAGAATTTTCAGATCGGACCACTTCACCACCTTTATTGGTCCAATAGAGCATACCACCCGGTACTCTGCTATACCGGACGACATTTGTGGCAACAGCCTCGTCGAACAAATTGGGGACTTAGACTTCCTTACCATCAACGAGGATTTTCCTACCAGAATAACACCTACTTGTTCTAGCTCGCCTGACATCACACTTGTGAGTACAGTGCTTTTAAGCAAAGTGTCATGGCGAGCAAAACCTGCGCTAAATTCCGACCACATTACTATAATACTTACTATAGAGGAACCTGATAACTTTGTCGTCTCCGAACAGCGAACGTACTTGAACCATAATAAAGCCAATTGGCCTGAGTTCGCGAAATTCGTAGATGACAAACTCGGTTCTGAGTCGGAACCCAACAGCGTGATCACTGGGGAGAAGATCTTCCGTAATGCAATCATTACTGCTGCCAAAAGATTTATACCAATGGGCCGAATTAAAAAAGTGATTCCCGATTTCCCACCTGAAGCTTCACGCCTAGCCGAACAAAGAGACCACCTCAGAGCTACGGACCCAGGTGATGCCCGCATATCTCAACTCACACAGGACATCCACAAACTGGTAGCCGAACACCGGCGGTCCAAGTGGTTGAGTCACCTTGAACAATGCTCACCTGGTTCCAAGAAACTCTGGTACACCATCAGTGGTCTATCAGGCAAGCGACAGGCGCAAAATAAATCGGCTATCACGTTTAATGACCGCCAGCTTGACAGCAGTAAGAAATGCGCGTCCCAATTTTGTCGACAATTCATTGAGCACCCTTCATCCCCGGACAAAACCACCCGTCCGGCTTTGCGAAAAAATCTTAAGGCAGAAGATAACACCTCTTCTTTCACTGGCCGCGAAGTCCATGAAGCCATCAGGAAGGCAAAGCCTTCCAAGGCACTCGGCCCAGATGGTATATCCATGGTCATGCTGAAAAAGCTCAATTATATAGGCCCAGAATACCTCGCGATGATTATAAACCTTACCCTAAATAACAACACCATTCCAAATATATGGAAAGCTGCCAGGATTATTCCCATTCTAAAACCTGGGAAACCCGCAGAGGAAGGTTCTTCGTATAGGCCTATTTCGCTGTTGTCACCCGTAGCCAAAACAATGGAGACGCTCCTACTACCCCAATTGCAGCAGCAATTTGCTCTTGCAACACATCAACACGGTTTTAGGAAGCATCGCAGTACCACCACAGGGCTGACCGAACTCACAACAACTATTGCGGACGGTTTAAACCACCGACGTCCGCACTGGCGCACTGTTGTGGTGGCACTCGACTTGTCGAAGGCATTCGACACGGTCTCCCACGCTATCCTCCTAAACGATATTTCGAACTCCACACTTCCAAACACAACCAAAAGGTTCCTATCAGCTTACATCAATGGTAGGGCCGCGTATGTGGAGTTCAGGAACTCACGTTCAAAATATCGTAAACTAAAGATGGGTGTACCGCAAGGGGTTGTCTCTCTCCCATCCTTTTCAATCTGTACTTATCATTGATCCCTACACCACCTACAGGTATCAAACTGATAACGTACGCCGACGACTGCTGTAGCCTCAACAGGCGTAGATGTGAACGAAGTGACACGTAGGCTTAGCGCTTACCTGTCAGAGCTTGCTCAGTTCTTCACATATAGAAAACTGCAGCTTGCCTCACAAAAATCATAGGCTACGCTGTTCATTTCATGGACGAAGGAAGTCAGGCTCCAGCTGGATATTCATATCAATGGGGAACTCATCCCCACTGTAAAAAACCCGAATATCTTCGGAGTCACCTTCGACAACCTTCTGACATTTTCAAAGCATGCTAAATAAATTTGCAATAAAGTGAGCAGCAGAAACAGAATTCTTAGAGCACTCGCCGGCACTTTATAAATTTTAATATTAATAATGACACTTATTTCAAACACATTCCGTATACATCGTTTAAAAATGCAAGACAAAGAAATCATTATTACGACCTACAAAGCCATCGGTAGGTCGATCATTAACTATGCCGCCCCCGTCTGGACGTCGTTCCTTAGTGACCGAACACCTGCACAATGAAAAAAAAATGATGCCTGTCAGGCCACACAATGAGATGTTATCAAAACAATTCTTGTTGGCCTGCCACAACCCATGCCATCCAGTCAATGATGTCGCTGTTAATGAATTGCCCGCACGCAGGATCCTTCGTGACATCAGAACCTTCAACGACAACGTAACTCCAGTAATTCCACCTACCTGGAGTACCACGTCGGTAAGGTCGGCTTCTAGAACCATACATACGGACACAGTATCACTGGCAGTTGGTTTATCCAAAATAAACAGGGTACAAGACCGCCGCCTGTCGATGCAAGCGAAAAAACTCTGCCCAGAGAAACCAGAACTACACTGGCTTTTGCAACCTGCTCCAGAGCTACAAAGCGCTTATCATCCCGGACGCCACTGATATATGCCCGGAATGCAGCCAAGGCCCTCACAATAAATAGTTACAGTGTAATGAGGGAGGGGGTTTATTTGATCTAATTTCAGACCAGGGCCCTATTTCACCAACCACTTTTCACTTTTCGCTTTGCAACTTTTCAAAAAAGTAATTTTCAAGTAATTTTCTGCAAAGTAAAAGTGCAAAGTGTTTTAATAAAAATGCAAAGTTTACTAAACTTTGCACTTTGCATATTTTGTAACTTTTTTGAAAAGTGCAAAGTAAGAGTGTTTCACCAATTAAAATGAGAACTTTGCATTTTACATCATTGTTTGCAAATTTGAAAAGTTTTTGTTTATCGTATGTTCTTTGAAATTATTGAAACAATGCTTAGGTTAAATTTATTGAATTGTGTAAGAATTCTAATAATTCAATAATTTAAAATTTTGTCACAATTTAAAATGACACGTGCTGAGCAGAGCAACAAGAAGCTAGCTGTATTGCAAGTTTACTCTGCAAACTGTAGCTTTACTTACACCATGCATTGTGGCGATACCATGGTACTGAGGTCCATTTCCAAACCAATGTAGTGTGCATAATGGTACTGAGGTCCATTTCCAAACCAATGTAGTGTGCATAAGAGTTGTTGCAATGGACTTAAACAATAATTTCTTTGGATTTTAAATTCCAGCCTGTGCCCAATTTTTGACAAATCATATTCAATATCAATTTTGTTTAATCGGAAACTTTCTATTCTGGAAAAATTATTTCCAATTTCAAAATTTATTCTGAATTTAATAACTCTTGCTAAAGGTTCATCTTCAAAAAGTAATTCGAATCGGTTGATTTTATTTTTTTGTAATATTTAAACAACTTATCACTTTAAACGAAATATTGCTAATGAAAAATTCTCTTTGCATATTATTAACAAATTTCGCACAATTCCAAACGTAATATGCAAAGCTTGCTTGTTTGGTGAAACAAAACTAGCAAATTATTTACAAATAATGAAAACTTTGCACTTTTCAAAAATCCACTTTTCACTTTGCAGATTGGTGTTTGGTGAAACACAATTTGCAAAGAAGGAAATTTTGCAGCTTTGCAAAAATATATTTCCCCCTTTGCAAATTGGCGTTTGGTGAAACCGAAATTGTAAAGTAAAATTGAAAAGTTGCAAAGTGAAAAGTGAAATGTGGTTGGTGAAATAGGGCCCTGATGCCGCTACAACAACAACAAAGTGCTTAAAGCTGTAATGTTTTTATTTTTACCTATCAAATGAACACACAACTTTTGATTTTATATTGAACTTTATTTAATTAATTAATTAATTGAAGAATTTAACTTCTTCTTTTTGAAGTTGAATTACGACTAACTAACTTTAATAAATTTTAATTTTAATAATGACACTTATTTCAAACACATTCCGTATACATCGTTTAAAAATGCAAAAGAATGCAGATTTCGAAACAACGGATGTATTTGAAATATAATGTTTATTATAGTATAATTTAATATTTTTTTATTTATTTATTTCATTATTTTTCATCTTAACCTAACAATACAGAGTTAGTTCATTCAAAAATTCGAAAAATTTAATACAATATTCATAAAACAAAATTAATTTATATCATTTCACTCAAAACTAAATTTATATAAAACTAAACTATAAAAAATGTTTACATAAAAATTAAAAAAGATAATAATAGTAATGATATAATTTAAATAATAGAAATCACTTCTGCATTTGATAAATTAAGAAAAAAATAGCTATAAGAACCATTCTTTTGCTTAAAGCAAGTGTCGAATGATTCACAATTTTCAAAAATCACAAATTTAAAAGTGTGTGGGGGTTTATCAATTTAGAAAATTAAAAATTAAAGCAAAAAAGTAATTTCAAAAAATTCCATTAAATCGATATACAATTGAATATTAATTACTAATGATTTAATACAAAAAAAAAACAAAAAAATAAAATTTATGATGATAACACAAATTTTATGATAATAAATTTGTAAATGAAATATTATTTTATCTTGAAAACTTTAACAGATTCTCCAGCTCCTCATAATTGAAATTAAATAGCCAGACCTTGATTTTTTTTAGAAACTTAGATAGAACACGTATATATCTATTAGCTTCAGGTAATTCATTAAAGATTTTTGGTGCAACTATTAAGTAGAAACGACAAAAATGATATTTGTTAAATCGTGGAATAGAAACTAAATTTCTATTATTGATCCTTAAGTTGTACGAAGTAGTGTGTCTTATATTCAAGTAACCAGATATAATAAAAAAAATTTTCATTGTCTTGTAAAAATACAAGTAACTAATAGGAAGAATTCCCAACATTCTAAACAAATCCAAACTCGGTGTAAGTCTACTTTTTTTACAAATTAATCTAGCAGCATGTTTTTGAGATGTTAATAATTGTGACAACTTATTGAAATAAGCTCCTCCCCAGCAAACGATACCATACTGCAGATACCATACTGCAGTTTTGAATGAAAAGGAGCATAATAAACCATAGTTCATACTTTCATTGAACTATATAAACTGACATGATAAATTTGCCTGATAACGTTATTGAAATAACTTTTTAAATACGCAGTATGCTTACTCCAATCTAACTTTAAATCAATATACAAGCCTAAATATTTAAAAGACGACACACCCTCAATTTTAAAGCAGTTAGAATTACATTGATTAATTATGGATGCTGAATTAGAGTAATTTAAATTACCAGCATTATTAATATTATTACTATATAGTAGAAATTTCAGACATTCGGGATCATGAAAATATAGATTATAGTCATACATAGGATTATTGTAGATGTTGAAATTCATATATTTAGTTTTACAGCTAATAATCAATTTGTGTTTCCTAAACCAACGTCGCAATAAATCAATATCATGATTCATATGTATTACTAAATCAAAAAGATTATTGCTAGCATAAGTGAAAGCTGTATCATCAGCAAATGCAGTAGGATTACCCTTAAAGCGTTGTAAGAATAATGAATTTATAAAAATAAGAAATAATAATGGTCCAAGAACAGAGCCCTGTGGAACACCATTAACCACTTCTAATAGAGTACTAAATTCATTATTTATTCTTACTTTCTGTCTACGATTGCTCAGATAGGAATGAAACCAATTAAGAGGAAATCCTCTGAAACCAGCTTTTCTTAATTTATCTAAGAGTATATCGTGTTTGACAAAATCGAAAGCTTTTGTGATATCAATAAATAACGCGGATGATGATTTGTTATTGTTTAGAGCTTCACAAATTTCCTCACAAAATTTGAGCAAAGCACCTTCAGTTGATTTACCCTTAAGAAAACCAAATTGATTCTCACTAATAAAATTTGTTTTTTCTTAGAAAGTAATTATTCTGTTTTTCATTGCTTTTTCGAAGATTTTTGAAAAAGTAGATAACAAAGAAATTGGTCTATAGTTATTTGAGTCTAGTGAATTACCTTTTTTAAATAATGGGATAACTTCAGCTATTTTAAGTTTATCCGGGAATATACCAGAAGTAACGCTTTTATTAAAAATGTGTGCCAATACATCAACAACTTGAAAAGAATTTTTTTTAATCATATTACTCGAGACACCATCAGAAGTCACAGAATTTGAATTTTTCAGACTATTTATAATTTTATGCAATTCAAACGCAGATATCGGTTCATAAAAAAATTTCAATTTGACTAGGTTCATCAATAATAGTATAATCGAACGTATAAGTGGAATCTTCAAATGAATGTTGATGACAAACTTTAACAAAAAACTCATTAAACTTATTTGCAATTACCTTAGGATCAGAAACTATATTATTATTAATGTTTAATACTAAATCATTATGAGTACGTTTTTTGTTTAACAGACAATTTACTAAATTCCACTCTTTCTTCGAATTACCTCTATTGCTTTCAAAATTATTGATAAAATAATTTTCTTTGCAATTACCAGATTTAAATTTAATTTCATTACAAAGTTTGCTATAAAAAGTATTTAAACGCGCATTATTAGGATGTTTTTGGACAACCTCCTAACTTTATTACGTTTATTAATTTATATAGTTCATTAGAAATCCATGGTTTAATTTTCCTAAGTTTACTACAGTCACGAACCTAACAAGATGAACTTTCCTTAATATGATTATTTAAAATAAATATAAAATTATCAAAAGCAACTGAAGGATCATTGACAGAGGAAACATCATCCCAAAATTCCGCATTTAAAAGCATGATCAATTTATCAAAATTAACATGAACTGCAGAATAAATAATATATTTTTCTTTTATTTTTGACGGTAAATTTTTAAAGTTAATACCAGTCATAGCATGGTCAGTTATTCTTAGATTAGATATAAAAAACCTTCCAAGTAATGGTCAGTGTTTATATGAGTTCTGACGAAAATATGATCAATACATGTAGAGGTAGATGGTGAAATACGGGTAGGATCATTAATTAAAGAAATAAAGCCGTTACATGCCATTAACATTAGATAATCATCAACATCATTAGATTTAGATAATAGAGTCACCTAAAATAATGCAGTTTTTAAACTTGATATTGTTTAGAAAATTAGAAAATTCTTCAATAAAAACATTAATTCTATGTTCATGAAGACGATATACACAAATAAAAAAATAACTTGATTTATCAATTTCACACACTACCATTAATACATCAGCACAATTTAGATTACAGTACGAAATATCACACATAATATCATCCCTAACAAAAACAGCAACACCGCCTGAAGCATAATTATTGTTACAGGAGGCAACAAAATTAAAATCAGGAATATTATAATTACTTTTTTCATAGTCAAAAATCCAAATTTCAGTTAAAAAAATAATATGGGCATTTATGAAAAGTTAAGAGATCCGTCAAAAGAGAATCAAAAAATTTTCGAATACTTATATTTTGATGGACAATAGAAAAATTTGTGGGAAGTGAAAGATTAGAATCTTCAAAATTGCTGAAACTACAATTACTATTATTTAAATTATTATCAGAAGGTATAATATTCTCAAAATTACTAGAATTAGGATTAATTTGATAATTTACAATCATAGAATTTTATATATTAAAAAAAAATTTATAAAATAATATTAAATAATATTATCAAGATCTTCAAAATTTCTAATTTTTATTGCTTTATCACCTTCTTGTTTTCTAATAAATATCGAAGAATTTCTCACCCACAAATATTCGTAGTTCCGCTGCTGTTTAAATTCTCTTGTTTTTTTTAGGAAAGTTCTCATGTATCCAGTAAGAGAGTCATTAATATAAATATTATTTTTGAAATATTTATTACCGAAAATACCAGCATTTAGTTTTCTTGCAATAGAATATTTTTTTTTCATAATTCTCTCCTTAGTAGCAAATGATAAAAATTTAACACAAAGAACGTTAGACTTATTATTTCCAGAGAGAACCTGAGAGAAAGTATTATTTGTTTATTTCACGTAACACAATTCAATTTCTTCATCAACAATTTGCTCATTTAAACGATTTTTAATTAGATTTAGTAATTTCTCTTTAGCATTGTTAGACTGAATATCGGGAATTCCTACAATATCAATAAAATTTCTTTTTCTTTCCTGTTCTAATATATTTACTTTGTTTTCTAAAACATTTATCTTGTTGCTCATCAATATTTTTTCATTACGCATTGTATGTAATTCAGTAAGAGCATCTGATAACATTGTTTATAAACTAGTTATTTCATTATAAAGAACTTGAAAGTTTACTGATGGTTCAATGACATTAGTAGGAGTTAGACAATTCGAATTCGAATTAAATGACGATACAGCTGATATTTTTGTGTTTTCAATATAATTTAAAGTTGAAGTTGTTGTTGTTGCTGGTGTTAACGTTGATTCTGTTAATGTTGTTCTGATAGCTGATGTTGTTGTTGTTGTTGTTGACAATGACGTTGGTACGGATACATAATGTAACATAATATAATAAAATAAATGTATTATATCATATACATAGAGGTGTATGTGGATACTACAATCCTCCTCCTTATAAAAAAATAATTTATACATAAATTTTTTTTATCAAAATCAATTCTCAAAAAAAAAAACAATATATTATATAAAAAAAAATTAATTTAAATGAAAAATTACAAACATTATTTTTTTTTTTTAGATTTAAAGAATTAAATATTACTATTAGTATGCATGTAAAATATTTAATTTTGGCCCATTTGCTGAATCGCATCATAAATCTACATCTTAGCTATGTTGAAAATACAATTTATGATTAGGTTAAGTTATTTCCCTTTGCACCATAAAATTTATGTCTATCATAGTAAAGTTTTAGCAAAGACACAAAATAAATGTAGCACAGCCAACTACAATTCCTAAAATCATCGAAATGTCACCAAAATCAAAATATTTTTTTTTGGTTAATGTCATGAATATCAAAATAGTATAATTTATATAAGCAAACAGTTATAAATAGTTTAATCTTAAGTTTATAAATATCAATTGCTTCATTCATTTATTTTCTTTCTTTTTTTGTATTTTGTAAGACGGTATCTTTTGTAAAAAGAAACTTCATCAAAATTTTCGAAGTATTCATTTCGATTATATATCTTCCGAGGAATTCCTACTTCTAATTCTAATAATTCTAATATTTCTACATCGTCTTCTAACAAAGCCGGAAGTTCGAACTCCATAATAATAAAATATTTTTTTGGGTTTTATTTTTTTTTATTTTTTTGTTGTTTCCATTAATTATTCAATCAAAATTGCCAGAAAAATAATAATTTTTACATTAATGTTCGGAAAATGCAGATTTACTATGTCACTTCAACTTCAACATAACCTATAAGCTCATCATAAATTACTTATGATCTACTAAATCCTCCACGTGGAACATAACGAGATTTATGTTCTACTTTTACGTTGGTGCAAACCGGTAAGCACAACTTAGACATTTAAGTTGAACATAAATAGTTATGATGTGAATCAGCAAATGGACCTAAATGTTTTGAAAATTTAAATGCTATATAAAAGTTTTTGTTTTATAAATTTCGTTATATTTTATAGAGGTGTTTCCTCTGTATTATTGTCAATTTTTATTTTATTACATGTAAATTTTATATATTTTTTAACAAAATATAACGATATAATTATGATAATAACTAAAACAATAGATAAAAATGTATACAAGATTATATTTTTCTTAATTATTTTATTTTTAACACCATTTTCATTTATTTTCAATTTGTTTTTGTTATAGCGACCAAATTGATTTATTTGACCGCTGCGTCGAATAGTGGGATTGCTTACCGTGGGTCGGGGCAGATCGCTCACTTACTTTGCTGTTGGTTTGAGTATACTTAGCTTATCCTTGGGTAGTATTAATTATTCCTTAAAAATGTTGTTGAAATAAACTAATTGGATTCTGTTTTTAGAATGCATTTTAATTTGATAATTACGGGCTATTTATACAATAAAATTTAGTCTAATGTCGTGAGAATCAATTATTTCTCCCACGATATTAGTAATAGTCAAAAAGTGCAATCCTTGCAAATTCATAAGGTAAAAATATTAATTCAAATAGTTAATTTATAATATTGTGAGAACAATTAAGTGTCCCACGATATTAAAATAAGCAAAAATTGCAATCCTTGTGACAGAGTGATGTGTAGCTAATAGAATACTGGTGTATATCATGATGTGTTAGATGTTCGTTTTTCTTGATATTTTCTATTCTTTGTTTGATGGCGTCAATCTCGTTCTTTTGCTTTAATATCATTGAGTCAGAGTCTTCTAGCTTAAAATGTCTAGATGAATTCTGAATATATTCAGTAATATATTCAGAATTCAGTAGGATATTTCTTTCGTTTCTTGCTTGGCGAATGAGCGTAGTATTATTGAGTCTTCCTTTATTGAGCATGAATCCTGTAACGTTAGTATTCCCGAACCATGTATTGTTTTTTGTTCAATTGTTTTGTCGCATACGATATTGAGTACCTTTGGTGATTGAAATGAGAATAACCATTGGATTCTATTATTTAGCTGGTGCCACCAATGCGGTGATAATATTTGTGAAAATCTTGGTTTGCATAGACGTAAATTGTCAAGTTCATGACGAAAGATTGTTAGTTCACATTGAAATTCTGTGGATGTTTTGGTAAATATTGGATATTTTTGGTGGCATATGTAACCTTCTTCTGATGTAGTATGACAGTTCTGCAGCTCGTTTTCTGTCATTGTGACAAACTGGTATTGATGTAGGTCAGTTATTAGGTATTGCATGTTGGTATCTATAAGGTCTATTGCTTTTCCTATAGTAAATGGGACAGAAATCACCTTATAAAGTTCATTTCTGTCAGTTGACATTAGCGGCAGTTTTAATGTAATAATTAAGTGTTGTTGAGTCACACAACCCTGAGCCTTCATCAGACTATATAGCTTGTGCATTTTGTTTTGGTCACATGGAAGTCTCGTGTTTGCAGGTAGATGTTCTCTTATTTTATGTAATTGTTTCTCGAGCTGCTCTGGTGTTATAAGAAATGGACTTAGATTGCCATTATGAGTATCAGTAATTAAATCAATGATGGTATCCTGTAAGTTTTGATAGTCCATCATTATTAAATGAGTTTGAATTAAGAAAGCGTTGAGTTGTTGCATTTTTTGTCCAGATTCCAAATTCGTGGTGACATAATCTGCAAGCTTCTGTATGTGGTGTTGCATGGTTGAGAACTGCTTGTTTATGTCTTCTTCGTTTTTCTTCAGTATGTTGGCTGTTGCGTCAAGTATTGACGTTTGGTTTTTTATAAGTGCTAATAAATGATCCTGATTGTTGTTTGTATTTTGGATTATGGTCTCTATTTTATTAGCATAGTCTTGGTCCAAGACACCAAATAATTTATTAGCGATTGTTCCAATGATATCCAGCGGTGATCTTCTTTGCCGTATGTTATACTCTCTTTTGCTGTGAGGCAAAATAAGGCTATTTATGTTTTTGATTTTCAGCAGCTGATGATTGAACAAACTTATAACATTTGTACAATATGTTTTAGTTTCCGTACCATTTGAACAGAGATCTGATAGTAGTTTAAGTATATAAATTCATCCCAGTAGCCTTGTAACTTGTAGTATATGATTATAGTCCAGTCTTAATTGATTAGATTGATCGCTCCGAGATTCTCAAAGTATAGGCCAGGCTGATCTTTGAATATTTGAACACCAATGTCAGCTTGAGGTTGCGAAGTAAATAATGGAAGTATCATCATTGTGAGTAACACTCCTCTACAGATACTTGAGTTTGAGGCATGCTTCGCCTTGTTGGTGTATTTGCTTTGCTTGACTTGCTCGGTTTGTTGAGACCAGTGTGATCTTGGATCAGCGAAGATACGTTTCCGTCGTTTGGGGTCTACTGGTTTTACCTGGGCATGTGCTACCGCTACCTTTGGTTCTGGAGATGGTGGTATATATTCGTTTTCTGACTCCTTTGTTGGTAAGCAGCATAGGTTGTGTATTGCTCGTCGATAAGTTCCCTTTGCTGTTTTAACATCTGCTACTCGAATTAAACCGTCGTCACCCTTTATAGGTGTTACATTTCTTCCAATTTGCCACTGTAACGGTGGTAAGTTGTCATCTTTGAGTAATACTAAACTTCCGGCCTTAATATCTTCTGTTTTTTCTAACCATTTTGAGCGTACTTGTAAGCCTGTTAAATATTCCTTTGACCATCGGCGCCAAAATTCTTGCTGTATGCTCTGAATCACCTCCCAACGCTTTAATAAGCCTATTTTTCTTTCCTTTTGATTTGGCTCTATTATGGTTGTCAGAGGTTCTCCGATGAGAAAGTGCCCGGGAGTAAGAGTTTGTAGATCATTGGGATCATTTGAGAGTGGTGTTAGTGGTCGCGAATTTAATATGGCTTCTATTTGTACCGTTATTGTAGACAATTCTTCAAAGGTGATTGACGCTGCATTCATAATTCGTCTCATGTGGTATTTTGCTGTTGGTGTATTTGCTTTGCTTGACTTGCTCGGTTTGTTGAGTGGTATTTGTTACCATTGAATACCTTGTTCAGAACATGTTTTCAGCACCTCGTTCTTATGACATTCCGTTGAAAACAGCTATTGTAATTCAAGATTGGCTCGAGCGCCAACTAAGTTTGTCGCGTTGTCGCAGTATATTTTTGCCGGGTGTCCTCTTCTGGCGACGAATCTTTTTAAAGCTCCTATAAATGCTTGCGTTGTGAGGTCTGGTACTACTTCAAGGTGTATTGCTTTGGTAGTAAAGCAAACAAACACAGCTATGTATGCCTTCGTGGGTCTCTTTCCTCGAAGCTTGTAATGTATTTGCATTGGGCCCGCGAAGTCTACTCCTACGTGGACAAAGGCGCGCGCTGGTTGTATTCGATCTGCTGGTAGATTTCCCATCATTTGAAGTTAGGAAGCATCGAAAACAATCACGACATACTCGTTGAATTAACTTCCTACCTTGAACAGGCCAGATACGTTGCCGAGTGATTGCCAACAGAGCCTGGGGCCCGGCGTGAAGATTGTCCCAATGTATTTTTTCTATTAATAGCTTTGTATACGGGTGTTTAGTGGGTAACACCATTGGGTGTTTGGCATCGGTACATAAGTTAGATGCTTGTAATCTTCCTCCGACACGAATGATTCCTTGCTCGTCTAGGAATGGTGATATATTTTTTAGTTTGCTAGAATTTCCTACTCTGTTGCCTTTGCGTAGCTCGACCAAGTTTTGGAGTTGATCAGTTCTTCTGGCGTCATACCGCGTGATATGTAGTCTGCTGGGTTATCCTTTGTACCAACATGTCGCCATTGGTCTGATCGTGTGATTTGTTGAATTGCTGAGATTCGATTTGCTATGAATACGTCCTTTGGGCATGATGTCATGGCTATCCAAGCAAGTGTCATCATTGAATCAGTCCAACCTGTCGCCAATTTTATATTTATGTTAATAGCTTGACAGACCTTATTAATCAATTCACTTAATAGTTTGGCAGCACATAGTTCAAGTCGCGCTATAGAGATTGTTTTCTTTGGAGCAACTCTGGATTTGGCACACATCAACTGGACTGTTATTTCTCCTTTGAAGTTGATTGTTCACACATATACGGCTGCACCGTATGCTTTCGTAGACGCATCAGAAAAACCATGAAGCTAGATGGTCTTATATGTGTCTGCTACTACTCGCCGTAGTATTGAGAAATTTGAGATTTCTGGCAGCTGCGTTCGGATGTTTAACCAGTATGTATGTTGTTGTTGAGGGGAGCTTCGTCCCAATCCAATCCTAAGTGCCAAAGTTCTTGAAGAAATATTTTCGCTATTACGACCACTGGGTTAATTAATCCGAGTGGATCGTATATTTGGGATATTTCGGCAAGAACTGTTCGTTTGGTGACGGTTTTTGGTGTCTTCCATGATGTCTGAAGCGAAAAACGATCAGTTGGAGGATTCCAAATTAATCCCAACGTCTTGATCGTATGATCTTTATTTAATGCACATTTCGATTCTCTATGTTCAATAGGTACTGCTTCTAGTAATTTAGGGTGATTTGCACACCATTTTCGAAGTTGAAAACCTGCGTTATTCAGCATCTCGATTAGCTCCCTTTGGGTATTTTTGGCTAACTCGATGCTATTACAACCTGTCATTACGTCGTCAACATAAAAATCTTGATCTGTTACTTTTGAAGCGAGGGGATACCGAGATTGTTCTTCTCTAGCTAGTTGTTTTAGACATCTGGTAGCAAGAAATGGAGCTGATGTTGTTCCAAACGTTACTGTTCGTAGTTCAAAGTAACGAAGTTGCTCATTTGGATTATTGCGCCATACAATTAGTTGAAACTTTGTGTCTTGATCATCTACTAAGATCTGTCGATACATTTTTGCTATGTCCGCTGTAAAGGCATATTTGGGTAGACGGAATCTTAATGGAATGGTGAATATATCGTCTTGTACCGTAGGGCCTGTCATCATGATGTCATTTAACGATTTATTTGATGTTGTCTTAGCTGAAGCGTCAAATACCACTCGAGGCTTCGTTGTACTACTATCTGGTTTCATTACTGCATGATGAGGTAAAAAATAGTGGTTTGATGGTATGTCTTCTACGTTGATTTCTCTCATGTGGCCAAGCTCAAGGTATTCCCTTAAAAAGTTTGTATATTGTGCCATTAATTCAGGTTGTTTAATGAAGCGTCTTTCCAAATTTCTGAAGCGTATCTCAGCCAGACTTCTAGAGTTACCTAAAACTGAGGTATCTGTTTTGAATGGAATTCTCACACTGAATCTTCCCTGAATTCTTTTCGTTGTACGTTTAAAAAATTCTTCACACTTTCTTTCTTCAGCAGTCATGGGTTGTGATGGCTCACAAATTTCCTCCATTTCCCAAAATTTGTGCATTTGTTTTGTTAGTTCTAGCGTACTTATTCCTCAAAAGGCACTTGAAGTACTATTTCCTTTTATTTTGCCTAGTACAACCCATCCAAATTGAGTGTTTTGCAGCGTGGGTAAATCTTTGTGGAGCCGAATTTTCCCGACACACATCAAATCTGCGTAATTTTTTTGCACCAATGAGTATGTCTACTTGGCGTGGTTTGTTAAAGCTTGGGTCTGCAAGTTGAATATTTTTTGGTATGTTCCAGTTGTCTTTGTTGATTATCTCACTGGGTTGATGAGTAGTAATTTGTGATAAAATTACTGCTTTAAGTTGGGTGCTAAATTTCTTGTTTGTTGAAGAAATTGTTATGTTGACTCTTTCGTGTGTCTCCGATTTCTTAGTACCAATGCCGAAAATGTTGAGTTTGTCGGTGTGGCCGCGTAGACCAAGCTTACGTTGCAATTGTTCAGTAATAAAATTAACTTGTGATCCGGAATTTGGCAACGCCCTGCATTCTATGAGTCTTCCATTGGTATCTTGTGCATTTATTACTACTGTAGCTAAGAAAACATAGTTCATGTCTTTATTGTTTTATAAGTAGTCCTACCGTTGCTGATGCGACATTGTTTGCATTATTACTTGTTTTTTGATCAGACGATCCGTGCAGCATGGTATGATGTTTCTTTTGGTAACTTAGGCAGCATCTTGACGTGCAAGATGCAGCAAAGTGCCCAGATCTTAAACAGTTACAACATAGTTTGTATGTTTTAACCTTAGTCCATTTATCATTCGTGGATAATTTGTCAAAGTTTTTGCATGTATGCAGCGGATGAGTGGCCTTGCACATAATGCATTCTGTTGATGTCGTGGTTGCTGTTTTGGTTACTAGCGTAGCAGTTCTCTGATTGCTATGGTGATGTCTTTGACTACTAGTTCTTGGATGCCTGCCTAATGATTCTAACGCTTGAAAGCGAAGTTCCAAAAACTTCAAAGAGTCTTCGATGGTTGGTCGCTCACGTGGTGATGTTAAGGAGGATTCAAACAAGTTGTGCGTAGTTCTGTTAAGTTTTTTCAACCGTAGATGAAGTATAATTGGATCCCAGGTTTTAATATCCATCTCTAGCCCTTTTAAGCCAAGGAGACACTCTTGGGTTATGTTATGTAAACTCTTTAAAGCTGTTGCCGATTCTACTTGCTGTGCATGTTGTTGTAATAGCTTATCTAGTATTGATCTTACCAGCAGGCGTTTGTTATCGAATCTCTGTTGGATAGTCTGCCAAGCAGGCCCGTAGTTTGCATCAAAGATAGGCATGTGCTTTATGAGAGCCTCCGCTTCACCGGTTAAATTTATTTTGAGGAACCACATTGTAATATCTGGCCCAATCTGTCCAATCTTATTTTAAACTAATCCCCTTGGATACCTATATGAGGGTATCCCCGATTGGTTTTAAGACTATTATATAAATAAATCCAATCCAATAACCTTAGCTAAAGAGCCTGAGTTAAACTAAAATTAGCTAAAGAGGCTAGTTCAGTTGGATTGGAAGTATATTATTTTATTATAATGGTAGCGAGTAGCCTAGTTAAAATAAAACAATTGATTTGACTTTCAAGTTAAAAGTGAATCTTTATTTAATTTCATATTCTCTTTTATACCCTAAATCTATTCGTTACATACTTATTATTTATTCGTTACTTATTTCTAATTATTGATAATATTTGCTAACGCCAGCAATCCTTAAATTTCTTTATAATTATTCTTAGTTTCAAATATTATTTAAAGTATTGCACATATAAATATATATATATACATATATATATTTACATGATTACTAATAATGTTCTCTGTATGCATATATATAAATGCATTGGAATACATGTATTATTAACATGTATACCACACAGAACATAAACATATTTGGTGATCTTTTGTAAACAAACAAAGTGAAAGTCGATTCCCGTTTGACCTACACTTTTGTTTACATTAAAACATAAACATATGACGAATATTTTCGTATATGTTTAGTGGCATATATCACACCACCCCTCCTGGCGGAAAAGGAGGAATCTTATCTTTAAGTAAATTCCTTCTTTCTAGCGTTAACAGATATTTTCCAAAATATTTTAAATTTATATTTGTTTTTTTTTTTCAATTACATTCTTGTTTTAACTTTCTTTATAAAACTTATATTTTTATTTACTTATTTATTTCTAAATTTTTTTTTTTTTTTTTTTTTTTAGATTTAACATTTCTATGTCTATTTATTAATATTCTTCTTTTATTTATTTTATGTTAATAACATCTCATTTCTACTTACTTTTTTTTTTTTTTTCTCTCTATTGTTAAATCCTTAATTTATTTATTTTTCATCATTAATTTATAAAAAACCGGTATAAACCAACCTCTCCTAAATTAAATTACTTTCTTTAAAATAATTCATTGCTCAATCTTGTATTATGTTGACTGAATATAATTTTAACAATTTTTCAGCATTCAATCCATAATGCCTTCGAATGTTTGATAATTTTTCAAACTACCTACTAATGTTTCATAATTTTATTAATATGATTAATAACCTAATTTCTATGCCTATATCTATACTCTAAATCTTATACATATATATACTCTTATATATACTCTATTTACTTACTATCTATGGGTTTCCAGGCGTCCCCTTCCCCCTAAATTTAAAAGAAAATTTTTTTTTTTTTTTATAACCTAACTCTCAGTTATTATCATTAGATGCGTGTAATATGGTTTTAACCTATTCTTATGTACTACTACTTTCTTTCTATCTGTCTTTATCTCGCAGTTTACACCTTTATTTCCTACTACTTCATATGGACCAATATATATTGGATCCAACTTCTTCCTATTTTCGTTTCTTAATAATACTAGACTCCCTGCTTCGTATATACTATCCTTTACTCTATAATCTTTATCAAATCTATTTTTTTTCTCTAATTTCTTTTTACCTAGTACTTCTCTCGCGTCTCTATGAGCTATTTGTAATTTGTTTTTTAAATCGATATTGTAGTCTTCGTAATTGTAAAGTGGTTCTACTTTATTTGTAAGATTTGATGGTAGTTTGCATTGCTTTCCGTATACTAATTCGTATGGTGTATAGTTTGTTTCAGAGTGTACTGCTGTGTTATAGCAAAATGTATAATATGGCAACCATTTATGCCAATCTGAATGATTTTCAGTAACATATGTTCTTAAATACGCTCCTAACACCTTATGCGAATTTTCCAATGCTCCTTTGCTTTCATGATGATATGCAGTAGAAAATATTTGGTCTATTTTCAGCATCTTACACATTTCTTTACATACTTGACTCATAAATTCTGTTCCTTGATCCGAAGCTATCTTCTTTGGTACTCCATATTTTAAAATGAAATTTTCTACCAATCCTCCAGCTACGGAATTTGCTTCTTTGTTCTTCAATGGAACATTTTCTATAAACTTAGTCAATTCGTCTTGTATGGTAAGTATATATTTATACCCTTCTTCTGTGTCATCTAAAGGTCCTACGAGGTCTACAAATATTTTCTCAAAGCTTGTCTCGCTGGTTTATGTTATGACCATTGGTTGTTTTTTCACGTTTATGTGTTTGTTTCGTTGACATGTTTCACAATGCTTAACAAAAGTTGCTATATCCTCTTGCATTCCCGTCCAAAAGTATTTGCATTTAATATTTTTAATCATACGGTTGATATCTGCATGTCCACTTGTTGGTAATATATGATAATCGTTTAAAAGTAGTTTCTTCATACTTGGGTCAGTTATCCTTATCAAATCCTTCATAATGTGCACTTTAATATTCATATTTTTAAAAATTTCGTTCAATTTCTTTTTCATATTATTTAAATTGTTTTGTCGACGGCCGTCATTCAATTTTAATAATTCTGTTTTCGAGATATATAAATCTCCTATTTTTAATGGACCAATGATTTTCTGCACATCTTTCCACAGCAATCTGCCGAATGTTGTGTTCTGATTTTCTGTGCTATCTTTTGGTTTAACCATTAATAAACAATTCTTCTTCGGTATGTATGCTAATATTTTATTTGGACCCAAAATTATTTCTTGTTGATTTTTTAATTTTTCTATCTCCTCTTCGAAACTATCTACTATTTTTAATTCGACTAATTTTAAACCTGTTGATGGTGGTTGTAATAACTCATCTATAATTTGCTCGTCCGTTTTTTCATTGTCTTCAGCCTCTTTGGTTTTTGATCTGGTCATTATTAGAATTTTTAAATCCTCAGATGATATTTGTATTCTACTTAAAGCATCTGCGGTACAATTCTCTTTACCCGGCGAATATTCTACATAGAAATTATATTCTTCTAACAAAAGTCTAAATTTTGTTAATCTCGATGATGGTTCTTTGAGTGAAAACAAATAAACTAAAGGTCTATGATCTGTCAAAATTTTGAACCGTCTTCCAAATAAATATGGTCTATAATGTTTAATAGCCCATACTATAGCTAGCAGTTCTTTTTCTATAGTGCTATAATTTTTCTCAGCACTATTTAATGTCTTACTTGCATATGCTATAGGTCTATCGTCATTATTTGAAAGTACTGCTCCTAGAGCAAAACCTGAAGCGTCTGTTCTCAATATAAATTCGCCTTCAAAATTTGGGAATTGTAAAATTTTTGGACTTATCAAAAATTCCTTGATTGCTTCGAAAGCTTCGACACAATCTTTTGTGAAGTTAAATTTAACGTCTTTTTTCAGTAGTTTATTTAGTGGAATTGTTATTGATGCAAAATTTGGTATAAATTTTCTGTAATAGTTTGCAAATGCAACGAATCTCCGTACTTCGTCCGCCTTTTCTGGTTGTGGAAATTTTCTAATCGCGTCAGATTTTGATGGATCCGGCCAAATGCCTTTCTCCGAAATTATATGACCTAAATATAAAACCTCATTCCTTAGAAAACTACATTTTCCAGGATGAATTTTCAAATTTACGTCTCTGAGCCTGTGAAAAACTTCGATCAGATTTCTGTTATGGGATTCTAAACTATTCCCGAAAATTATCAAATCATACAAATAAACAAAACATCTAGAATATGTTAACCCTGACATTGCTATCGACATCCTTCTTGAAAACGTACTGGGTGAAATTTTCAAACCCATTGGTAATCGTGTCAATTGGTAATGTCCATTTTCAGTGGAAAACGCAGTACATGGTCTACTTTCTTTATCTAACTCCATTTGATAATAATCCTGACTAAGATCTATGCATGAAAAGTATTTCGCGCCTCCTACCATATCATATATCGGTAATATTTGGTAGTGGAAATTTATCATCCTCAATAACGTCATTAACTTTTCTATAATCGATTACCATCCTAAATTTTTGTAATCCCGTTATTGGATCCTTTTTCTTTGGTACTATCAATACTGGTGAATTCCATGCTGATTTTGATGGTTCTGCTATCTTATTTTCCACCATTTTCCGTATTTCTTCCTGAATATCCTTTTCCTGAGAGTGTGGTACTCTGTATGGTTTTGTATATTTAGGTGTTGTTCCTTCTTTTAATTAAATTTTAACTTTATCAGCATTTGTGATTGTTAATTTGTCTCCATTTAAATGAAAAATGTCGTTAAATTTGGTACAAATCTGTTTTACACAATTTATTTCTTCTGCGTTTAAGGTGTCATAATTAATGTCTTTTAACAGTTTCTCTGCACGTGTTTGTGGTTTTTCTTCTGATAGTTCGTAATTTACTATATAATGGTCGTTTAGACTAAAGGATTCTGGTTCAATCCAGTTTAATTTTACGTCACTATCTCTTGTGTTTAATATTTTGATTGGTATTTTACCCTTTATGGTTTGCGATATCGATCCAGCCATGAAAACCCCTTCGCATAATTCTGATTGGTGAAATATGCGTTCACCTGTTAATTTTGTGTCTATCCAATAGGTAGCTGCACAACGTGGTTTTACCATTATGGTATTGAAATTTTCTTTACTTATTATTGGTAAAATTATTTTTTCATCATCTATATTAAGCTCAAGAATAAATTTTTCCAAATTTATTTTGGCTTGAAAATCTTTTAGAAAATTTGCTCCCAAAATACCATCTACTGGTACGGGAAAATTATTTTTAACAATATGAAAATTGTAATCAATGTTTATTGATTGAAAATTTAATCTATTAACACAAGTCCCTAATGTTTCGAGATGTCCCGAAATCCCATGAATAGTTGTTTTATTATTTATATATATTCTATTGTCTGTTAAAATATTTTCTTTAATGGTACAGATGGATGCACCCGTGTCTATTAAAAATGTCGCGTTTTTGTTATTTATTTCAATGTCTATATATAGTCCATTTGAAATATGTAGTGTGAAAATAACGTCATCGCCTAATTTGTGTAATCCCCTCCCGATTGGTTGGCTGCCCCCTCGGTGGGTTGCTCGTTTCCCTTTTCGGTAATTGCGAGGATTCTTGGATTTGGTACATTTTCGTTGGCTGTTCTGTTGTTATAATTGCCATTTCCATTTCCATTTTGACGTCTATTTCCTGTATAATTTCTACTGCCGTTATTATTTGAATTATTATTATTATTGTTGTTATAGTTTCGATTATTATTGTTATTATTATTGTTATTATAGTTTCGATTATTATTGTTATTATTATAATTTCGATTATTGTTATTATTTTTATTATAATTTGAATTATTACCATTATTTCTATAATTATTATTATTATTATTATTGTGATTATTATTATTTCTGTAATTATTATTTCTATTATTGTTATATCCGTTATCATTATATCTATTATTTGAATTATTATTATATCTATTACTATTTTGTCTGTTTTGGTTATTATTATAATTATTATTTCTGTTATTCATATATCTCATTACTTCGCTGGATCTTTCGGTACCTGGATCCAATTCAAGTAGATGATTACAGGCTTCCTTAAATTCTGTATATCTATTACAGTCCAACACAATTTTGTACCTGTCGTTAACTCCTTTTTTTAGAAAAGCTAAACCCCTTCGGTTATTCGCTGCTGTTAATGTTGGTCTTGCCGTTTCGCTTTGTTGCTGAACTTCCAATTCAGTCATGCGTGAAATCAGACCTTCAATGTCTGTGATGAATTCTCGCATTGGTCGATTTCCTTGCTTAGTATTATTCAATTTATTTTGAATAATTTCAATAGAGTCCTTACAACCACATTTTGTTTTTAGTATATTTTTCAGTTCCGAAAAAGTGGTAACTATGGTTGTTCCAATTTCTGTTAGTGCTTTGCCTTGTATTTTGCATTTTGTTAAGAATTTTATCAATATAGCCCGATCTTCAGCTTTCAATATGTCGTGATAAAATTCTACGCTGTTTATAAAATCTCTGATTTTTTCTTCTCTTGTCTCTTCTTTTTCTATAAGTAATGTGGGCAGCTTTTGTGCCACATTAAAATCAAAATTAGCCATTCTGCTATTTGATTCTTCCACTATATTTTCTGTTAATAAATCTTCTGACTCCTTATAATCGTCTTCGTTACTTAACTCCTCTTGTTTTATTTCTGGTATTGGTTCTTCTGTATTTTCTTCCTCACTCTCTTCTCTTATTGTTTCGTTAAGATACTCTGCAGATTTGTCATCTAAAATTTTACTGACTTCTTCGTATAATTTATCGAATTTTTCTTTATATGTTAGCGCTAATTGATTGTTTACTATATAAACTTTTCTCCAAGTTTCAGAAAAGTTTGTTTTAATCTCCTGAATAAAGGCTATTTTACTTAAAATATACCCAGAACTATACTTTCTATTAGGTGTTTTCTTAAAATTTGTTAATATACTCTTTAAATTACTTATCCCATTATCTAATATACTTATCATATTCTATATTACATATATATACGGTCATTCTACAGTAATTATTATTATTTACCAAAATACTATTTATATCCTATACTATAATTTTATTATTATTGTTTATTAAAACAAAGTTATTTATATATAAAAAAAATCCCTCTAATTTATTTATATTTACTAAAAACTCTCCTATTCATATACTGTTATTTTTATACTAACATACTCTATTTATACTATAATATCCTAATAAAAATATTTTTCAAAACAAAAATCTATAGTACAAACTTCCGAAAAATTTATATATAATAGAATACCCTTCGGGGTTTCATATATAAATTCTATAAATATAAATTCTTGTGATGTAAAGTGGAACGAAAGTGGTACGATTTTATATATATATTTATATAGACTACCCTCAGGCGGTCGATATATATATTTGTATCTATTATGTGCCTACACTAATCATATAGAAAAACTTAGTCGGTACCCAAACCTAATGTATTTTTTTTTTTTTTTAAACTATCTATTTTTACTACTAAAATATTATGTTCTACATTTAGCTACTATTCCACTCATAAATTTAGTATTTATTCGGTGATTTGAAAAATTCCGACTACGTGGTACATAGAAGAAGTTTTACTTCGAATTTACTATGTGACCCAGTTTAAATGAACAAAATTACTACCAATTCGAATGATTAAAAGATTGAATGAGTAAAATCTTCATTAATAGATATTTTTGCATGAATGTATAATAATTAAATTACGCAATTATAATTTGTCAATTGCTTTGAATATTTTCAGAACTTCTTCTGTTAAGATCGCGTTTGGCATGGCTACAAATTTATTATGTATAAAATTTACGCTAATATTTGCCCTTATTGGGTTATGTAATTTTCCGTTAATATTCTTAGTTTTATGGCCTGCCATTTTCAGAAATCGAAATAAATTCGATAATAGTTATAAGAAAATTTTTTTTTCAAAATATTTATCTACAATATTTAAATTATACTGCGGCAAGTGTTACTTGCCGTTTAATGTTATTATCTAAATATTTCTTTGCTTTGTACAATACGAAATAAATCACGATAACCAGTGCTAAGATAATATTTATTAATTGAATGTCCGAATAGCTTCTTTTACTATTATCGACACTGTTAGTGGATACACCAGCATTGTTATTAACGAAGATTTCTTCCTCTTTGGTGGAAGAATTTCCCATGTTAAAAATATATTATTATCAACACAATGCAAAGAAATATTTAAATTTATATATATATAATATTTAAATTTACGTAATGTTACGCTATCGAAAAGAGTTTTCAAGAAAAACAAGAATCATTCACGATACATATACAGATATATGTATAAAGTAATTTATTTACTTTTGGGTTATGGTTTATTTTGGGTTATGGTTATTCGGTTTTTTCCAAAAAAAATGATTTCTAAATTATTCTTTATATTATGTTCATTACTAATAATGAAAATTTTCCATATAACATGTGTTATGTATATATCAAAGTATTTGGAATTCGATATTTTTGTTTTATTTATATTTTCTCTTATTTTTTTTTAGTTATTTTTCTTTTTCAAGTGCAATTGACCCTTCATTTGTCATATTGCATATTTATTTATAAAAGTAATTCAAATTATATTGTATATACGTATTATTATTTGTTTTCTTAGATATACATATATATTACCTAAATATTGTCTATATACTTTGTTTTTTTTTTTATATTTAGTTCATATTTATTATTCTTTAAATTTACATATACATAGGATATTTATTTATTATTAAAATTACATATACATAGGGTATTTATTTCATATTTATTGTTTTCATATTTATTTATTATTAAAATTTTAATTTTTTATTTCATATTTATTTTTTTTCTTTAAAATTACATTTATTTCGTATTTATTATTTTCTTTAAAATTACATTTATTTCATATTTATTATTTTCTTTAAGATTACATACATTTTCTCTTTTTTTTTTTTAAATATATATATATATATTTATATTAATTTATCTATTTATTTATATTTATTTATTTAAATTTCTGTAGGGAAACAGTCAAAACAACGTTGAAACAATTCGTCCAACTTGTTGGCGTTGTTTTTCCTTCTTTCTTTTTCTGCTGCCTGCTTCTCCTTGGCCAGCGCCTTAAATCTTTCTTTCTCCTCCGGTTTTACAGCTAATCTTTGCAGTCCCTTCAGTTCGCCAATCTCCTTCCTGGCTTTTGCTGCCTTTCCTCCTCGTTTCTTGATTTTTATTGGAATTGGTACTGCCTCTACGACGTTGTTGTTGTTGTTGGAATGTTTTCTTCTGTATTCCTCCAAACTAGTTGGTCTTGGACCAGCCTTCTTATCTTCTTCTAGTGCTCTTTTTAAATCGCCTCCTGGCAGGATCGGCATGTAATATCTGGCCCAATCTGTCCAATCTTATTTTAAACTAATCCCCTTGGATACCTATATGAGGGTATCCCCGATTGGTTGTAAGACTATTATATAAATAAATCCAATCCAATAACCTTAGCTAAAGAGCCTGAGTTAAACTAAAATTAGCTAAAGAGCCTAGTTCAGTTGGATTGGAAGTATATTATTTTATTATAATGGTAGCGAGTAGCCTAGTTAAAATAAAACAATTGATTTGACTTTAAAAGTGAATCTTTATTTAATTTCATATTCTCTTTTATACTCTAAATCTATTCGTTACATACTTATTATTTATTCGTTACTTATTTCTAATTATTGATAATGTTTGCTAACGCCAGCAATCCTTAAATTTCTTTATAATTATTCTTAGTTTCAAATATTATTTAAAGTATTGCACATATAAATATATATATATATACATATATATATTTACATGATTACTAATAATGTTCTCTGTATGCATATATATAAATGCATTGGAATACATGTGTTATTAACATGTATACCACACAGAACATAAACATATTTGGTGATATTTTGTAAACAAACAAAGTGAAAGTCGATGCCCGTTTGACCTACACTTTTGTTTACATTAAAACATAAACATATGACGAATATTTTCGTATATGTTTAGTGGCATATATCACACATCTTTTGTGCTGCTCCAATGGCTTGTGTGTCGATTACCTCGGTGAACAAATTCCTGAATTCCATCCATCGTAAGTAATTTCCATCAAATTTTGGCATAGTAACTTTGGGTAGTTTTAGTTGAGAATTGACAGCTACCTCTGGAGCTCGTACTCTTTCACCGGCATCAAGACTTGTCTTCTTCATGGTTAAATTGATGATGGTTTCTTCAACCCAATCCTGCATGCCTAAATAAACTTCAATGGTATACCCAAGGGGAGCGGAATCTTCGTCAAAATTTTCCCATATAACTTGATTTTGAATAGAGATTTTATTCCAATGTATGTTAATATTCTCTATCATTAATTGATAGTATTCATATGTGTGAGTGTCATGAGAAACTTCTTGTATACGTTGTAATGTGTGTGTCAAGAGCCGCATTGCAACCTTCTGCCCCTTTATAATTTTCATAGTATCTTCCTGTAGAGGATGAGTGGTGCTTCTAGCAGCTGGCTGCTTGGTTTTAAATATGTCGTTCAGATTGCAATTAGGAGCAAACGTGAATTCCATATTTTCTGGTGCGTCGGCTGGAGCTAGTTCTTGATTTTGTTCTTCATCGGCTGGTTTGTTGTCCAGGTCTTCAGTGTCATCTTCTATATCCGCATTTGGATCTTCTGTTTATGGACCTGGCTTTATTTGCTGTGGATCTAGTTTGGCCTGTGCGGTTGTAATAGTGTTTCGTAATTTTTCATACCCAGTCTTGACATTGGAAAAATAATGGTTCATGAAATATGGATGGTCTTGCATTTCAAATTCCAAAGGTTCCAACTGTGCATGGTTCACTTCAAATTGTTGCCATAATTCATCTAACTTCGCCAATTTCTTAATCAAATAGTTTTCGGTTTTTCTGCTAGGTCCATCCTTAGAGTAATTGGTTATGACACCTTCCAAAAACACCTTCCATTATGGCGTTTCTGTGTTTTTGGTCCAACTTTTTTGACCTTAATACCTAGATTTTGTTCGTCCAAAATCTCGTCGGGGCCTCCAAAATGTTTTTGTTATAGCGACCAAATTGATTTATTTGACCGCTGCGTCGAATAGTGGGATTGCTTACCGTGGGTCGGGGCAGATCGCTCACTTATTTTGCTGTTGGTTTGAGTATACTTAGCTTACCTTGGGTAGGGGCCAAGTATTAATTATTCCTGAAAAGTTCTTGAAATAAACTAATTGGATTCTGTTTTTAGAATCCATTTTAATTTGATAATTACGGGCTATTTATACAATAAAATTTAGTCTAATGTTGTGAGAATAAATTATTTCTCCCACGATATTAGTAATAGTCAAAAAGTGCAATCCTTGCAAATTCATAAGGTAAAAATATTAATTCAAATAATTAATTTATAATATTGTGAGAACAATTAAATGTCCCACGATATTAAAATAAGCAAAAATTGCAATCCTTGCAAATTCATAAGGTAAATAATATAAAATTATTTACCTGCGATTTTAACTTATTCATATTACAATAAATTTTACTATGACAATTATATTACAATTAAATAAATGAGATATATGACAAATTATTGTAGCTAATTCTTAACACAATTCATATATTCAATTTCATGTATGCTTTTACTTAAAAAATCTAATTTATTTGTAGAATCTATTAATGATTCTTCAATATTTGGTAACTTTATTTGATTAGTTATATTTAGATTTAAAGTAGTATTTACGTGAATAAAATCAAATAATATTTCTTCTATCGGAAGGGTTTTACCATTGATTTTAAATAACTAGATAAATCACCGACGCTGCATACTTTCGTCAACAGGTGCCGCCACATACACCATTTTCAGACATTTGAAAAATAAATTGAAAATAAGTGAGCAGCAAAATAAATTCTCTCTTTCAATGAGAAAATAAGAAAAATATGTATATTCCTTTTTTGCGTTTTTTCTTTTTTGTTGATTTTTTAAATTTTTATGGCCTTAGAATTTTTGTTTTTATTTTATGTTACTGAAAATTAATATTTGTCAAGAAATTTTATAATGAATGTTTATTATTTTTGTACAGAATTTTTGATTTTACTTTATTATATTTAAAAAAAATAATTTTTTGAATTACAAATATGTACATGAAAAAAAATAGTTTTGTCTTATATATGATTTGATAACCTTATAAACATTTAAACATATATGTACATATACATATATATAAAATTGAAAATTAAAAATACGATAAACAAACCCCGAGTTTGTCAAAAGCACATTTCCTCAAAATCGCCTCATGTAGAACTATGAGCTATTCTAAAACAATGGGAATTCCTATACATACGTGTATAGTATTTTTTAGTAGTATTTTCAATGTACTATACATAGGAAAGATAAAAAATTTTATGGTAAATATAGGTAAAAAATGTGTCCCTGTTCGATTTTATTAATTTTTTTTTTCCTTCCAAGGTTATTATTCCAGCAAAATATATATAAACTTATATATAAAATATATATAAACTTCCAAGGTTATTATTCCAGCAAAATATATAAAAATGATTTAACTTTCCTTATTTTGCTTAATTTAACATGATGTGATATGAAATAATATCCAATATTCAATTTATATAACTCCTAAAAATATGCAAAATGTTCGTTTTTTGCAAAATTTTACATGATTAAGCATTTTGATTAATTATAAGTGTGAGGCAAATGCTTATAATTTTTTAATTAATGCACTTTCAAGAAATATGATTTTCGAAAGTTTTCTCAATATTTGTTTTTAAAAATATTGTGCAGTTATAATTTTACAAGTGAATTAAAAATGTAATTTTTTGATTTTTGATGGGCCACAACGGAAAGGGCAGGGGAGATACGAATACAATTTCTTCAGAGACTTTTTGGATATCTCTTTGGTACATAAATTTCAGCCTTCCATAATAAGCCGTTTGGGAAATACAGGGTGTTAAAAAAACTAAAAAAAGTTGTATGAAGATAATGGTATTTTTATACATCAAAGAATTAAATTTTAAAAAATTTGTTAATTTCACAATTAAGATAACAGATTTTCCTATCTTATAGTTTTTACAGACCTCAAAAATTTTTATTGGTTTAAAAGTTATGAGATGTTCAATATGGGCAATTTTCGAACTTGGAGGGGGAATAACTCAGAGGGGAAAAGAGATAGAAGAATATTTTGTTCTACTGGATCCATTATTTTATTACTATTCTACACTCTATCTTAATAGATGTAGAAGTTTGTGTAAACGGACGGACGGACAGACAGACGGACAGACGGACAGACAGAGTGAAACTAATATACAAATTTCTTCCAATTTGGTTGGAAATGTGCTAAAAATTAAATTAATTTCTTTAAAAATGCTTTAAAAAAAATAAGTAAAAAAAAATTAATTTAAAAAATTATCGTCCCTGATGGGAATTGAACCATACACATGTAAATATATGAAAAATATGAAGCAAAGTTAGTTCTGCCTGTCTATGAATATTACAACCATGGCTGCTTCTTTCCATATTCGCATAATACAATATGTATATATTTATTATATATGTGTGTAATATGATTATGTATATATATAAAATTAATATGCATCACTCATTCATAAGACAAGACAATTTTTTTCATATGTTTACATTTTGAAAAATAACCGTCGGAGACAATATTTTTTTTTAAATTAATTTTTTTTAAATTATTGTTTTTTAAAGCATTTCTAAAAAAATTAATTTAATTTCAACTTTATATATACATTATGTTTACATGTTTATATGGTTATCATTCATAAGGACAAAGCTAATTTTTTTCATATATTTGTATGAAAAAATTATGAAAAATAACATCCGAGTTCAATCCCCATCAGAGACATTATTTTTTTTTAAAACATTTTTTTTTACTTATTTTTTTTAATAAAGTAAAATCAAAAATCCTGTGAAACAAATAAGAAGCATAAACATTCATTATATAAATTTTTTTGCCAAATAATAATTTTCCGTAACATAAAATATGAAAAAATAAAAAAAATCCCTACATTGAATTTTCTATTCTTCTCAAAATGAATTTTTTCTTTATATATCAAAATAAAAATTCTCAAGGCAATAAAACCAACAAAAAACGCATAAAAGGAATATACATAAATAATTTTCTCACTGAAAGAGAGAGAAATGAAAAAACAATATTGTTTCTTAAAAGCGATACATGCGCTCTCTGACGCCCAAATATAACAATATTTTTTTTCAAATGATGATTTATCTAGTTATTTAAAATCAATGGTTTTACCTAATATTTGTACTGTACTTAATTTTGTAATTTTGCTTTCTATCATACAATCTTCTGGAAGTTGTATTATACCTCTTTCTTCACTAGCCTCTATACTGAATTTATTATTACAGATTATCTTAAGATTTATCTTTTCAGGAGTAATAAATATCCATTTGTTTGGTTCTTCAAGCTTAAACCATAGTTCCTTTCTTAAATTAAATACTCTGATATCGCATAATTCATTTACATTCTCTTTTAAAATTGTTTTTGCTAAACACGTATTAGAAGTTTTAATAGGTAAATTTGTTTTACATAAGTAAGTTTTAAAGTTATTAGGATATGTCATAAATTGCTTACAACTAGCAAAATCAAGAAAGGTTAAACCTATGAAATAAGAATATTCTGAATCAATTGCAACATATTGTTGTTCAAAATTTATGTAATAATAAGTTTTGTTTTGTAATAGCATAGGAATATGATAAACTTTATTTAATTTATAAATTTTATTTTGTACAAGTGGCAAACGTATTTCAAAAAATAATTCTACTACCTGTAGCTTTTGCTTCAATATCCAAACATTTTAGTATAGAGAAAAAATTTTCAATAGCAACTTCTGTTGTAACTTGATAATTTTTGAAAAGAGGTTGAATTTGAGTAATTGCATTTACAATAGTTTCTGGATGAATTATGTGTAAATCTATTTTATTTTCCATTCACTTAGTTAGAGAGTTTAATATATTATGTTGAGTTTTAATTATAGTTTGAATAGCAAGTGAAAGTATAGTGGAAGATTCATCAAATTCATGAAGAAGTTTTTCATAAATTTTTAAATCATTAATTTTTGGTACTAGCTCTCTTAAAATTTTATAGTTTTTGTATACTAATTGAGACACATTATGATAAGTATTAATAGTATTTTTCAGTAAAGATAACTGTTTTTCTGTAGTATGTTTTAGGATCTGATTAGAGTCTGAAATTTCATTAATTTTCTTTTCTACTAATTTTGCATCGTCATTGTCCATTAAACCGAACGCTTGTTTGAGGATATAACCACCAGCGTTAAATAAACCTCTCTTTTGTCTTTTATGTAAAAAAATTTGATCTAAGTTATGATAGTTTTCCTTAATTTCGGTTAATGAGCTGTTTAAAAAACGAATGGTTGTAGAACAATGATCAGTTGCGTGATTTTCTTTAACAATAATGCATATTCGTTTTAAATCCAAAAAAAATGATTGTATTTCTTTAATATTTTTTTCTAACGGTTCCAAATTTAAATATACTATTATTTTCCAATATGCGGTTATAATGCGATAATCTCCTATTGATTCCAAAAATAACCCAGTGTTCGGGTCGATGCGAGTTGTTTTATATATTCCATCCACCGAATTTTGAATTATGATGAAGAATATTATAAATCTAAAAAGATAACCGATATTTTAATTAGGAAAATAAATTTTTTGAAATTTGTGGAATGGAAATATGTTTGAATATAATTTTTTTTTTATTGGGTTTGTAAAATGTTCATGTTTGGAAATGTTTAAGTAAATTATTGTGTACTTTTTTTAGTTTCCTACCAATTTTAATTATTGTATTTTCTGGAGAGTTAACTTCTACTACTTCATAAGGACCTTCAAATATAGAACTTATCTTTTTACATTATCAAGCTTTATTTTCTAATAATACCTTATCTCCGACTACTAAGTTAAAATCTTTAGTATTTTTGTCATAATTTGACTTATTTTTCTCTTTTGAGCTGATAAGATTTTCCCTATTTTTTTCATAACTATATTCTGTAATCTCGCCTTTAATTCTATGACATATACATCAAAAATATAAACTGGATCTACAGTTTTTAAAATTGCTGAAGGTAATTCTGGTTTATGACCATAAAGTGCTTCATGTGGCGTGAAATTAGTCGAAACGTTTGGAGTAGTATTATAACTAAAAGTGGCCAGTTCGAGCCAGCTATCCCAATTACTAGGATCGCCGTTAACATAAATACGAATATAATTTCCTAATGTTCTATGTGAACGTTCCAATGATACATTAGACTCAGGAGGATGATATGATGTAGTTTTTATTTTTTTTATTTTGAGTAAAGTACAAATATTTTTAAGTGAATCACTAAGGAAATTATCTGTTAATAATGTTTTCGGAGTACCGAATAAACAAATAACTTTTCTTACAAAAGCATCTGCTACAGTTACAGCTTCTTGATTTTGAATAGGAATTGCAAGTAAACATTTAGTTAACTGATCTTGGAAAGTTAGAATATATTTATTACCCGAGTTTGTTATAGGCAAAGGGCCAACTATGTCTAAGGAGACTTTCTCAAAAGGTTTAAATTGCGTATCAGTAATTTTCTTTGGCCCCTTTGTTTTCATACTTACTTTATTTTTTTGGCAAATTTAACAGGTTGTTATAAAATTTGTAATATCTTTTTTTATATTTTTCCAGTAATATTTTTCTTTTATTTTTCTTAATGTACGTAGCACACCTTGATGTCCACCTACAGGACTTACGTGATATTCAATTAAAATGGATTTAATTTCGGATTTATCTGTTATTTCGATTAAATTTTTATAAGTATTTTTTAAAATGTTTTCAGAGTTTGATTCAGTGTCTAATGATTTGGATTCAGTTGAGGAATTTATATTTATTTTCTGTTTAGCTTGCTTTCTAGTTACAACATCAATTTGATGTGTGTCTAATCTAGATAAAGCATCTGCGTTAGTGTTTAAATTTCCTGCTTTATGTACAACAATATAATCAAATTCTTACATTTTTATGCGCCATCGCATTATTCTGGAAGTGGGATTGTTGATATTAAAAATCCATACTAATGGTTTATGATCAGTAATAATAGTGAATTTTCGGCCATACAAATATGGTATATAATAACCTACAGCCCATACTAAAGCTAAAGCTTCTTTCTCTATGGTAGAGTAATTGCGTTCAGCTTTATTTAGTGTTCTACTCGCGAAAGCAATTGGTTGATCAATTATTTTACCTTTAACTTAATTTCTCTGCGATAAGACAGCACCGATTGCTGTATTACTAGTATCCGTGGTTACATAGAATTCTTTTTCGAAATTTGGATAACATAATATAGGATATTGTGTAATTGAGGATTTAAGTTTTTGGAAAGCTTCATCACAGAATTCGTCCCAAATAAATGGTATATCTTTTTTTAATAATCTATTTAATTTATATTTTTCTGTCATGGCTAAATAGGATTAGCCATGACAGAAAAATTAGAAATAAACTTTCGATTTCACTTGTTTTTGATTTTGTGGCGGCATAATTTTTTGTATTGCTGATATTTTTTGCTTATCAGGTTTAATACCATCTGAAGTTATTACATGTCCCAAATATCCTACTTCAGTATGTAAAAATTTGCATTTTGAAGGCTGAAATTTGAGATTATGTTTTTGAAGTACTTCTAATACTTCTATCAATTTTTTATTATGATCTTTTAAATTTCGACCATAAAAAACGGTATCATCCAGGTATACAAAGCATCTTATTCCTTGCAAACCTGTTAAGACATTATTGATTAGTCTTTGAAATGTTGGAGGTGCATTTCTCAGACCAAATGGCATTCTTGTAAATTGGTAATGACCAAAAGAAGTCCTGAAAGCTGTTTTGGACTTGTCATTTTCATCTCATTTGATTTGATGAAAACCACTGGCTAAATCAAGGATTGAAAAATATTTTGAATCTCCTAATTGTCCGAGAATATCTTCGATATGTGGCAATGGATATGAGTCTGGAATAGTTATTTCATTAACTTTTCTATAGTCTACAACCACGCGCCATTTTTTATTACCGTTTTCATCAGCTTTTTTGGGTACTACTAAAAGTGGACTATTCCATGGACTATCACTATGTTCAACTACACCTTGTTTCAACATTTCATTTACTTGATTTTTAATTTCAGCTTTGTGCACCTCAGGTAATCTATAAGGTTGCACATTTATCGCTGATTTATCAGGTAAAGTTTTAATCTGATGTTTTATTGCGTTAGTAGTAGTTAAGACGTCACCGTCCAAATGAAATAATTTGTTGTTTTTTCGACAGATTTCGAGAATGCTAGATTTTTCTTCATTATTGAGATGATTTAAATTTAATAGACTCTAAATTTTTGAGACGATTTTCTATTTTATTTTCAGAAATATTTTCATTTAGATTATAAATATTATAGTTCGAAATAGGTGTAAAATTTAGTTTTAATTGATTTTTAATTTCTACTTCATGTGTATTTGAATTTAGTATACTGAGAAATACATAACCATTTTCTGGTTTTACTATTGTATTTGATATATATAAGCCATTATTAGAGCTTTCTTTTATTATAGCTAATGCTTCATTTTCGAAAGATATTGGACCGAATTTAATAATTTTTTCAGTACGAGGTGGAATACAAACTTGTGTATTTTGATTTAAAAAATTTATTGGTACTTCTTGTTCATAAAAATTGAAAATAGCTCTATTATTTTTATAGTCTATAAATGCATTGGTATTTTTTAGAAAATCTTCCCCTATGATACCATCTTCCTTTATAGGAAAGTCGGAAGAGACAATATGAAAATTTATAGGATAATAAGAAGTATCATTTCCAGGAACTTGAATATTTAATGTAGTGGTTCCAAGAGTTTGTAAAGGTTCTGGGGCTATTCCTTTGATTTTGTAAAGGTTCTGGGGCTATTCCTTTGATTGACGAAATTTCAACTTCAGTATTATCATCTAATGAATCTACTTTTATTAGACTTAAACCTGCACCAGAATCTAATAGAAAATTAGTATTAAGTTTAGAAGTTCCTTTTATTTTAAGAGCTAAAATACTTGAAAATGTTCGATTTTTGATTTGATTTTATTATTTTTGAATATATTGCTTGTGATTTTGAGTTTAAGATTTAATGATTTAAGAGTTCGATTTGATGTATTTTGATTTAAATTTATTTTAAGAGTTGGATTTGAGATCTTTTGATTTGAGTTTGATTTGTGAGTTTGTGAATTATTTAAACTATAAAATTCATTTTCACAAATTTTAATAATTATAGTGCTAATTTTCGGACATCCTTGTGACACCCGAGATATCTGGAAAAAATATATTTATTAAAATTAGAAAAAAAATAATTATATAAATTTACTTACATCGGCGTTAACCATTCTGAAATGTTGTTTGTAATAATTATAAATGTCAGTCAGAAAAAAAATATATGTCGTGAAGTTGGTTACATGTAGTACGTCCTTGTGTTGAACAACTAGATGTCGTGTTGGTGGTGGTGAAAATGATAAATTTTTCGAAAATCATGCGAAGAAACAAAGCATGATATTGATTTGACCCTTGGGTCAAATAAAGGGCATGATTGAGAAATTTTTTGAAAAAAAACGAAAAATTTCGGGGAGTCGGATGATAGTCATGACGCTGGATACCGGCTTATAGTAGAATTTTTTTGTCAGTTTTTTTGGTAAATCGTTTTTTTTTGTAATTTTTTTTTTTTTTGCCAGTTTTTTTCAAGAAAAAAAAAATCAAATTATCTTTGAAAAAAAAAATAATTATAGTGGAAATTTTGAAAAAAAAAACTTTTATAAGAAAAAAAAGGATTTGAAAGTGATCTCGGTGTACGAGAAAAAAAAATTATTCTGAATAAAAAAAAAATATCTATAAGTAATTAGTCGGGGAAAATTATAATAAAAAAATTAATAGTCTAAATTAGTGTCCAGCGTACGCGTCCGTTTTTTTTTTGTGTTGATTGTTGTTCCTGTGTTCCCGTGCTGTCGCTGGTTGCTGTGTCCTGGTCAGTGGTCCTGTAGAGTCGTCATCTTGGTGTAGTCATCGTTGGAAGCAGATCAGTCATCGTGCAGTGTGGGGAATTGGGTTATTGTTTTTTTTTGGGTTTTCTTAATTTTTTTTTTTTTTTGTAAAGTAGTTTTTTTTTTATTTGTAATTTGGTTTGATTTATATAGATAGTAACGTAAATTCAATTCTGGTCCATAGTATAAAAAAAATTAATAGGAAGAAAATTTCAATAAAGAAAAATAAAATAAAAAAAAAATAAAATTGTACCTTCCCATAAAAAGAAAATTTTTCGAATATAGGTGCAGCTGGATCCGGACGATCCGGACATGTCGGGAGCAGCCTCAGCCAAGTATTTTTAATTTAATAAAATAAAAGAAAAGGTATGTGGAAAAAAATATGTTTCTTTCTATTCGTTTTTTAAAGTATAAAAGAGTTATACATTTAAAAAGAAAAGAAGAAAAGTAAAGATTAGATTTATTTTCCTGTTTTTTTTATTAGTTTTAGTAGTATAAAGCCCCCTTAGATCGAATTATATACTACGTACAATAGTGACGACATGCTTAACAGAAGCCAAAATCACACAACCGTACTAGAAATAATACTTGCTGTGTATAATAAAGAGACAGGTGATGAGAGACGGCTAGTCTTTCTGTATTTTTGGTTGGTCAGAATATGAATTCGTGGGTTGGGCTTGCTGTGCAGTCTGTAAATAATGTACAGATCTGGATGTACCGCTGGAGTAAAAATGCTCTGGATGTACCGCTAGTGTAAAAATGATTTTAGTATAGATTTGTATGGTGATTACCCCAGCAACTAAATGTGAAATAATTGTCACAATACGGTGGAAAAATGGTGACTCTGGTTTACCCGAATTGCGACATTTTTATGACATTTTGGTCGGAAAAAGTGTGACATTTTTGTGGAAGAAATTGTCACAGTTTTGTGAACAAATTTTTGACATTTGTGTGAACCAATTTGTCACAGTTTTGTGAACAAATTTTTGACATTTTTGTGAACCAATTTGTCACAGTTTTGTGAAAATATTTGTCACAATTATGTGCGAATTTTTGTCACATTAATGTAAGAAATTTTGTGACATTAATGTGAACATGAACATAATTAGTATTATATTCTAAACTAATAAAACTTTGTAGATGTTTCAGTATTCATTTATTTCTTTTTATTTCCTTAATTATGTATACATAAATAAATATAGTTATAACATAGAATATTCATTGTACTTATGTTGTCTAATAATATTATAAAAAATATGTACATTTAAAAACTAAGACATTCTAAATTCAAATTCAGTCATTATTAACTATTAAAATAATTTTTAAAAAAAAAATTAATTCACTTTACTTATTCTAAAGTAATACTATAAAAAAATATAAATTCATAAAATATTAAAAATAATCACTAAAATTAAATATTATCATTTTTCTGCGTTATCTGATAAAATTGTACTGCCTTTAGCGCATCGTCTTCTGAAAAATCTTTGTTTCGAGTTATTTTCACTGTCTCTGAAAAAAAAAATATTTTTTTTATAAGTTTATTTTTATATTGTCTACTGCAAATTCTTAATTTCTTACCCATTTGAAAACAAGTAATGTATATTTTTGTACACTACTTACAAAGTATATAACACGACTTATATAAAAGAAAGTGATAATAATTTAATTTAATTATTTAAATAAACTGCGCCCTTTCACAATGAAAACTAATACTTAGTCTTACCGTTTGCACTAATACTTAGTCTTACCGTTTGCACGTTTAGTCATGCACGTTATGCACAAATTTTTCATCAAAAATGTCACAAAAATTTGACAAAAAAATGCTAAAAAAAAATCTGACTACTGGGGATTTAGTTTTAAAAAAAATTCACAATTTTTTGTCGCGAAATGGCCACAAAAGTGTGATAAAAAATGTGATCACATTTTAATTGACAATTTTGTGACATTTTGTTCACATTTTTTTTGTGACAAAAGGATTCACAAAAATTTCAACAATTTTGTCACATTTTTGTCACATTTCGTTGTGACAAAAAATATTCACAAAATTGTGCACAAAAATGTCACAAAAAATCCACAAAAAATGTAGTC
Organism: Empis stercorea; assembly: GCA_949752835.1. Lineage (NCBI taxonomy): Eukaryota > Metazoa > Arthropoda > Insecta > Diptera > Empididae > Empis > Empis stercorea. The sequence continues at coordinate 45,233,310 of OX457085.1, forward strand.
ACAGTTTCTGGCTGCTGGGGTAACCAAAAACTGTAAACAAATCTGTTAGCGTCGTATGATCTTTTTGATGTTGATGATCTTTTTGATGATATTTCCCGAATATTTGTGTATTTGTGATTTTTTCTGATAGTATTGCGCCCGCGCATATAAATAATTTTTGTATTTTCGTTTTGTGCTTATTCGCAATAACTATAGTCCCGCCTTTGCAAACAAAACAAAGGTAACAGGCGCTTGAATGGTTCAGAAGTTATTGGTAATATTCATACACAATCACCAAAAAAAAAAACAAGAAAAAAAACGTCATAATATTGAAAACATGTATTGCAAATGTAAAATATATTATTCAGTTGAATAACCTACTGTTTGTCAACAGAAAAATTGAAAATTTCTATATTCAGATTATTTAATGTATGAACTTGATATTATATTTTTGTTCAGATTGATACTAATATTTAAATACAAGGTCAAGTGAAAGCTTAAGCTTTATTTTGATTATAAAATAAAATAACAGAAAAAATACACTAATATTCATACACAATAACAAAAAAAAAACAAGAAAAAAAGACGTCATAATATTGAAAACCTGTATTGCAAATGTAAACAAGCGATATATATTATTCAGTTTTCAACAAGAAATAATATATATGGTTAATAACATGCAAATAGTGTATGCGGTAGTATTTGTAAACAGTTGAAAAAAAACATAGTTATGTTGTTTATTATTTCATTTATTTAATAAATACAAAATTGATATGGAATTAAATATCAAACTTATAATAGATACACAATAATAAAAACATTTTATGTTTTTGGGATTATTTAGATTTTGTTCTTGCTTGATCGACCCTCTACCTGTTGTACCACAAACATTCATGCCTTCGTTGTCTTTCATTTTGTACTCATCGGAAAAAATATAGCAATTAGAAGAATATTTCTTGTGTTCATCTGCAATAACATCGTCTCTATTCCAATGAGATATTTGAACATTACAGTAGTAACACTGTACAATGTCACCCATGTTTAAATAAAAAAACCCATTTGATGCTAACTCTTTCTTGCTTACAAAAGTTTTTGGCCAAAATTCAAATGTTTTGTTCCGTTCTTCTTCATCACTTAATAGTGTCATTTTAAGATATTTTTTATATAAAGGCAAATGTAAATTTTATGGAGGTATTTATACTATTTTCTACTTTCCTATGGGAAACACAAATTAAAAAATTAAAAACACGTACTACAATAAAATAAGCCATAATAAAATCAAAAACTGGCTTAAATCGCAAGATGTTTATACCTTACATTATCCTGTTAAGAAAAAATTTCCTAGGAATCATTGTTTTACAAGACCAATTTTTATTGACCAATTATGGGAAATTGATCTATGCGATATGAAAGTGTATAAAAATGTAAATGACAATTATACATTTTTACTATCGGTAATTGACGTATTTTCAAAATACGGTTGGGTAGTACCATTAAAAAATAAAACTGGAAAAGAAATAACAAAAAACTTTCATAAAATTCTTCAACAAAGTGGTAGAAAACCAAAAACAATTCAATCAGATAAAGGAAAAGAATTCAAAAATTCAAATTTTCAAAATTATCTAAAACAAAATAATATTCGACAACGTTTTCCAACTATTTTATCTACCCAAAAAGCTGCAGTTGTTGAACGATTCAATCGTACAATAAAAGAAAAAATGTTTAAATATTTTACTGAAAGTTCAACTAAGAGATATATCGATATATTACCAAACCTTGTAAATTCTTACAACAAATCTTATCATAGTACAATAAAAATGAAACCATCAGACGTTAATCAGAGCCATGTTAAACAAATCTATGAAATATACAAAAATCTTCATAAGAGAGATCCACAAATTAATGTAAATATGAATAGAGATTTTATTCCAATGTATGTTAATATTCTCTATCATTAATTGATAGTATTCATATGTGTGAGTGTCATGAGAAACTTCTTGTATACGTTGTAATGTGTGTGTCAAGAGCCGCATTGCAACCTTCTGCCCCTTTATAATTTTCATAGTATCTTCCTGTAGAGGATGAGTGGTGCTTCTAGCAGCTGGCTGCTTGGTTTTAAATATGTCGTTCAGATTGCAATTAGGAGCAAACGTGAATTCCATATTTTCTGGTGCGTCGGCTGGAGCTAGTTCTTGATTTTGTTCTTCATCGGCTGGTTTGTTGTCCAGGTCTTCAGTGTCATCTTCTATATCCGCATTTGGATCTTCTGTTTATGGACCTGGCTTTATTTGCTGTGGATCTAGTTTGGCCTGTGCGGTTGTAATAGTGTTTCGTAATTTTTCATACCCAGTCTTGACATTGGAAAAATAATGGTTCATGAAATATGGATGGTCTTGCATTTCAAATTCCAAAGGTTCCAACTGTGCATGGTTCACTTCAAATTGTTGCCATAATTCATCTAACTTCGCCAATTTCTTAATCAAATAGTTTTCGGTTTTTCTGCTAGGTCCATCCTTAGAGTAATTGGTTATGACACCTTCCAAAAACACCTTCCATTATGGCGTTTCTGTGTTTTTGGTCCAACTTTTTTTACCTTAATACCTAGATTTTGTTCGTCCAAAATCTCGTCGGGGCCTCCAAATGTTTTTGTTATAGCGACCAAATTGATTTATTTGACCGCTGCGTCGAATAGTGGGATTGCTTACCGTGGGTCGGGGCAGATCGCTCACTTACTTTGCTGTTGGTTTGAGTATACTTAGCTTACCTTGGGTAGGGGCCAAGTATTAATTATTCCTGAAAAGTTCTTGAAATAAACTAATTGGATTCTGTTTTTAGAATCCATTTTAATTTGATAATTACGGGCTATTTATACAATAAAATTTAGTCTAATGTTGTGAGAATAAATTATTTCTCCCACGATATTAGTAATAGTCAAAAAGTGCAATCCTTGCAAATTCATAAGGTAAAAATATTAATTCAAATAATTAATTTATAATATTGTGAGAACAATTAAATGTCCCACGATATTAAAATAAGCAAAAATTGCAATCCTTGCAAATTCATAAGGTAAATAATATAAAATTATTTACCTGCGATTTTAACTTATTCATATTACAATAAATTTTACTATGACAATTATATTACAATTAAATAAATGAGATATATGACAAATTATTGTAGCTAATTCTTAACACAATTCATATATTCAATTTCATGTATGCTTTTACTTAAAAAATCTAATTTATTTGTAGAATCTATTAATGATTCTTCAATATTTGGTAACTTTATTTGATTAGTTATATTTAGATTTAAAGTAGTATTTACGTGAATAAAATCAAATAATATTTCTTCTATCGGAAGGGTTTTACCATTGATTTTAAATAACTAGATAAATCACCGACGCTGCATACTTTCGTCAACAGGTGCCGCCACATACACCATTTTCAGAAATTTGAAAAATAAATTGAAAATAAGTGAGCAGCAAAATAAATTCTCTCTTTCAATGAGAAAATAAGAAAAATATGTATATTCCTTTTTTGCGTTTTTTCTTTTTTGTTGATTTTTTAAATTTTTATGGCCTTAGAATTTTTGTTTTTATTTTATGTTACTGAAAATTAATATTTGTCAAGAAATTTTATAATGAATGTTTATTATTTTTGTACAGAATTTTTGATTTTACTTTATTATATTTAAAAAAAATAATTTTTTGAATTACAAATATGTACATGAAAAAAAATAGTTTTGTCTTATATATGATTTGATAACCTTATAAACATTTAAACATATATGTACATATACATATATATAAAATTGAAAATTAAAAATACGATAAACAAACCCCGAGTTTGTCAAAAGCACATTTCCTCAAAATCGCCTCATGTAGAACTATGAGCTATTCTAAAACAATGGGAATTCCTATACATACGTGTATAGTATTTTTTAGTAGTATTTTCAATGTACTATACATAGGAAAGATAAAAAATTTTATGGTAAATATAGGTAAAAAATGTGTCCCTGTTCGATTTTATTAATTTTTTTTTTCCTTCCAAGGTTATTATTCCAGCAAAATATATATAAACTTATATATAAAATATATATAAACTTCCAAGGTTATTATTCCAGCAAAATATATAAAAATGATTTAACTTTCCTTATTTTGCTTAATTTAACATGATGTGATATGAAATAATATCCAATATTCAATTTATATAACTCCTAAAAATATGCAAAATGTTCGTTTTTTGCAAAATTTTACATGATTAAGCATTTTGATTAATTATAAGTGTGAGGCAAATGCTTATAATTTTTTAATTAATGCACTTTCAAGAAATATGATTTTCGAAAGTTTTCTCAATATTTGTTTTTAAAAATATTGTGCAGTTATAATTTTACAAGTGAATTAAAAATGTAATTTTTTGATTTTTGATGGGCCACAACGGAAAGGGCAGGGGAGATACGAATACAATTTCTTCAGAGACTTTTTGGATATCTCTTTGGTACATAAATTTCAGCCTTCCATAATAAGCCGTTTGGGAAATACAGGGTGTTAAAAAAACTAAAAAAAGTTGTATGAAGATAATGGTATTTTTATACATCAAAGAATTAAATTTTAAAAAATTTGTTAATTTCACAATTAAGATAACAGATTTTCCTATCTTATAGTTTTTACAGACCTCAAAAATTTTTATTGGTTTAAAAGTTATGAGATGTTCAATATGGGCAATTTTCGAACTTGGAGGGGGAATAACTCAGAGGGGAAAAGAGATAGAAGAATATTTTGTTCTACTGGATCCATTATTTTATTACTATTCTACACTCTATCTTAATAGATGTAGAAGTTTGTGTAAACGGACGGACGGACAGACAGACGGACAGACGGACAGACAGAGTGAAACTAATATACAAATTTCTTCCAATTTGGTTGGAAATGTGCTAAAATTTAAATTAATTTCTTTAAAAATGCTTTAAAAAAAATAAGTAAAAAAAAATTAATTTAAAAAATTATCGTCCCTGATGGGAATTGAACCATACACATGTAAATATATGAAAAATATGAAGCAAAGTTAGTTCTGCCTGTCTATGAATATTACAACCATGGCTGCTTCTTTCCATATTCGCATAATACAATATGTATATATTTATTATATATGTGTGTAATATGATTATGTATATATATAAAATTAATATGCATCACTCATTCATAAGACAAGACAATTTTTTTCATATGTTTACATTTTGAAAAATAACCGTCGGAGACAATATTTTTTTTTAAATTAATTTTTTTTAAATTATTGTTTTTTAAAGCATTTCTAAAAAAATTAATTTAATTTCAACTTTATATATACATTATGTTTACATGTTTATATGGTTATCATTCATAAGGACAAAGCTAATTTTTTTCATATATTTGTATGAAAAAATTATGAAAAATAACATCCGAGTTCAATCCCCATCAGAGACATTATTTTTTTTTAAAACATTTTTTTTTACTTATTTTTTTTAATAAAGTAAAATCAAAAATCCTGTGAAACAAATAAGAAGCATAAACATTCATTATATAAATTTTTTTGCCAAATAATAATTTTCCGTAACATAAAATATGAAAAAATAAAAAAAATCCCTACATTGAATTTTCTATTCTTCTCAAAATGAATTTTTTCTTTATATATCAAAATAAAAATTCTCAAGGCAATAAAACCAACAAAAAACGCATAAAAGGAATATACATAAATAATTTTCTCACTGAAAGAGAGAGAAATGAAAAAACAATATTGTTTCTTAAAAGCGATACATGCGCTCTCTGACGCCCAAATATAACAATATTTTTTTTCAAATGATGATTTATCTAGTTATTTAAAATCAATGGTTTTACCTAATATTTGTACTGTACTTAATTTTGTAATTTTGCTTTCTATCATACAATCTTCTGGAAGTTGTATTATACCTCTTTCTTCACTAGCCTCTATACTGAATTTATTATTACAGATTATCTTAAGATTTATCTTTTCAGGAGTAATAAATATCCATTTGTTTGGTTCTTCAAGCTTAAACCATAGTTCCTTTCTTAAATTAAATACTCTGATATCGCATAATTCATTTACATTCTCTTTTAAAATTGTTTTTGCTAAACACGTATTAGAAGTTTTAATAGGTAAATTTGTTTTACATAAGTAAGTTTTAAAGTTATTAGGATATGTCATAAATTGCTTACAACTAGCAAAATCAAGAAAGGTTAAACCTATGAAATAAGAATATTCTGAATCAATTGCAACATATTGTTGTTCAAAATTTATGTAATAATAAGTTTTGTTTTGTAATAGCATAGGAATATGATAAACTTTATTTAATTTATAAATTTTATTTTGTACAAGTGGCAAACGTATTTCAAAAAATAATTCTACTACCTGTAGCTTTTGCTTCAATATCCAAACATTTTAGTATAGAGAAAAAATTTTCAATAGCAACTTCTGTTGTAACTTGATAATTTTTGAAAAGAGGTTGAATTTGAGTAATTGCATTTACAATAGTTTCTGGATGAATTATGTGTAAATCTATTTTATTTTCCATTCACTTAGTTAGAGAGTTTAATATATTATGTTGAGTTTTAATTATAGTTTGAATAGCAAGTGAAAGTATAGTGGAAGATTCATCAAATTCATGAAGAAGTTTTTCATAAATTTTTAAATCATTAATTTTTGGTACTAGCTCTCTTAAAATTTTATAGTTTTTGTATACTAATTGAGACACATTATGATAAGTATTAATAGTATTTTTCAGTAAAGATAACTGTTTTTCTGTAGTATGTTTTAGGATCTGATTAGAGTCTGAAATTTCATTAATTTTCTTTTCTACTAATTTTGCATCGTCATTGTCCATTAAACCGAACGCTTGTTTGAGGATATAACCACCAGCGTTAAATAAACCTCTCTTTTGTCTTTTATGTAAAAAAATTTGATCTAAGTTATGATAGTTTTCCTTAATTTCGGTTAATGAGCTGTTTAAAAAACGAATGGTTGTAGAACAATGATCAGTTGCGTGATTTTCTTTAACAATAATGCATATTCGTTTTAAATCCAAAAAAAATGATTGTATTTCTTTAATATTTTTTTCTAACGGTTCCAAATTTAAATATACTATTATTTTCCAATATGCGGTTATAATGCGATAATCTCCTATTGATTCCAAAAATAACCCAGTGTTCGGGTCGATGCGAGTTGTTTTATATATTCCATCCACCGAATTTTGAATTATGATGAAGAATATTATAAATCTAAAAAGATAACCGATATTTTAATTAGGAAAATAAATTTTTTGAAATTTGTGGAATGGAAATATGTTTGAATATAATTTTTTTTTTATTGGGTTTGTAAAATGTTCATGTTTGGAAATGTTTAAGTAAATTATTGTGTACTTTTTTTAGTTTCCTACCAATTTTAATTATTGTATTTTCTGGAGAGTTAACTTCTACTACTTCATAAGGACCTTCAAATATAGAACTTATCTTTTTACATTATCAAGCTTTATTTTCTAATAATACCTTATCTCCGACTACTAAGTTAAAATCTTTAGTATTTTTGTCATAATTTGACTTATTTTTCTCTTTTGAGCTGATAAGATTTTCCCTATTTTTTTCATAACTATATTCTGTAATCTCGCCTTTAATTCTATGACATATACATCAAAAATATAAACTGGATCTACAGTTTTTAAAATTGCTGAAGGTAATTCTGGTTTATGACCATAAAGTGCTTCATGTGGCGTGAAATTAGTCGAAACGTTTGGAGTAGTATTATAACTAAAAGTGGCCAGTTCGAGCCAGCTATCCCAATTACTAGGATCGCCGTTAACATAAATACGAATATAATTTCCTAATGTTCTATGTGAACGTTCCAATGATACATTAGACTCAGGAGGATGATATGATGTAGTTTTTATTTTTTTTATTTTGAGTAAAGTACAAATATTTTTAAGTGAATCACTAAGGAAATTATCTGTTAATAATGTTTTCGGAGTACCGAATAAACAAATAACTTTTCTTACAAAAGCATCTGCTACAGTTACAGCTTCTTGATTTTGAATAGGAATTGCAAGTAAACATTTAGTTAACTGATCTTGGAAAGTTAGAATATATTTATTACCCGAGTTTGTTATAGGCAAAGGGCCAACTATGTCTAAGGAGACTTTCTCAAAAGGTTTAAATTGCGTATCAGTAATTTTCTTTGGCCCCTTTGTTTTCATACTTACTTTATTTTTTTGGCAAATTTAACAGGTTGTTATAAAATTTGTAATATCTTTTTTTATATTTTTCCAGTAATATTTTTCTTTTATTTTTCTTAATGTACGTAGCACACCTTGATGTCCACCTACAGGACTTACGTGATATTCAATTAAAATGGATTTAATTTCGGATTTATCTGTTATTTCGATTAAATTTTTATAAGTATTTTTTAAAATGTTTTCAGAGTTTGATTCAGTGTCTAATGATTTGGATTCAGTTGAGGAATTTATATTTATTTTCTGTTTAGCTTGCTTTCTAGTTACAACATCAATTTGATGTGTGTCTAATCTAGATAAAGCATCTGCGTTAGTGTTTAAATTTCCTGCTTTATGTACAACAATATAATCAAATTCTTACATTTTTATGCGCCATCGCATTATTCTGGAAGTGGGATTGTTGATATTAAAAATCCATACTAATGGTTTATGATCAGTAATAATAGTGAATTTTCGGCCATACAAATATGGTATATAATAACCTACAGCCCATACTAAAGCTAAAGCTTCTTTCTCTATGGTAGAGTAATTGCGTTCAGCTTTATTTAGTGTTCTACTCGCGAAAGCAATTGGTTGATCAATTATTTTACCTTTAACTTAATTTCTCTGCGATAAGACAGCACCGATTGCTGTATTACTAGTATCCGTGGTTACATAGAATTCTTTTTCGAAATTTGGATAACATAATATAGGATATTGTGTAATTGAGGATTTAAGTTTTTGGAAAGCTTCATCACAGAATTCGTCCCAAATAAATGGTATATCTTTTTTTAATAATCTATTTAATTTATATTTTTCTGTCATGGCTAAATAGGATTAGCCATGACAGAAAAATTAGAAATAAACTTTCGATTTCACTTGTTTTTGATTTTGTGGCGGCATAATTTTTTGTATTGCTGATATTTTTTGCTTATCAGGTTTAATACCATCTGAAGTTATTACATGTCCCAAATATCCTACTTCAGTATGTAAAAATTTGCATTTTGAAGGCTGAAATTTGAGATTATGTTTTTGAAGTACTTCTAATACTTCTATCAATTTTTTATTATGATCTTTTAAATTTCGACCATAAAAAACGGTATCATCCAGGTATACAAAGCATCTTATTCCTTGCAAACCTGTTAAGACATTATTGATTAGTCTTTGAAATGTTGGAGGTGCATTTCTCAGACCAAATGGCATTCTTGTAAATTGGTAATGACCAAAAGAAGTCCTGAAAGCTGTTTTGGACTTGTCATTTTCATCTCATTTGATTTGATGAAAACCACTGGCTAAATCAAGGGTTGAAAAATATTTTGAATCTCCTAATTGTCCGAGAATATCTTCGATATGTGGCAATGGATATGAGTCTGGAATAGTTATTTCATTAACTTTTCTATAGTCTACAACCACGCGCCATTTTTTATTACCGTTTTCATCAGCTTTTTTGGGTACTACTAAAAGTGGACTATTCCATGGACTATCACTATGTTCAACTACACCTTGTTTCAACATTTCATTTACTTGATTTTTAATTTCAGCTTTGTGCACCTCAGGTAATCTATAAGGTTGCACATTTATCGCTGATTTATCAGGTAAAGTTTTAATCTGATGTTTTATTGCGTTAGTAGTAGTTAAGACGTCACCGTCCAAATGAAATAATTTGTTGTTTTTTCGACAGATTTCGAGAATGCTAGATTTTTCTTCATTATTGAGATGATTTAAATTTAATAGACTCTAAATTTTTGAGACGATTTTCTATTTTATTTTCAGAAATATTTTCATTTAGATTATAAATATTATAGTTCGAAATAGGTGTAAAATTTAGTTTTAATTGATTTTTAATTTCTACTTCATGTGTATTTGAATTTAGTATACTGAGAAATACATAACCATTTTCTGGTTTTACTATTGTATTTGATATATATAAGCCATTATTAGAGCTTTCTTTTATTATAGCTAATGCTTCATTTTCGAAAGATATTGGACCGAATTTAATAATTTTTTCAGTACGAGGTGGAATACAAACTTGTGTATTTTGATTTAAAAAATTTATTGGTACTTCTTGTTCATAAAAATTGAAAATAGCTCTATTATTTTTATAGTCTATAAATGCATTGGTATTTTTTAGAAAATCTTCCCCTATGATACCATCTTCCTTTATAGGAAAGTCGGAAGAGACAATATGAAAATTTATAGGATAATAAGAAGTATCATTTCCAGGAACTTGAATATTTAATGTAGTGGTTCCAAGAGTTTGTAAAGGTTCTGGGGCTATTCCTTTGATTTTGTAAAGGTTCTGGGGCTATTCCTTTGATTGACGAAATTTCAACTTCAGTATTATCATCTAATGAATCTACTTTTATTAGACTTAAACCTGCACCAGAATCTAATAGAAAATTAGTATTAAGTTTAGAAGTTCCTTTTATTTTAAGAGCTAAAATACTTGAAAATGTTCGATTTTTGATTTGATTTTATTATTTTTGAATATATTGCTTGTGATTTTGAGTTTAAGATTTAATGATTTAAGAGTTCGATTTGATGTATTTTGATTTAAATTTATTTTAAGAGTTGGATTTGAGATCTTTTGATTTGAGTTTGATTTGTGAGTTTGTGAATTATTTAAACTATAAAATTCATTTTCACAAATTTTAATAATTATAGTGCTAATTTTCGGACATCCTTGTGACACCCGAGATATCTGGAAAAAATATATTTATTAAAATTAGAAAAAAAATAATTATATAAATTTACTTACATCGGCGTTAACCATTCTGAAATGTTGTTTGTAATAATTATAAATGTCAGTCAGAAAAAAAATATATGTCGTGAAGTTGGTTACATGTAGTACGTCCTTGTGTTGAACAACTAGATGTCGTGTTGGTGGTGGTGAAAATGATAAATTTTTCGAAAATCATGCGAAGAAACAAAGCATGATATTGATTTGACCCTTGGGTCAAATAAAGGGCATGATTGAGAAATTTTTTGAAAAAAAACGAAAAATTTCGGGGAGTCGGATGATAGTCATGACGCTGGATACCGGCTTATAGTAGAATTTTTTTGTCAGTTTTTTTGGTAAATCGTTTTTTTTTGTAATTTTTTTTTTTTTTGCCAGTTTTTTTCAAGAAAAAAAAAATCAAATTATCTTTGAAAAAAAAAATAATTATAGTGGAAATTTTGAAAAAAAAAACTTTTATAAGAAAAAAAAGGATTTGAAAGTGATCTCGGTGTACGAGAAAAAAAAATTATTCTGAATAAAAAAAAAATATCTATAAGTAATTAGTCGGGGAAAATTATAATAAAAAAATTAATAGTCTAAATTAGTGTCCAGCGTACGCGTCCGTTTTTTTTTTGTGTTGATTGTTGTTCCTGTGTTCCCGTGCTGTCGCTGGTTGCTGTGTCCTGGTCAGTGGTCCTGTAGAGTCGTCATCTTGGTGTAGTCATCGTTGGAAGCAGATCAGTCATCGTGCAGTGTGGGGAATTGGGTTATTGTTTTTTTTTGGGTTTTCTTAATTTTTTTTTTTTTTTGTAAAGTAGTTTTTTTTTTATTTGTAATTTGGTTTGATTTATATAGATAGTAACGTAAATTCAATTCTGGTCCATAGTATAAAAAAAATTAATAGGAAGAAAATTTCAATAAAGAAAAATAAAATAAAAAAAAAATAAAATTGTACCTTCCCATAAAAAGAAAATTTTTCGAATATAGGTGCAGCTGGATCCGGACGATCCGGACATGTCGGGAGCAGCCTCAGCCAAGTATTTTTAATTTAATAAAATAAAAGAAAAGGTATGTGGAAAAAAATATGTTTCTTTCTATTCGTTTTTTTAAAGTATAAAAGAGTTATACATTTAAAAAGAAAAGAAGAAAAGTAAAGATTAGATTTATTTTCCTGTTTTTTTTATTAGTTTTAGTAGTATAAAGCCCCCTTAGATCGAATTATATACTACGTACAATAGTGACGACATGCTTAACAGAAGCCAAAATCACACAACCGTACTAGAAATAATACTTGCTGTGTATAATAAAGAGACAGGTGATGAGAGACGGCTAGTCTTTCTGTATTTTTGGTTGGTCAGAATATGAATTCGTGGGTTGGGCTTGCTGTGCAGTCTGTAAATAATGTACAGATCTGGATGTACCGCTGGAGTAAAAATGCTCTGGATGTACCGCTAGTGTAAAAATGATTTTAGTATAGATTTGTATGGTGATTACCCCAGCAACTAAATGTGAAATAATTGTCACAATACGGTGGAAAAATGGTGACTCTGGTTTACCCGAATTGCGACATTTTTATGACATTTTGGTCGGAAAAAGTGTGACATTTTTGTGGAAGAAATTGTCACAGTTTTGTGAACAAATTTTTGACATTTGTGTGAACCAATTTGTCACAGTTTTGTGAACAAATTTTTGACATTTTTGTGAACCAATTTGTCACAGTTTTGTGAAAATATTTGTCACAATTATGTGCGAATTTTTGTCACATTAATGTAAGAAATTTTGTGACATTAATGTGAACATGAACATAATTAGTATTATATTCTAAACTAATAAAACTTTGTAGATGTTTCAGTATTCATTTATTTCTTTTTATTTCCTTAATTATGTATACATAAATAAATATAGTTATAACATAGAATATTCATTGTACTTATGTTGTCTAATAATATTATAAAAAATATGTACATTTAAAAACTAAGACATTCTAAATTCAAATTCAGTCATTATTAACTATTAAAATAATTTTTAAAAAAAAAATTAATTCACTTTACTTATTCTAAAGTAATACTATAAAAAAATATAAATTCATAAAATATTAAAAATAATCACTAAAATTAAATATTATCATTTTTCTGCGTTATCTGATAAAATTGTACTGCCTTTAGCGCATCGTCTTCTGAAAAATCTTTGTTTCGAGTTATTTTCACTGTCTCTGAAAAAAAAAAATATTTTTTTTATAAGTTTATTTTTATATTGTCTACTGCAAATTCTTAATTTCTTACCCATTTGAAAACAAGTAATGTATATTTTTGTACACTACTTACAAAGTATATAACACGACTTATATAAAAGAAAGTGATAATAATTTAATTTAATTATTTAAATAAACTGCGCCCTTTCACAATGAAAACTAATACTTAGTCTTACCGTTTGCACTAATACTTAGTCTTACCGTTTGCACGTTTAGTCATGCACGTTATGCACAAATTTTTCATCAAAAATGTCACAAAAATTTGACAAAAAAATGTTAAAAAAAAATCTGACTACTGGGGATTTAGTTTTAAAAAAAATTCACAATTTTTTGTCGCGAAATGGCCACAAAAGTGTGATAAAAAATGTGATCACATTTTAATTGACAATTTTGTGACATTTTGTTCACATTTTTTTTGTGACAAAAGGATTCACAAAAATTTCAACAATTTTGTCACATTTTTGTCACATTTCGTTGTGACAAAAAATATTCACAAAATTGTGCACAAAAATGTCACAAAAAATCCACAAAAAATGTAGTCACAGTTTCTGGCTGCTGGGGTAACCAAAAACTGTAAACAAATCTGTTAGCGTCGTATGATCTTTTTGATGTTGATGATCTTTTTGATGATATTTCCCGAATATTTGTGTATTTGTGATTTTTTCTGATAGTATTGCGCCCGCGCATATAAATAATTTTTGTATTTTCGTTTTGTGCTTATTCGCAATAACTATAGTCCCGCCTTTGCAAACAAAACAAAGGTAACAGGCGCTTGAATGGTTCAGAAGTTATTGGTAATATTCATACACAATCACCAAAAAAAAAAACAAGAAAAAAAACGTCATAATATTGAAAACATGTATTGCAAATGTAAAATATATTATTCAGTTGAATAACCTACTGTTTGTCAACAGAAAAATTGAAAATTTCTATATTCAGATTATTTAATGTATGAACTTGATATTATATTTTTGTTCAGATTGATACTAATATTTAAATACAAGGTCAAGTGAAAGCTTAAGCTTTATTTTGATTATAAAATAAAATAACAGAAAAAATACACTAATATTCATACACAATAACAAAAAAAAAACAAGAAAAAAAGACGTCATAATATTGAAAACCTGTATTGCAAATGTAAACAAGCGATATATATTATTCAGTTTTCAACAAGAAATAATATATATGGTTAATAACATGCAAATAGTGTATGCGGTAGTATTTGTAAACAGTTGAAAAAAAACATAGTTATGTTGTTTATTATTTCATTTATTTAATAAATACAAAATTGATATGGAATTAAATATCAAACTTATAATAGATACACAATAATAAAAACATTTTATGTTTTTGGGATTATTTAGATTTTGTTCTTGCTTGATCGACCCTCTACCTGTTGTACCACAAACATTCATGCCTTCGTTGTCTTTCATTTTGTACTCATCGGAAAAAATATAGCAATTAGAAGAATATTTCTTGTGTTCATCTGCAATAACATCGTCTCTATTCCAATGAGATATTTGAACATTACAGTAGTAACACTGTACAATGTCACCCATGTTTAAATAAAAAAACCCATTTGATGCTAACTCTTTCTTGCTTACAAAAGTTTTTGGCCAAAATTCAAATGTTTTGTTCCGTTCTTCTTCATCACTTAATAGTGTCATTTTAAGATATTTTTTATATAAAGGCAAATGTAAATTTTATGGAGGTATTTATACTATTTTCTACTTTCCTATGGGAAACACAAATTAAAAAATTAAAAACACGTACTACAATAAAATAAGCCATAATAAAATCAAAAACTGGCTTAAATCGCAAGA
Source organism: Empis stercorea (assembly GCA_949752835.1). Lineage (NCBI taxonomy): Eukaryota > Metazoa > Arthropoda > Insecta > Diptera > Empididae > Empis > Empis stercorea. Next base: position 45,248,335 of record OX457085.1, read on the forward strand.
TGTTTATACCTTACATTATCCTGTTAAGAAAAAATTTCCTAGGAATCATTGTTTTACAAGACCAATTTTTATTGACCAATTATGGGAAATTGATCTATGCGATATGAAAGTGTATAAAAATGTAAATGACAATTATACATTTTTACTATCGGTAATTGACGTATTTTCAAAATACGGTTGGGTAGTACCATTAAAAAATAAAACTGGAAAAGAAATAACAAAAAACTTTCATAAAATTCTTCAACAAAGTGGTAGAAAACCAAAAACAATTCAATCAGATAAAGGAAAAGAATTCAAAAATTCAAATTTTCAAAATTATCTAAAACAAAATAATATTCGACAACGTTTTCCAACTATTTTATCTACCCAAAAAGCTGCAGTTGTTGAACGATTCAATCGTACAATAAAAGAAAAAATGTTTAAATATTTTACTGAAAGTTCAACTAAGAGATATATCGATATATTACCAAACCTTGTAAATTCTTACAACAAATCTTATCATAGTACAATAAAAATGAAACCATCAGACGTTAATCAGAGCCATGTTAAACAAATCTATGAAATATACAAAAATCTTCATAAGAGAGATCCACAAATTAATGTAAATATATTTCAAGACGACTATGTACGAATTGTTAAAAAAAAGCAATTTTCGAGCATGGATATACACCAAAATGGACAAAAGAAATTTTTCAAGTACAAAAAATTATAAATAGAGAACCATATCCTTTATTTATATTGAAAGACTTGAAGGGACATGAGGTTGAAGGAAGATTTTATTATCAAGAACTTCAAAAAGTTTATGTAGAAAAATGATAGTTTTTAATCATCCGTTTACAATGATGATAGCAGGCCCGTCGGGTTGTGGCAAAACTACATTTATTTGTAAGTTGATTAGATATATACACAATTTTATTAAACCGGTGCCAACAAAAATATTATGGTGCAATCCTGAATTTAGCGCGGTTCCAAAAAATATAAGAAATTTAGAATATCATAATGAAGTTCCAGACAACATCAAAAATGAAAATAATGAAGCAATATTAATTGTTTTGGATTACTTAAGGTTAAATGCCTATAATACAAAAGTATGTGAATTATTTACAAATGGTTCACACCATATATATTTATCAGTTATTTTAATTACACAAAATGTGTTTCATCAGGGAAAACATTGTCGAGATATATCACTTAATTGTAAATATTTGGTTCTTTTTAAAAATCCTCGCGACAAATCACAAATAGCTCCTTTACCGAAACAAATTTATCCAGAAAACTCCAAAGAATTTCTGAGAGTATATAATGAGGTGACATCTATTCATTATGGTTATATTATACTGGATTTAACTCAAGACATTAACGATATATTTCGTTTTAGATCAAATATACTTAATAATAATTATTTTGAATGTTATTGCACATTAAAACAATTAACAGATCTATCTGAAAAACATGAAACGATTGAAAACAAATCGTCATATCTTACATGTGTTAAAAAATTCTAAACCAAAATTTCGTCAAATTTTGCTAAAAAATTGTAATCCGGAAGTTATTAAAATTATTTGTGAAATTGCTATAAATACGCTTAATGGAAATCACAAAGTGTCTAATCACACTTATAATAAATTAAATAAAAATAAAAAGGTATTGCGTTGTTTAGCTTGTCCTAAAAAATCATTGCAAGTAAAACGAAAAGTTATTATACAGAAAGGAGGTTTTTTACCTATGCTAATAGGTACAGTATTATCAGGTTTGATTAGTAGTTTACTTTCAAAATAAAAATTAAGATGAATAATTTACAACGAATGATTGTTATACCACCTGAACTATATAATAAACTTAAGGATAATTTTAATAATGATGTAGAACTTTCATACCTAGATAAAAGTATGAAAGAAATACTTTTAAATAAAACATTATCAGATAGTGAAAAATGGTATACATATCGTCAAAAGCTAATAAAATTTGCAAATAAAAGGCGACAACAATTAAAACAAAGCTCTAACAATACGCATCACATACAAACAGTACAACACATGCCTTCTAATAAAACAATGGCTGTTAGAAACAAAGTATTGTCAAATATGAGTATGCAAACAGAACCAGAAATTACAGATACTAAAAATAAAAATTTATCACACATGAAAACCCAAACAGAACCCCATACAAAAAAAGGAAGAAGGATACAAACAGATGCAATTACATCTGAAGATGTTGGCGTGCAATACCAAGAGCCCCAAAACGATATGTATACATTTACACCTGGTAAGATAATTCCAACATCTGATAAAGATTTTGATGAATTTGAAACGGATGACGAAGTTTTTGATAACGAGGATGAAATACTAAATTTAGTACTCTCAGCAACACCAGCAGGAAAACGTATAAAAGAAAGGAAATCTATTGGTTCGTCAGATGTACGTATGTTTGAATCGGATGGAGGTGACATTATTTCAGTACCTATATTTGAAAGACCTAAAAATGATACAAGTTTAAATCGTCAATTACGTTCTTCTACTAAGAAAGCATCCGCTCAAACTTTATTGAAATTCCCAGTTCGTAAAAAAGTATTAAAATCAGAAAAGGATAATTTACAAGCCAAATCAGAAAAGATAAGTTAAAACCTAAAACGACAACTCCATTAAATCTTTCACAGTGGACAAGTTATAAATAAAAAAAATGAATCAAACAGATGATTTTTTCAACAATATGGTTTATAAAAATTATGCATTAGTTGATATGAGTTTCTGCTCTAATAATAAGAATACGATATTCGTTAAATCTATTAGTATTACTGGAATAAAAGAGTCTTGTAAAATCTTTAGTAAGGAATTTAAATATCAATATCCAACAACAGATGGAATAAATGATATCGATAAAAGTGACAATTATGTATTTGGAAATTTTTCAAATGAACAGACAACTAATGAACTTCAAAATATATTTAAGAAAATTGATATTTTATTCACAAACTCAAAACCGAATTTTTAAAACATTTCGTGGAAGCAGATATAAAAGTAATTGATTTTTGAACTCTGGAATAATATGGATACATTTCAAATTGTTAATGTACTAAAATGCAACAAATATACTAGAAAATATTTTAAAGGAGTTTTTGCCATAAATAAAATTCCGAAATTTATTAAAAGACCTGCAATAATTGTTGTAAATACAGATCCTTCCACAAAACCTGGCGCTCATTGGATAGCAATTTTATGTCCATCTGTGGGTTGTATAGAATACTTTGACTCATATGGTCGTCGACCTTTACAAAACGAGTTTTTGCAATTTTTAAAACGTAATTCATTATGTTATATTTGTAAACGGCCGAAGGTTACAGAGTTCATTTTCGGATGTATGCGGTCATTATTGTTGTGTTTATTTATGGTACAGATGTAATGGCAAAACCATGCAACGTTTTTTAAATAGTTTTGATAGATATAATTTTGAAAAAAACGATAAACATATTTTAATAGAGTTTAAAAAAATTTAAACATACAAACAAACATAATAATAAAAAATACAAAAACAAATTGCAAATGTGCAGATCTGGAAATGTAAAATGCGTGTACATTTTAACAAAAGTTTTCATTTTCTACTAAAATGAGTGCTGCAAAGGAGACCAGAAAACGAAATTCTTCAGAAGGAATTAAAACAACAGAAAAGAAGGTCCGTAAAATTATACTTACTTCCTAAATGAACAGCATACCTGTAAAGTTGTTGTTGGATTCTGCGCTGATACGTTTGAGGCAGTGTAAAGGAAATTCCTATATATATTTCTTTTAAAGAGTGGGAAAATTATTTTAATAATTTCAAAAAATTAGAAAAAAAAGTTTCTACAAATGATGTCGAATTTTTAGACGCTCTTCTAGAAAATATTGATGCAAAAAATACAACAAAATCGATATTAAACTTTACTTGGGACAACGAAAATAATAACAACAAAAAAATTGTTGCATTGTTTAAAAACGAATATAACCAATATTTAAATATAGTCGACTTTTTAAATATTGTTATGAGTTACAACAACAATGCTACATGCAACATAAAAAAATATTTCAACAAATATTTGGAAAAATGTAAAGCCAAAGCTGTATTTCAATTATCATATGATGACTATTACATTCCAATGGAACTTTCACATGTACACTGCAACTATTCCCGATTATTTTTCGAAATACCAATATACTGTTCCAGTAAATTATTTGAAAATCTTATAAAAATTAATTTTTATATTGAAATGTAAAAATTTTTTTTTGAAATTAATAAAAAATATATAAAATTTAATAATCTATTTTATTATTTTGTAACATGTACATATACATATTCATACGATTTTGAACAGCACATCTATTATTTTTATTTTTGTTGTATTGGATTTCACAATAAACCTCATATGTTCTTAAAGAGTTTAATTTAGGTATATCATTTTCAAGCTCTATAATCTCTGTTGATGTTTGTAAGTATTGACGTAAAAAAACTTTTTTCTGCAATCCCTTAACATAAATTTTATGGTTGGCATAAGTTTTCAAAATATTTGGAAGTTCGTTGTAAGAAATTAAACCATCATTCCACTGCAAATTCCACTGCACTGCAAAAAATCAAAAAAAATCAGGATTTTGTTCACGGACAAAAAATCGAAAGAAGAGCAAAAGCATTTTTTTTTTGGAAATCAAGTCGAGAGCAATTTTATTATAAATATAAAGCAGCCTACAACGAGAACGAGTACGTTACGTCAGTAAAATACAACGAAACATACAAATAAACACCCTTGTACTTCGCGTGAAGCGAACAAGGGACAAACACGACGCAATTTTGCGTAGTTTCTGTTTAATTTGTATATTATTTTGTTGTAATAATTTTTTTTTGGTATCAAAATACAAATCAAAGTAGTAGTTTTTTGTTATATGTATTTGCAATTGTTTTTACTGTTAGTAGATTTAAATAGTTTAGTTTCATTACAAATATAATTTAGTTTTTGTTTTCACAAAAGAAGGATATAAAAAAAAAATATATTTGCTTTAGGTATATCCATTTTTTTTAATTTTTATCGTTTTTTTTATTAAACAAAGTAATGCCGGTAACTTTTTATACGGTGGGAACAATACATAATACTAAGCACGGTAAAGTATGCAATAATTGTATACGCAACTGGCAAAGTATTACTTATCCCAAATTCGCGAAAAAAACATACAGTTGTATAGTTTGTAATAAAACTCTTCTTTGGTTAAAAGAATAAATAATATACCGTTTTCTTGTAATAATATACCATTGTTTTTTTATGTATAAATAATTTTTTTCTAATATATGTATATTATTATTTTTTATAAATAGTTTATTTTGTTTGGGATCTTTAGATCTAAATTTAAAGGAAATTAATTTTTGTATTTGGCTAGTTAATTTTTTGCGTAGCTTCTGTTTTAAATTGTATAATTATTATTTTTTTGTTTAAAATTGTTGAATTTTTGTTGTTTTTGTTGGGTTAGTCTTTGTACATTTTTTTATAGATGTATAATTAATTTTGGAAGAAAAAATACGGTTCTAAATTCATTTTTTTTCTTAATATATAAAAATAGATGTATATAATTAGTCTTTTTTTTGAAAAAAAAAAAAAAAAAAGATATTGTTTTAAAAATCAATTTTTTATATATACAATAATGTGTAATTTTCAAAAAAAAAATTGTTTTAAATTTATTTTTTTATATATACAATTAGATGTAAAAGTAGTTTTCTTTTTTGTAAGGAATTTTTTTTATATATTCATTTTATACAAATATTGTAGAATATTGTTAGTAATGAAGTTAAATTAAAAAATTTGTTATACATAACTAAAATTTTTTTATTATTTCTGTGTAATTTTTTTTTAGAAATGTTTTTGTCCTAATTTCTCTTGTAGAACGTATATTTTTTGTATGGAACAAAATATTATTTTGTTAATATAAAAAATAGTATTCGGTATTTGACGAAAATTTATTAATAAAAACTTACAAAGTACAAATATATTTTGTATATATTTTGTTCATCAAAATTTATTATTTTTTGTATTTGGCGAAAATTTATTTTTTTATATGAAATTCGAAAAGAAACCTTATCATTGCATAATCTGCAATAAAACCCCTTCATGGGTGAAAAAAGTAAAAAATACTTTTTTTTCTTTTAATATAATTATGTAGATTGATTAAAGTAAATATGATATTGATAGAAATTTCAATATGTATAATTGTATTTTTATTTAATATGAAAAAAAAAATTAAAATTATTAGTTGAATTATGTATATATTAAAAGTATTTATTTTTGAAAGGTTTTTTTAATTATTGTTTATTGAAAGTATTTTTGTATTGAGAAAATAAATTTCTTAAATATGTTTTTTTTTGGCTAGTTAATAAAAACACTGAGACATTTGAAACTTTCCGTCACTGCTGTCCGTCACTGAGACATTTGAAACTTTTTTAGTGCATGTACCAGTATTTTCAGGGTCAGGGGAGAACCCGACTCTGGATTTACAAAATTTTCTATATCTGGCTGAAGAAGCTTATTATGTAACTGAATTTAGGGGAAGAAGTTTTGTTCTAAACAATCTTATAAGAAGTAAATTAAAAGGAAAAGCGAATGTTATTTTCCAACATAGAAATATTATAGATTTTGAGGAATTTAAAAATGTTTTGTGTGATTACTTTGTACCTTATAAGGATCTTCCTCAATTAGCTAGGGAATTGGAGGAATGTTATCAGGGACAGGATGAAACAGTAGAAAATTTTGGTAGTAGACTCTTGCAAAAGCTGGAGGCCTACACAATTATGGTAGAAAACACTTACCCAGGTGAGGGTAGGGTTCTAAAAGAGGAAATGACGAAAGTAGCAAAACGCAGTTTTATAAGAGGATTACTTTCGGAACCATTAAAATTTTATGTAAGATCACAAAATTGCTCAAATTTAAATATAGCAGTACAGAAAGCGATCGAATACGCCAGGCAAAACTACACAAGGAGCAATTTAACAGAAAATCTGCCTAATGATAATGATATTTCCACATTATTAAGGAAATTATTAATGAAAATGGATGATCAAAAGACAGGGTATCATAAAAATAAAAATAAAGACTCGGTACCAAATAACAAAATAAATTACAGGAAAAATATAAATAGTTACAATAGCTATAATAGCAATTTTGGGACAAATAATAAAAATAATTATAGAACAAATAATTTAAAATGTTATAGTTGTGGAGAACTAGGTCTTTTTGTATAATGTATCGAGAAAATTTAGTGGCGCAAAATTGTGACTGGTGCGACAGCCCAGGACACAGTATATTTCACTGCCCTGCTAAGCAAAAATATGAATCGCGTGCTTTAATAAGTGATGAATCAAAACGCCCTGATTCATCCCAAACCATTATGTTATTAAGAAGACAAAATTTACAGAAAAATACTGAATTACCACTGAATACATCAAACATAGAAAAAGCAAAGTTCCCAAATGACAATGGAGCTCAGGTTATCATAATGAATAGAAATTCATTTAAAATTGAGGAAAAAAGGAGTCAAAATATTGCATATAATACGCCACAAGGGCATAGTAAAACATTGAGAAATAGTAATGAAGATTTTTGTAATAATAATGAAGTAGAAAGTAATAATGAAGTAATTAATATGGAGAAAAGAATACCCAAAGATGGTAGTTCTATTTATAATAATTTATATAAAAAATGCAATATTCAGGGTACGTCAAAATTACAGGAAATTTCGAGTACCATAAATGAGCAAAAGGCGATAGAAGTTCCTTTTGTTAAAACCCCAATTAGGAAACCTGAAGCAAATTTATGTTCATTTCAACCTTGTAGTAGTACCACGCTTGGGTACTACCCAAACTATTTAGTATTGATGAATTCGGCATTCAAAAAACCAGAATTAAAAGAAATGGAAAATGAATTAAATCCAGTAAATTTTTGTGGAGAAAATAAATTAAAAGATAACAACGTAATAAATAAAATGAAGCAATCCGAAGTAATAGAAGAATATAATGTAGTAAAAGAGAGTAAAAACTTGGACGTAGAAAAAATAGAATATGGAAATGTTATAGAAATACAGGATGAAAAAACTAAAACTATAAGCAATGTAAAAAAACAATGTAGAAAAAACAAAAGTGAGGATAAAAAGATACATAAATATGAAGAAAATTCGGAAGAAGCATTAAGTCATATTAGACTTTTATATAACAATAAAGAAGTACAGGATAAAATCGAAGAAATGTTAATTTCGGAACTTAAACCGAGTATAGTTCCACAGCAGAAAAATTATCAAATAATACAATTTAATGAAAATACAGAAAAGTATATCGAAAAGCACGTAGAAAAAATAGAAGCAGAATTTATTCAACAAAAGGAAAAGAGCCAAAAAGGGACAAACTTTAATACAAATTTTATTGTAAAAATAAATAATTTAACTCAAAATACTGAAATACAAATAGTAAAGGAAAAATTGAAAGAAAATTTTTCGCTAACAAATGCGCACAAAACTCATAAATATAGTCCTATAATAATTCCACGGAATTATAAATATTTTAGAAAGCATGCCTAAAATTTTATTAATCAGAAGAAATTCGAAATAATGATTTTTCTAATATGTTAAATTCTAAACCTAGTTTAGTTTTTATATTTCAATAATAATTATTTTGGAAACTTATACTTATATATACACTATTGTCTTTGATAGAATAATTAATCTTTTTTAGGTGCATATTTTTAGGAGAAAAATTTAAAATCAAATTAATTTTTTTATATAAATTAAGGTAGTTTTAGTAATACAACATAATAAATATAAATTTAAGTTTTGGGGGTATAATATTCAGTTTAAAAATTTTTTGTTAGTACTTAAAATTAAACTTTTAGTAAATTTATTATTATAAATTCTAACTTTTCGCGAATAATAATTAACTAGCCAATTACAGTTAAAAAAAACGAAGTAGAGTTTTATTAAAAAATAAATGCACTTGTAAAAAATATATATATATAGTTGAAAGTTATTAAAATAATCTAAATTTAAATTCGCATACATTTATACTGAGTTAAATTAAATTAAGACATTTAAATGAAAGAGAATGGATGTATTTAATGGATATATTTAAAGTAGAGGAAATAATAAAATAAATTTTTGTTAATAGTTTTGATAATTATATATGTACTAAAAATTAAAATGGAAATTGTAATATATAAATTAAGGTAAAAAAAAAAAAAAAAACAAAAAAAAAACAAAAAAACAAAAAATAAAAAAAAAATTTGTTAAAAAAAAGAACAGGGGGAGTTATATGTAATCTGTCATAAAATTAAAATAAGAAAAAAGTAAGAATTTGAAATAAAACTTTATGACAAAATAAATCGATTGTTAATATGTAAATGAAGAAAAAAAAAATAAATGTAAAAAGGAAATATTGAAATAGTTGGTATGTAATAAATTATAAAATTGATGAATAAAAAAAAACAAAATATACTTTAGTAAAAGTAAAAAATTAAAATTGAAAAATTGTAATTATCGAAAATTTATAAAAAAGGATAATAGATTGTAAAATTGATTATATGAATGAAAAAATAAATAAATTATTAAAAGAAAAATTGTGAAAAATAAAATAATACATAGCAAATGAAATAAAGATATTGAATTGGTAAAAATTAATATTGTAACATTAATAAGTTGGAAATTGTAAAAAAAAATGGGGATTAAGAATAATTATGAAAGTTATAAAATTATGAAAAAGTATGAAAAGTTAAATTAGAAAAATTTAAGAAATGGTAAATGTAATATGTAATTGAGAAAAAAAAAAAATATTGTTTAAAAGAAAAATGAAAATTATAAAATAGTTTGAATTAATGTTGAAAAGAGAAATTTATTGAAAAGGAATTAAAAATAAAAAAAAATGAAATGAAAAAGTTATAAATAAAAGATTTGGATTGTATAAAATTAGAAAAAAAATTGATATAAAATTATACTAATTTCAAAAAATTTTTACACTCTGAAAAATAAATAATATGAAAATAAAATGTATAGAAAATAAGATTTAAAAATTGTATAAAGGGAAAAGCTGAATAAATTGAACAACTCTGAATTGCCCAACATTCAAAAAATGTATCCCTTTTTTGTACTTCAAAGGGGAGGTGTTGTGGAATAAAAACACCGCCCTAGTAATAAATAATGTATTTTATTTTTATACCACAAAATATATTTGCACACGCATTGGCATTGCGCAATAATATTAAATATATTATTTATATTAATTAACTATGTCATAAAGTTAATAAACTTAACAAATAATAAATAATGCTTAGTGAGCATTTATGCAGTGTATGCAACTTTTGGGTATGAACAATTACAATTAATTATAATTATTATTGAGTGACGATTGCTCAATAGTAAATTGTATTATTATTATTGAATCAAAGTTCGTTTACATTTTTATGTAAACAAAGGCCGGTAAATTAATATTTGCCTATAAATACGTTGGTTTTTTCGTAATTCAGAGAGTTGAAATTTGTTCAGCTTTGTTTAAACAACTCTCGAAACAATAAAGTTTTGTACGGAGTTAATGTTTAATAATAAAGCTATTCTGAACAAATAAAGTCTAAAATATTAAATTTGGAGTTTTATTCAAACAGGATATTATTTAACTGGCAAAAGCCAAAAATAATATCGTCCAAATAACAAATATTAACGCTTCCAGTTTTTATATTCGACAAATATATAATATATTGGCACAAGAGCCATATAATTATAACATCGAATATATAAAACACAACAATATTGTTATATATGTAAAGGCCTTGTTGTGTACTTTCATCATTTAGTTCTTTTTGAGGAAAGGGTGGTTTGAAAGAAAATAGTGTTGGAACTAGAGACCCTTGTTGAAGTACGGCCATTTCCTTAACAAAATGGTGACGTCCGTTTCCTAGTACAAACTGAAGATCAACAAAACATATTAGTTTTCCCATTATTTTATTATTATTGTTATTGTGCAGTTAATAAGCAAACGCTCTTTGTGAAATGTAAAATGCAAATAAATAAAAAACACATATTTTTTATATTTAATATATTTTTTTCTCTAACAAAAAAAAAAGTTTTTTTTATTACAAATATCAATACATTATAATTTTATGATTATTACATTTAACATTTTATTATTACGGTAGTTACATTTTAATTTATATTTTTTAAATTTTCGTTATTACATTTAATTTTGGAATTGATCCATATGGGATTGTTGCAAAATCGTCTCCAACACACACTCTTTTGGTAAAAGTAAATCCAATTTTTTTGCTCTCACTTTCTGTAACGACAACAAAATTCTTTTTTCTTTTTATTTTTTTGGCATCATGTATTGTGTATGAACCAGTATTCGATGGATCCATAATCAATTTTTTTAAATTATTGAAATCTAAAATTTTCTTGTTGTTTATACTGCATGTTACCCCCTTACATTTCGCAACTTCCCCCGTTTTTTTGGTTTCTGGATTAAAGTATTTGTAGGCATAACATTTAGGACCTGTTGCAACGAATTCAGTAATAAATGTTCTTGGGCCATAATCTGCTAATTCGTCAGTAAATTCTCCCAAGAAGTTACATGTGGTAGGTTTATATGAGGAATTTTTATTTTCAACAAAGATAATGGAATCTGTATCACAATACAGAACATTCTTTCCTATCTTATACAATTCCTCCTACAATTTTAATCGAGCATGTGCCGTTGTAAATATACCTACAGTTAGGGAAACACGTTTAAGCGGTGGGGCACACTCAATGTGTGTATATTTCCACTTAACCAATATTTGTTCTTTTCCAGCTATATACAAATCTTCAATTTCTACACCGGGCGAATGCACAAGTTTCTGGAATTCATCAATTGAAGATATTACGCTGGTTTGATTCATTTCATTTTTCTGAATTAGTTTCCCCCAAAGCGAATTAAGGCATAACTTTGCGGTGTTTCGATAAGATGGGTTTGGATTCATTTTGCATTTATCCAATAGAACATTTTCAGTATTAAAATATTTTTTAATATATTCATTCTGCTCCTCTAGAGTGTTACATTCTCTTGGAAAACCTGTTGCTTCCTGTTTGAGTTTTATGAAACTATTCATGTACTCTGCAAACAAACCTCCTGTTTTTGGTAATAGGATCATATATAGTTGTTTGGTATTCCTATACTTCAAACAATTCCAAAATTGTATAACTTTATCTAAACTTATATTAATTTCTATAGAAGCCCATGTACCAATTAAACTACGTTCGTCCGTATTGTGTGTACAATTTTCAAATACATTTTCGGTCTCACCGCACGTCCTGCACAGTACAAAAAGTAATTTATTGTTTATTCTTGAAGGTAACACAGGTATAAACAAATCTTTTGGAGGTAAGATGCTACATTTTATTATACCGTCAATATTAGTTATATCGGCGATATTCTTACATTCCTCTCTATTATAAATTTTAGGATGCCCAAAGGGTATAAAGAAGTAAAATCCAAATATCGAATTTTGTCACCAGGTTTTATTTTATGATGTAGCTTGAACACTTCAGTACGTCCTCCAAATATTGCATCACGAGGTTGTAAAGAACTATACAAAATTAACGGATTTGTGTCCAGTATATTACTTTCCTTAGGGTTTTCTTTTAAATATTTTTTGAAATCACATTCCCATATGGTTTTTACAATAAAATTTTTATTTTTTAAATAATCAAGTCTATAAGAAAGATTATTGTAATTATCATCAAATGTAACTCCATGGTTTAATGCAAATCTATTATAAAAGCATTTAGGACAACCATGATAAAAACACCCCAAAAACTCATATACCGTATTTGTATGGGAATTATAGCCATCGACTTGGATATTACCACAATTTGGTAACATTACTTCATATTTTATTTGCCCATTACATTTTTCATTCTCGTATACTAACCATTTCAAACCTATAAATGATTGATTTTGTTTTGAAGAATAATTATTAGTAGGTACAATACCCATTGTATTCTTTTTAAGGAATTTTTTTCTATAAACAAGCATTACAGCTTGAGCTACAGTAAAGCTTTCTAGGAAAGAGTTTACATCCATTAATAATATAAAATCAGTCATAAATTTAATACAACCTTTCCTAAGTATATTAACATCCCCTTGGCAATATTTTATTAACTGCAGTTGGTTATTATAAACATAACCAGAACTTTTTCAATCTTGCCACCACTTTTTAAAATTTTCTAATTCGATTAATTTTAAAGCCTGCGTAGCAAACATATTTTGATCAGGAATTTCTCCTATATATGTATAATTTTTATCAGTATTGAAGTAATGAGGGTAATCGCCTTTGCAAATTGCTTGCAAACCAAATGTTTTAGGAAATTTTGACAATGGCATTGACAAAAAATTTTAATGAATCAATAAATGAAATGTGAGTATTGTGAGCTATACAACAAATTTTGTGTTTATCGCTAGTGTCAATAGTTAACAAAAAATCTATAAATTTTTTTATACAATTGCCCTCTGAAGTATTTTCAAAGACGTGCAGTCTCTTTTTACAGTTTTGGCATTGAAAGTCATCTTGATCATTCGAACAACAATGATGACACACTCTGTTTGCTACGCATAAGTTAGGAATATGTTGAAAACTATTTGAAATTATTATGCTCTGATCCTGAGTATATTCAATGTCACAAAAAATTAAAGTATACTTTTCAGGCCTTTTTGTTGTGTACAAATCCACAAAACATTCATGGCTCTTCTCCACTAATTTTTTACAAATATCACAATATTTTTCATCACAAGAATGTGGTTTATAGTTTCTTTTACGCAAATCATAAAATTTGAAACATTTTTCACATACTTTGATGATATCGCAAATAGAACCCCTACCATATTTTGTTTTTTTATGGTTCTCGAAACATTGAGTACCCCTAAAAGTCCTTAGACAAGTGTTGCATTTACATGCAGTAGTGACGAAGTCACATGGAGGGTTTGTTCGACAATACTTGCATAGTTCCTGACAATTGTGTATATTTGAATACAAAATATTGCAAAAGCTACATTGGTATTTTTTTCCAAAAAATGATTTAACATTTTTCAAAGTGACGTAGTGCTTCGATTTTTCAAAATAGAACAAATTTATAACCTTTATACCCTTTTCTTGAATTTTTACGACTTTAGTAAAATCGTTTTTATCAATATAAACTATAATATTAAAATCAGGCAAAACTTTTTGGAATTTAAAAATATCCTCGATATTAAAGCCATCATCTAATCCTCCTCGATATTAAAGCCATCATCTTTAGCTTTTTTGATCAGTTTTTCAACTTCCTGGCGTAATAATTTTGAATTTTTACGCAAACATTTTTCAATGCTACGTTATTATTACTTGCAAAAAATTTACCTATAATAATTGATTTAGGTAAACAATTATTATTAGATTCACGACCGACATCGATTATACTTGTTTTACGTTTCAAAATTTGTGCTTTTGTCATGTTGGTCAAATTTAAACGTCCTTTACCGCTATGTACTTGTATTACTTTTACTGAAATCTCAATCAAATCAGTTGAATGAAAGGCTTCATTTGATTGAATAACAGCACCTAACAAATCCGTGATCATTTCCGAATTTATACTTGAAATTTTCTTGAACGACAATCCAATAGGTCTAGTATTTTCAATAGATGGAATTGAAATTTGAAGACCCATTAAATCGTCTTTTGAAAAGTCCGATTTAACAATGGATAAAATGTGCCTAAAGCAAGTGTCTAGCCACTCAGTAATCGTGTCAAAGTCTTCACTATAGTCGTTTAATTTAAACACAATGTCCTTATTACTAACTTTAAACTTAGGACTAAATCCTACTTTTTGCTTAATAATATTAACATATTGCTTACCACCGCGGCCCATCTGCTCGTTTGAAGATGAAATTGTGGAACTTGTATGTTGTTTTTGTTGTACTAAACCTCCACTAGTACTTGGGATTGCTGGTGGTTGTTGTTCTTGTTGCACTAAACCTCCACTAGTACTTGGGATTGCCGGTGGTTGTTGTTCTTGTTGCACTAAACCTCCTCTAGGATTGCTGGTTGTTCTTGTTGTTGTAGTTGCACCAAACTTGCGATTTCC
>OX457085.1:45263665-45380477 GCA_949752835.1 Empis stercorea
GCTGTCAATGCTTTATGTTGTTTAGGTGGTGATTTCTTTATTGTTGCTAGTTTTCGTTTACCAGGATTTCGCTCTTCTGGTATTTTGACAAAATGCTTTGTCTTATAAAAGAATTAGTTGTATGGGCTCGTTGTCTTGTATTTATAGGCGATTTGTCAGGTAATGCTACTGTAATTATGTCGCCTTTGTTTGTATCAAACATTCTTTATATTTTATTTGCGGATAATCTTCTGATTAAACGTTTATCAGGTGATATTTCTTCTAAAGCAAGTTTTGGATCTCTTCCTCTTCGTCCATTTCACCATCATCATGAATTTCCATTTGTTTGTCAGTCTGATCTCTATATTGATATTTATTCGGTTGTTGTTGTTGTGAGAGGCGGGGTAAAATACGTCATCATCTATAGTAAATTGTTGTTGGTGTTTTTCCTTTACGGGATCGAAATTAAAATTGTCATCATATTGTTGTTTAATATTATCAAAATATGCGGTGTGGTTTGGATTTCTTTGTTTTTAATAATTTAAATTTTGTTTGAGTTTCTGCATTTTTCGAAGAAACTTTTTTCTGAAACGGTTCATATTGGGTAGGTAATAATGACGCTCTTCTTTTTGATTACCATATTTCATTAAATTTTGTCTGTACATGTACCATTTCTGCACGGTGTTAAGATTTTACTATATAAGACTTTTTCATATTCTGATCTAATATATCCAAGTTTTTATCATTATCCAATAAATTTTGCAATTTAATAAAAACATCAGTTGGTATTACAACCATTCGCTGCATATTATTCATTTTGTGTTTGAAAACTGCTAATTAATTTACCAATAATACCTGATAATACAGTACCTATTAAAACAGGTAAGAAGCCTCCTTTTTGAATAAGTATTTTCCGTTTCACTTTTAAACTCCTTCTGGAGCAGGCTAGATTTCTTAGTGTGTTTTTATGCTTTTTTAAACGTGTTAAAACGTGTCTTGATATTTTATTATTACCATTTAAGGTATTAATTATAATTTCGACAATAGCTTTTATAGCATCATCGTCACATGTGCTTAGAATACTACTTCGAAGTTTTTTATTAGAAGTTTTCAGCAATCGTAATATACGACGGTTTTTCTTCAATCGTTTCATATTTTTCACAAAATGTTTTATTACTTAAATCATATGGTGAGCAGTAGCACACACAATAATTTTTTTCAAAAATATTATGACGTACACGATATAATTCATTAATGTTTTGTGTTAAGTCCAACACAATATAGCCGTGTGGAATAGATGTAGCCTCATTATATACTCTTACAAAATCCTGAGTTTTCTCAGGAAAAATTTGTCGTGCTAAAGGTAAGATTTGCGATTTATCACGTGATTTTTTAAATAAAACTAAATACTTAGCATTTAAAGAAATATCGCGACAATATTTACCTTGGTGAAAAATATTTTGTATTAATAAAATAATTGATAAATTTTTATGGTGTGAACCCTTCGTAAACAGTTCGCACACCTGTTTATTGTAAGTTTCAAGCATGAAATCATCGAGCACAACTAAAATATTATCACCATTTTCATTTTTAGTCTGCTCTTAATATTATTCAAAAATTAAGTATTTGAAAAAGGTAGGTTTTTCGGCACAGCCATCAATTCAGGGTTACACCAAATTATTTTAGTTATATTTGGTTTAATTAAGTTTTCATGCAGTTTAATCAAATTGCATACAAAAGTTGTCTTTCCACACCCCGAAGGGCCTGCTATAATCATCGTAAACGGGTGTCTAAATGGAATCATGTTTGTATTTTTAAATTTTCTATTCTTGCTATTAATTTTTCATAAATATTTTTAAAATTCTCTATACATTTTAAAGCGTCTCTGTATTTATATGTAACTGATATACATCCACAGGTATCGGGACCACATGTTGCTTTATTATCAGACCAAATACAACTTTTATCGTGTTCACCAAATTGCGATATTACTGAACCATTTTTATTTAATATAATCAAACGCTCAGCAAGGTTTTCTAACTTTTTTAAATTACGGTCATCCAGAAACGGTTTGTAATCTTTTAAGAAATTCTCCAGTATTTCTATATGCTCTTTCGTTAATAACATTATATTAACTAATGAAAACTATGGTATTACATCCCATATATAATATTTCTCATGACCCTATTTCAGATTTTTATAAATATTTTTATTTGCCTCTCCCTTTTGTATTTACATTCTTGTACGAAACTATTTCCTTTGCTTATTATTATAAATTCCATAAAATCCAAGATGGCTGAAAAGTATTTTTAGACTCCTCCTTTAAAAAATCCACACAAATTTGCGCTTATATTTTTTTATATTATTTTGTATAACAGTATGTGCTTATTTATTTTATATTGATCAATGCAACATATATGTACATATATATAAACAAATTTCCAAGCGCGACCGACTTTCTTTGATAGCCGAATTGGTAGCGTGTTGGGATACAAATCGAAGCTTGATGGTTCAAATCCACTTCAAAGCAACAATTTCTTTTTTTTTTTAAATATATTTTTTTTTTCAGAATATAAACAAATTTTTTATATTACCCACAGTATATTTACATATTTTTTTTATTTTCATTCTCCGTTTTGTATTCGCATTCTTGACCAAACCGGTTTCCGTTGCTTATTATTATACAGACTTTATATCTGTATATAAAGAACATGGAACGAATAAATGTAGATTATATATCAAATATAAACCATGAATACAAAATAAGTTGATGGCTCAGCAGGTAGAGCGCAGTCTTATTAAACACAATGTCCCCAGTTCAATCCTCACAAAGCCACAACTTTTTTTTCATAATTAATTTTAACCTCACCCATACTTACGAAAACCAGTATACACAAGCCACACAAAATATGCACTTAAGCCCCTTATCCATTTACACTTACAGGAAGTAGCAGAATACAGAACAGAGAAAAACAAAACTAACCATGCGTAACGACATATACACAGGTGACAAAAGAGCCAGATGACCTAATGACAGCACACGACAGACATTAAGAACAGCCATTAAAAACAACCACTAAGAGCAGCCACTAACACCAAGAATTAAAACTACCATTAAAAACAGCCAGCAGCCATTAGCCGCTAATAGCAGCCATTAAAAACAACGCCCATTAAAAACACCCATTAATCACACCATTAAAAAGCCATTAATTACACCCATTAATTACACCATTAATTACACCATTAATGACACCATTAATAACACCATTCATTTTCACCACCCACGCAATTTGGTTCTCACGCTGTAGTGCATCCAGTACTACTACTAAATCAAGCTAAACCTACTCATTTTAGTTTTGCATATAAAACGCACAGTGCCATAGACTTAACAATTTTGTCACCTATACTAGAAAATATTTTTGACTGGTCTGTTGAAGAAGATTTATACGGTAGTGATCATTACCCTATAATAATTTCTGAAATACAAACTAATTATAACAGTAATTGTAGAAAAAAATTTTTAATAGAAAAAGCCAATTGGACAATCTTTAAAAAATATCTGAACTTAGATCCTAAAGATACAAATTTTTCTTCAATCGATGAACACACTAATTTTATTACAGAAAAAATAACATATGCAGCCAAAAAATCTATTCCAGTTTCATCTCCCAACAAAAAAAAGAAATCAGTTCCTTGGTGGAATGAGGATATTAAAAATTTAATTAAAAAACGTAAACAATTACTTCAAAAATATAGAAGAACATCTGACTTAACAGACTACAAAAATTTTATAAAAGTTAAATACAAAGTACGACAAACAATAAGATATTATAAAAAAAAATCTTGGATAGAGTATGTAAAAAAAAATCTTGGATAGAGTTCAATCAATAGCTAGACAAAACCATCAGAAATGTTCAATAAAATTCGGCAACTTAATGGGAAAAACAAAAATATGACAATAACGTCAATAATAAAAAACAATGACATATTAACACAACAAAAAGATATATGTGAAGAACGTGCCAATTCCTTCGAAAAAACAAATTGCAACAACAATTTCTCAACATTCCAAGAATATAAATCTACCATTGAATCTAAAGCATTATATATCCCATCTGAACAAACTGAATTCTATAATATTCCATTTTCTATAGAAGAATTACAAAACTCGTTACTAGAATGTAAAGGATCATCAGTAGGGCCAGATATGATCCACTATGAAATAATAAAACAAATTGATGAATCAAATTTAAAATATCTCTTAGATTTATATAATAAAATATATCTTTCAGGTACTTTTCCATGTTCATGGAAAAGCGCAATATTAGTACCTATAATCAAAAAAGGCAAAGATCCCAAAAATACACAAAACTATAGGCCTATATCACTAACAAACTGTCTTTGTAAAATATTAGAACGTATGATCAATAAACGTCTACAGTGGTTTCTAGAACATAATAAAATAATTAATATGTATCAATCTGGGTTTCGGAAAAACAGAAGTACTATTGACAACCTATTATATATAGAATCAGAAATTATGGAGACATTTTGTAGGAAAGAATATATGGTAGCTGTTTTCTTTGACCTAGAAAAAGCATATGACTCCGTTTGGCACAGAAACTTATTAGAGAACCTTCTGAATATTGGTTTAAAAGGAAATATTGTTAGATTTGTAAATAATTTTTTGCAAGATCGAACTTTCAAAGTTGGAATCGGTAATACGTTCTCACCAGAAAGATATATGGCAAATGGTATTCCTCAAGGTTCTGTCCTAAGTGTTACACTGTTTTTAGTAGCAATTAATGCTATTTTAGAAAATTTTGATGATCCAACCAAATATGTTATGTATGCCGACGATCTCGTTGTATTTATGTCATCGAAAAGTTTATTATTATTAAAATCGAAAATGCAACAAAATCTTAATAAGCTCTGTAATTGGTGTAATAAAACTGGATTCAAATTTTCTGAAGAAAAAACGGCAGTTATGCTATTTACCAGAAAAACCAAAAACATATCTTTTCCAGAACTTAAACTAAATAATAAAAAATTAAAATACGTTCAAAATATAAAATTTTTAGGAATGATATTAGATCAAAAATTAAAATGGACTGATCATTTTAAAGCAATCAAAACTAAAGCTACGAAAGCACTAAATATTTTAAAAATTCTGGCTAATAGTAATTATGGTTCAGATCGTAAATTATTACTTAGAATATATAATATGGTAATATTGCCAATTTTTGATTATGGTAGTTGTATTTATAATTCAGCCAGTAAAACCATTCTTAAAATATTGAATCCAGTCATAATTCGGGTATACGTATTTGTACTGGATCATTTAGAACTACCTAGTCCAATAGATAGTATATTAGTCGATTCAGGTCAATATCCACTAATCTATAGGAGATAGAAACAACAATTAAACCTCATATGTAAATTATTGTCATCTGAAGACCATCCATTAACTTACAAATTGCGAAACGAAGAGATATACAATAAATTAAAAAACAAAAATTATAATTACTTACCGTGCAATATTCGATTACGAATATGCTTAGAAAAGAATAATTTACCAAACAACCTAAACTTCAATAAAAGTAAGTTTCAAAATTCACCACCTTGGATTGTACAAAATCTCAAAATTGATACCTCAATGTCAAAATACAAAAAAGATGAAACCTACAATTTACAAAACTATATTTAATAAAAAATGCAACATCATTTATCAAGAATATGACAAAATATATACAGATGGTTCTATTACTCCCTCAGGTGTCGGATGTGCTTTTAAGCACAATAATATAGAAAACACCTTTCATCTTAATGAATTTACAACAATTTGTTCTGCTGAACTTTTTGGCATTCAGAAAGCATTAGAATATGCATCAAAAATAAATAAAAGAAAATTTTTAATTTGTACAGACTCATTGAGTGCTCTTTTGATATTAAAACAGATGTATTGTACAAATCCTAT
Organism: Empis stercorea; assembly: GCA_949752835.1. Taxonomy (NCBI): domain Eukaryota; kingdom Metazoa; phylum Arthropoda; class Insecta; order Diptera; family Empididae; genus Empis; species Empis stercorea. Next base: position 45,269,622 of record OX457085.1, read on the forward strand.
TGGCATAGAAATCAAAAATATAATTGCACGTAACACAAATAAATTTTTTGTTTTTATATGGATACCGAGTCATAGGGATATTGGACAAAATAATCGAGTAGATGAACTAGCACGAGATGCAATCCATTTACCAATTTCTACAGACTATAAAAACCTTTACAGAGACCTAAAAAAAATATTAACTTACAAATAAATAGAAACTGGAATAATGAATGGTTACAAAATCCAAATGAAAACAAATTAAGATTAATAAAACAAACAACACAAAAATGGAATTGTATCGATAATTTTAAAAGAAAAGATGCAATTATACTCACAAGATTAAGGATTGGACACACCAAATTAACACATAGTTACGTAATAGAGAAAACTGAACAACCTAAATGTACCTGTCAACAGAACTTAAATATTAGCCATATATTCAATTGCCTCCGAAACCTACAAATTAGAATAAAAAACAAAATCAACAACATAAATATATTAGCTTCAGATGATCCTGCAGAACTAACAATGGTTATAAACTTTATAAAAGAAATAGACATATACAATAAAATATAAATAAAACCATAATATCAAATAAATTTTACTTTAATAATCAATGAACTATAATATAAATCAAACAAAACTAAATCAAATTATATTAAACACACAATACTATCAATCAATTAAAAAGAAAATAAAAAATAATAATAATAATTAATAATGTAATGTAAATAAATAATATGTAAATAATGTAAATAACATTTTTAAATATGTATGTAAATAAGCCTTTTGAAAACCTGTACTTAGTGTTGTAAGGCAAATAAATACAAATTTTCTATTCTATTCATCTTTGGAGAGAGCCGCTACCTTTTGCCGATCGCGCTCCTGCAGATCCAAAAAGTTTTGATGGCTTTGCCTGCCTTTTGGTCCAGGTGTTGCCGCCAACGCAATTTCTTATCCAGAATGACCCCTAAAAACTTCACCTCGTTAACCAGGGTTAAAGATGTGTCACCAATTTTTGGAAGGATTAAACTGGGTGCGATCCTTCTACGGGAGAAAAGACAAAGCTCCGTTTTCGCCGGGTTAACTCTAAGTCTGTTACTTGTCACCCAGTGTACAACAAGATTTATCGCACCTTGCATTAACGAAGTTAGCGTTGTCTCGAATTTCCCAGTAACCAGAATGGCCAAGTCATCTGCGTAGCAGATGATATGGTAACCTGCTTCCGATAACCCCTCAGCAGATCAACTATGACCAATAGCCACAGAACAGGCGATAAAATACCTCCCTGTGGGGTACCATTGCTCGCGAATCCGCATCTGTGGAAGTTACCAAAGTTTGCCTGTAGTTTCCTATTTTTTAACATAGACGCTTCCAGTTAACAATTTTACTGTCAGCCCCTTTGTTTCTAAGACATTCTAATATTGAATCCGTTTTGACATTGTTGAAAACTCCCTCAATATTTAATTCAATTCAATTCAATTTTTATTTTCAATATTAGAATGTACATAAAAAATTTTTCAAATAAAGAAGCATTATAAATTTACTTGCCCTTTATAATTAATAATATACTACAACCCAAAATATACTTTAAAATAATTAAAGAAATAAAATAAAAATAAAAAAGTAACAAATTTTAAGTGCTTTCCACAACCAATTGCTCTGTATTATAATATTAAAAATATAATATACTTTCTGTGCAACCTAGCTTGCAGTGACGAAAGTAGTTAAACATAAATAAAAACGTTAGACGGGGGTGATGAAAAATTTTTAAACGCAATAAAAATGAAAAAAAAGAATAATAAAATAAAGTGAAGTGAATAACAAAATAATAAAGATAAGATTCTGAAATTGAATACACAAACAACAAGACCACACAACAATATGAATTAGATGTTTTATTTCATCATGATCAAAAAGAAAAAGCCAAGATTTTACTTTTTTCAGAAACACGTTACAATAAGATAAATTCCTAATTTCTTGAGGCAGAACATTAAATAACCGGGGAGCAACTGATAAAAAAGAGCTCAAAAAATGTTGAACGCTATGTGGAGGGACCAGCGCACGCCTTGTACAGTTAATCCTGAGATTATAAAATTCAGAATTACTAAAATAAATATGAACATTATTTCGAAAATATTCCTTTAAAACTTTAAAATAAAATAGGTGCTTCAAAGGAAGAATGTTCAACGAAGAAAATAGCCCAAAAGTATTATGCCTCCTATGTTTTTTCGTGATTATTCTAACCAAACATTTTGTTGTGGCCATAATAAATTATTATAAGTACCGCCCCAATTAACTATACCATATTGAAGTTTAGAGTTAAAGAGGCCATAGTATATAACCTTCAGTAATTCTGATGAACAAATCTTCCTTAAATGATAAAACTGTCTGATCACAGTGTAAAAATAATTCTTCAAAATGCATGTATGCTTCGACCAGTTCAATTTGGAATCTAATGTAACTCCTAAATATTTGAAGGAATCAACACATTCAATTTTAAAATAGCCATCTGCGCAAACATTCATAGCAACACCATAATTATTTTGTAAACTAAGCGATTTACAACTTGCACAATGATATATAATATTATCAACTACCGGTACCAGTCCACTAAGGCTGAAAAACATTAATTTAGTTTTATCACTCAATAAAAGTTTATGAGCACAAAACCAACGTCTAAGCAAGTCCAAATCATAGTTAATATTGCAAACGATATCAAAAACCGTGACACCAGTGTATCCACAGCCTACATCATCAGCAAAAGCAGTTAATTTACCCTTGAATTTTTGCAAAAAGATAGAGTTAAAAAAAATTAAGAAGAAAATTGGCCCAAGAACAGAACCTTGAGGTACACCTAAATGAATTTCTTTGAAATTACTATATGTTTCACCAACTTTTACCTTTTGTAACATACCAGCAAGGTAAGGAGAGAACAATTTAAAAATATTACCTCGAAAACCAGCTCTATAAATTTTGTCAACCAAGATATCATGATTAACCGAATCAAAGGCTTTTTTTATATCAATAAAGAGTGCTGCATTTTTTAACTTGTTATTTAATCCTTCATAGATCCCGGAACAAAACTTTAAAAGCGCATCTTCCGTAGATCTACCACCGGGAAAACCATACTGATTATCGTTAAAAAATTTAGTGCTATTTAAAAAACTCATCATTCTAATTTTTATAGCTTTTTCAAAATTTTTTTGAAAAAACACTTAACATAGATATTGGCCGGTAATTATCAATATTCGTTTTATTACCTTTTTTAAAAAGTGGAATGACTTCTGCTCTTTTTAAAGGACTTGGAAAAACACCAATATCAGCACAACGATTAAAAATAACAACTAAAATGTCGACAATATTCAAAGCGATTTTCTTTAAAGTAAAATTCGAAATACTTAAATCCGTATTACTTTTCGAATTATTGAGCTGCATAATAATTTTATAAAGTTCTGAGGCAGTAATTGGCTCAAAATAGAAACTATTTTGTTGAAATTTTTCATTTATTAGATCATTATTACTAACAAAATCCGTAGAATTGCCACTAAAATTAGTGGTATCTAGAAATTTCTTATTGAAAAGATCAGCAATTAATTTACTATCACTAATTTCGACAGTATCAACTATTATATTATGTAAGTCTTCCTTACTATTATTTCCACGATTTAAAATAGTATTAACCGTTTTCCACTCATTTTTTGTATTGCCCTTGACTTTAGCAATTCATTAATATAAAAATTCTCTTTAACAATTTTAATTTATTTGGAAAGTTTTTTACAAAACTTTTTATAATAATCCTTCAAACTGATATTATTTGGAAATATAGAAATCTTAAAACTCAATTTTCTTTTCAACTCCATCTTTTCCATTAAATTCAAGGTCATCCAAGGCTTAAGAGGCTTAAATTTGATATTGCGCTTGGTAATTTTTTTAGTGCAATCATTTATATGCAATAATAAAACATTAATAAATTTATCAAAAGCTAAAGATGGATCCATTTCATCATAAATATCATACCAGCATTCAAATCTTAGTTTCGCGTTAAGCTGATCAAAATTAATTATATCTGTTTCAAATAATGAAAAATTACTTCCACGATCTATGTTAACATTCAAAATACTAACAGCCAAGAAAGACATTAGATGATCAGAAATACCATGATCAAATGAAGCAGTATATAAATTAAAGTTATCGGAATTTTTTAGTCTGACAAAAATGTGATCAATACAAGTACTTGACAAGCCATCAATGCGTGTAGGTGAATTAATACAAGATTCTAAGCCATAGTATGATATTAAACTTAAATACTTCACCGTATCAGAAGAATCAGCCAAAATATCTAAATTAAAATCACCCAAAATAATTAAATTGCTAGAATTTTCAGAATTTAAAAAAGAAGATAATTTTTCCAAAAAAAAACTCATTATTAAATTTCAAAAGTCGATATAGACTAATAAAAGTAAAAATGGTATCCTCCACATTACAAACAATTTTTAAAATATCAGCGCTTTCCATTTTCAGATCAATTTTATCACATCCTGTAATATCTGGCCCAATCTGTCCAATCTTAACCCTACTAATCCCCTTGGATACCTATATGAGGGTATCCCCGATTTAATATATGAATGATATATATATTATGTAAGTCCAATCCAATAACCTTAGCTATAAAGCCTGTGGTTAAACTAAATTAGCTAAAGAGCCCAGTTTAGTTGGATTGGAAGTAGATTATTTTATTGTAATGGTGGCGAGTAGCCTATTTAGAATAAACAATCGATTTGACTTCCAAGTTAAAAAGTGAATCTTTATTTAATTTTATATTCTTTTTATACCCTAAATCTATTCGTTACATTCTTATTATTTACTCGTTACTTATTTCTAATTATTGATAATATTTGCTAACGCCAGCAATCCTTAAATTTCTTTATAATTATTATTAGTTTCAAATATTCTTTAAAGTATTGCACTTATAAATATATATATATACATATATATATTTACATGCTTGCAATAATGTTCTCTGTATGCATACATATAAATGCATTGGAATACATGTGTTATTAACATGTATACCACACAAAACATAAACATATTTGGTGATATTTTGTAAACAAACAAAGTGAAAGTCGATGCCCGTTTTTTTTTACATTAAAACATAAACATATGACGAATATTTTCGTATATGTTTAGTGGCATATATCACACCACCCCTCCTGGCGGAAAAGGAGGAATCTTATCTTTAAGTAAATTCCTTCTTTCTAGCGTTAACAGATATTTTCCAAAATATTTTAAATTTATATTTTTTTTTATATATATTTTTTTTTTCATTCAATTACATTCTTGTTTTAACTTTCTTTATAAAACTTATATTCTTATTTACTTATTTATTTGTAAATTTTTTTTTTTTTAATTTAATATTTAGTAGATTTAACATTTCTATTTATTAATATTCTTCTTTTATTTATTTTATTTTAATAACATCATATTTCTACTTAATATAAATTTCTTTTTTTTTTCCATTTTATATAACTATTGTTAAATCGTTAATTTATTTATTTTTTTCATTATTAATTTATGAAAAACCGATATAAACCAACCTCTCCTAAATTAAATTACTTTCCTTAAAATAATTCGTTGCTCGATCTTCGTATTATGTTGACTGAATATAATTTTAAAATTTTTTCATCATTCAATCCATAATTCCTTCGAATGTTTCATAACTTTTCAAACTAACTACTAATGTTTCATAACCTAATTTATATGCCTATATCTATACTCTAAATCTTATACATAAATATACTCTTAAATATCCTATTTACTTACTATCCAGGCGTCCCCTTCCCCCTAAATTTTACAGAAAAAAATTTTAAAATCTATAAACTAACTCTCCGTTATTATCATTAGATATGTGTAATATGGTTTTAACCTATTCTTATGTACTACTACTTTCTTTCTATCTCTCTTTATCTCGCAGTTTACACCTTCATTTCCTACTACTTCATATGGACCAATATATATTGGATCCAACTTCTTCCTATTTTCGTTTCTTAATAACACTAGACTCCCTACTTCGTATATACTATCCTTTACTCTATAATCTTTATCAAATCTATTTTTTCTCTAATTTATTTTTACCTAGTACTTCTCTCGCGTCTCTATGAGCTATTTGTAATTTGTTTTTTAAATCGATATTGTAGTCTTCATAATTGTAAAGTGGTTCTACTTTATTTGTAAGATTTGATGGTAGTTTGCATTGCTTTCCGTATACTAATTCGTATGGTGTATAGTTTGTTTCAGAGTGTACTGCTGTGTTATAGCAAAATGTATAATATGGCAACCATTTATGCCAATCTGAATGATTTTCAGTAACATATGTTCTTAAATACGCTCCTAAAACCTTATGCGAATTTTCCAATGATGATATGCAGTAGAAAATATTTGGTCTATTTTCAGCTTCTTACACATTTCTTTAAAGACTTAAATTCTGTTCCTTGATCCGAAGCTATCTTCTTTGGTACTCCATATTTTAAAATGAAATTTTCTACCAATCCTTCAGCTACAGAATTTGCTTCTTTGTTCTTCAATGGAACATTTTCTATAAACTTAGTCAATTCGTCTTGTATGGTAAGTATATTTTTATACCCTTCTTCTGTGTCATCTAAAGGTCCTACGAGGTCTACAAATATTTTCTCAAAGCTTGTCTCGCTGATGTATGTTATGACCATTGGTTGTTTTTTCACGTTTATGTGTTTCTTTCGTTGACATGTTTCACAATGCTTAACAAAAGTTGCTATATCCTCTTGCATTCCCGTCCAAGAGTATTTGCATTTAATATTTTTAATCATACGGCTGATATCTGCATGTCCACTTGTTGGTAATATATGATAATCGTTTAATAGTAGTTTCTTCATACTTGGGTCAGTTATCCTTATCAAATCCTTCATAATGTGCACTTTAATACTCATATTTTTAAAAATTTCGTTCAATTTCTTTTTCATATTATTTAAATTGTTTTGTCGACGGCCGTCATTCAATTTTAATAATTCAGTTTTCGAGATATATAAATCTCCTATTTTTAATGGACCAATGATTTTCTGCACATCTTTCCACATCCGAATGTTGTGTTCTGATTTTCTGTGCTATCTTTTGGTTTAACCATTAATAAACAATTCTTCTTCGGTATGTATGCTAATATTTTATTTGGATCCAAAATTATTTCTTGTTGATTTTTTAATTTTTCTATCTCCTCTTCGAAACTATCTACTATTTTTAATTCGACTAATTTTAAACCTGTTGATGGTGGTTGTAATAACTCATCTATAATTTGCTCATCCGTTTTTTCATTGTCTTAAGCTTCTTTGGTTTTTGATCTGGTCATTATTAGAATTTTTAAATCCTCAGATGATATTTGTATTCTACTTAAAGCATCTGCGGTACAATTCTCTTTACCCGGCGAATATTCTACATAGAAATTATATTCTTCTAACAAAAGTCTAAATTTTGTTAATCTTGATGATGGTTCTTTGAGTGAAAACAAATAAACTAAAGGTCTATGATCTGTCAAAATTTTGAACCGTCTTCCAAATAAATATGGTCTATAATGTTTAATAGCCCATACTATAGCTAGCAGTTTTTTTTCTATAGTGCTATAATTTTTCTCAGCACTATTTAATGTCTTACTTAGCATATGCTATAGGTCTATCGTCATTATTTGAAAGTACTGCTCCTAGAGCAAAACCTGAAGCGTCTGTTCTCAATATAAATTCGCCTTCAAAATTTGGGAATTGTAAAATTTTTGGACTTATCAAAAATTCTTTGATTGCTTCGAAAGCTTCGACACAATCTTTTGTGAAGTTAAATTTAACGTCTTTTTTCAGTAGTTAATTTAGTGGAATTGTTATTGATGCAAAATTTGGTATAAATTTTCTGTAATAGTTTGCAAATGCAACGAATCTCCGTACTTCGTCTGCCTTTTCTGGTTGTGGAAATTTTCTAATCGCGTCAGATTTTGATGGATCCGGCCAAATGCCTTTCTCCGAAATTATATGACCTAAATATAAAACTTCTTTCCTTAGAAAACTACATTTTCCAGGATGAATTTTTAAATTTACGTCTCTGAGCCTTTGAAAAACTTCGATCAGATTTCTGTTATGGGATTCTAAACTATTCCCGAAAATTATCAAATCATCTAAATATACAAAACATCTAGAATATGTTAACCCTGACATTGCTATTGACATCATTCTTGAAAACGCACTGGGTGAAATTTTCAAACCCATTGGTAATCGTGTCAATTGGTAATGTCCATTTTCAGTGGAAAACGCAGTACATGGTCTACTTTCTTTATCTAACTCCATTTGATAATAACCCTGCCTAAGATCTATGCATGAAAAGTATTTCGCACCTCCTACCATATCATATATATCAGTGATATTTGGTAGTGGAAATTTATCATCCTCAATAACGTCATTAACTTTTCTATAATCGATTACTATCTTAAATTTTTGTAATCCCGTTATTGGATCCTTTTTCTTCGGTACTATCAATACTGGTGAATTCCATGCTGATTTTGATGGTTCTGCTATCTTATTTTCCACCATTTTCCGTATTTCTTCCTGAATATCCTTTTTCTGAGAGTGTGGTACTCTATATGGTTTTGTATATTTAGGTGTTGTTCCTTCTTTTAATTGAATTTTAACTTTATTAACATTTGTGATTGTTAATTTGTCTCCATTTAAATGAAAAATGTCGTTAAATTTGGTACAAATCTGTTTTACACAATTTATTTCTTCTGCGTTTAAGGTGTCATAATTAATGTCTTTTAACAGTTTTTCTGCACGTGTTTGTGGTTTTTCTTCTGATAGTTCGTAATTTAATATATAATGGTCGTTTAGACTAAAAGATTCTGGTTCAATCCAGTTTAATTTTACGTCACTATCTCTTGTGTTTAATATTTTGATTGGTATTTTACCATTTATGGCTCGGGATATCGATCCCGCCATGAAAACCCCTTCGCATAATTCTTATTGATGAAATATGCGTTCACCTGTTAATTTTGTGTCTATCCAATAGGTAGCTTCACAACGTGGTTTTACCATTATGGTATTGAAATTTTCTTTACTTATTATTGGTAAAATGATTTTTTCATCATCTATATTAAGCTCAAGATTCAATTTTTCCAAATTTATTTTGGCTTGAAAATCTTTTAGAATATTTGCTCCCAAAATACCATCTACTGGCACGGGAAAATCATTTTTAACAATATGAAAATTGTAATCAATGTTTATTGATTGAAAATTTAATCTATTAACACAAGTCCCTAATGTTTCGAGATGTCCCGAAATCCCATGAATAGTTGTTTTATTATTTATATCTTGTTTTATTGTTTTATTATTTATATATTGTCTGTTAAAATATTTTCTTTAATGGTACAGATGGGTGCACCCGTGTCTATTAAAAATGTCGCGTTTTTGTTATTTATTTCAATGTCTATATATAGTCCATTTGAAATATGTAGTGTGAAGGTAACGTCATCGCCTAATTTGTGTAATCCCCTCCCGATTGGTTGGCTTCCCCCTCGGTGGGTTGCTCGTTTCCCTTTTCGGTAATTGCGAGGATTCTTGGATTTGGTACATTTTCGTTGGCTGTTCTGTTGTTATAATTGCCATTTCCATTTCCATTTTGACGTCTATTTCCTGTATAATTTCTACTGCCGTTATTATTTGAATTATTATTATTATTGTTGTTATAGTTTCGATTATTATTGTTATTATTATTATTGTTATTATAGTTTCGATTATTATTGTTATTATTATAATTTCGATTATTGTTATTATTTTTATTATAATTTGAATTATTACCATTATTTCTATAATTATTATTATTATTGTTATTGTGATTATTATTATTTCTGTAATTATTATTTCTATTATTGTTATATCCGTTATCATTATATCTATTGTTTGAATTATTATTATATCTATTATTATTTTGTCTGTTTTGGTTATTAATATAATTATTATTTCTGTTATTCATATATTGTGATTATTATTATTTCTGTAATTATTATTTCTATTATTGTTATATCCGTTATCATTATATCTCTTGTTTGAATTATTATTATATCTATTATTATTTTGTCTGTTTTGGTTATTATTATAATTATTATTTCTGTTATTCATATATCTCATTACTTCGCTGGATCTTTCGGTACCGGGATCCAATTCAAGTAGATGATTACAGGCTTCCTTAAAATCTGTATATCTATTACAGTCCAACACAATTTTGTACCTGTCGTTAACTCCTTTTTTTAGAAAAGCTAAACCCCTTCGGTTATTCGCGGCTGTTAATGTTGGTCTTGCCGTTTCGCTTTGTTGCTGAACTTCCAATTCAGTCATGCGTGAAATCAGACCTTCTATGTCCGTGATGAATTCTCGCATTGGTCGATTTCCTTGCTTAGTATTATTCAATTTATTTTGAATAATTTCAATAGAGTCCTTACAACCACATTTTGTTTTTAGTATAGTTTTCAGTTCCGAAAAAGTGGTAACTGTGGTTGTTCCAATTTGCATTTTGTTAAGAATTTTATCAATATAGCCCGATCTTCAGCTTTCAATATGTCGTGATAAAATTCTACGCTGTTTATAAAATCTCTTATTTTTTCTTCTCTTGTCTCTTCTTTTTCTATAAGTAATGTGGGCAGCTTTTGCGCCACATTAAAATCAAAATTAGCCATTCTGCTATTTGATTCTTCCACTATATTTTCTGTTAATAAATCTTCTGACTCCTTATAATCGTCTTCGTTACTTAACTCCTCTTGTTTTATTTCTGGTATTGGTTCTTCTGTATTTTCTTCCTCACTCTCTTCTCTTATTGTTTCGTTAAGATACTCTGCAGATTTGTCATCTAAAATTTTACTGACTTCTTCGTATAATTTATCGAATTTTTCTTTATATGTTAGTGCTAAATGATTGTTTACTATATAAACTTTTCTCCAAGCTTCCGAAAAGTTTGTTTTAATCTCCTAAATAAAGGCTATTTTATTTAAAATATACCCAGAACTATACTTTCTATTAGGTGTTTTCTTAAAATTTGTTAATATACTCTTTAAATTACTTATCCCATTATCTAATATACTTATCATATTCTATATTATATACTATCATTCTACAGTAATTATTATTATTTACCAAAAATACTATTTATACTATAATTTTATTATTATTGTTTATTAAAACAAAGTTACATATTTATATATAAAAAAAATCCCTCTATATTATTTATATCTACTAAAAGCTCTCCTATTCATATACTGTTATTCTTATACTAACATACTCTATTTATACTATAATATCCTAATAAAAATATTTTTCAAAAAAAATCTATAGTACAAACTTCCGAAAAATTTATATATATAGAATACCCTTCGGTGTTTCATATATAAATTCTATAAATATAAATTCTTGTGATGTAAAGTGGAACGAAAGTGGAACGATTTTATATATATATTTATATAGACTACCCTCAGGCGGTCGCTATATATATATTTGTATCTACTATGTGCCTACACTAATCATATAGAAAAACTTAGTCGGTACCCAAACCTAATGTTTTTTAAAATTAACTATTTTTACTAATAAAATATTATGTTCTACATTTAGCTACTATACTACTCATAAATTTAGTATTTATTCGGTGATTTGAAAAATTCCGACTACGTGGTACATAGAAGAAGTTTTACTTCGAACTTACTATGTGACCCAATTTAAATGAACAAAATTACTAACAATTCGAATGATTAAAAGTTTGAATGATTCAAATCTTCATTAATAAATATTTTTGCATGAATGTATAAAAATTAAATTACGCAATTATAATTTGTCAATTGCTTTGAATATTTTCAGAACTTCTTCTGTTAAGATCGCGTAGCCATGCCACAAATTTATTATGTATAAAATTTACGCTAATATTTGCCCTTATTGGGTTATGTAATTTTCCGTTAATATTCTTAGTTTTATGGCCTGCCATTTTCAAAAATCAAAATAAATTCGATAATATAACTCTTCTTTAATTCTTTCCAAGAAACTCTTTAGAAATTCTTTCCAAAATATTTATCTACAATATTTACATTATACCGTGGCAAGTGTTATTTGCCGTTTAATGTTATTATCTAAATATTTCTTTGCTTTATACAATACGAAATAAATCACGATAACCAGTGCTAAGATAATAATTATTAATTGAATGTCCGAATAGCTTCTTTTCCTATTATCAACACTGTTGGTGGATACACCAATGTTTCTTGCATTCAGAACACTGAACACTAGGTTCATTTCTTCTTACATCTTTATTACATTTACACCATGTTGGCATTTTATTTAAAATTATCAGTGATAATACCAGATAAAAGAATTAATATCGATTTTTAAGCAATACAGTGAATTTAATTTAAAAATTAGTCCAAATATTTAATTTAGTGAAATTAAAAAAAAAACAAAAAATTAACTTTTCGTATTTGATTAATATTTATAAATCACACGTAGATGTACACCCCACGACATCTAAAAAGTGGCTTTTTAGATTTGAATGATTATAATTGCGTACTATCAATGAACATACTGAGTCAACTGATCTTCCCTTACAATAATCGTGCTGATACCGTGATAGTATCGAGACTGGTATGGATTGTCTCCGTTCTAATTCTAAAATTCTTTCCAATGTCTTCAAGAGAAACGAGGTCAAGCTTATGGGCCTATACGCACTTGCAGAGGCGTAATTACTTTTTCCTGGTTTCGGTATGAAGATAACCTTGGATTCTCTCCATTTACATGGAATATAGCAGAGTTCTAGACATGCTCTGAATACCTTACATAACCTATCTAGAAGTGTTATATTCGCGTTTTGCAGAAGAGCTGGGTAAATACCGTCTGTACCTGGAGATTTATAGGGCTTAAATGAGTTTACAGCCCACTTAATCTTATCAAAATAAATAAATTCCTTTATATACAGTATAGAGGAGTTACTATCATTCATTACCGTATCTTGGATAGGTTGTTCCGAGTTGCTTAGACAACCCGGAAAATTTGCTTCGAGTAAGATTTCTAACGATTCGTCAGCTGAGTTGGATTTGCTTCCATCAGCATGTTCTAATAGTTCCGGTTGAGTATGAGTTTTAGCCAGAATTTTTTTCAGTCTAGCCACCTCGTTAACATTACAAATTTGTTCCGTGAAATTTTTCCAAGATTCTCTTTTAGCTTTCCTACATTGTTTTTTATACTCTTTTAGAGATACCATATAGTACTCCCAGTCAGACTCTGAGTCATGAATTTTTGGCACGATTGAAGAGCCGTCTAACCTCCATCCTAAGGTTCAGAATTTGGCTATTCATCCATGGTTGTTCACCGCTTTTTCCCTCCTTCTTTAACGGACAAGCCGTTTCGAAGGCAGCATGGGACCTTGAAGGTATGGGACCTTTAATTCTATTACCTCGATACTATTTATTGTAATGGGCTGTGGGTACAAAGCTAATCTACTATCTAAATTTTCTTTATAAAGCTGCCAATTAGTTTTGAAGGGGTTTCTAAAACTATTCCCTACACTAATTCTTGATTCTAGTTGAAAGCATATCCACGAGTGATCGGAAAAGGATGGCTCGTCAGAGACGTGCCAGTTTAGGATACAATCCTGGATATGCTTTGTGGCCAAGGTTATATCAATTACTTGTTTCCTATTTTTATTTCTAAAGGTTGGTGTGCAACTCTTGTTAAGTAAAAAGAGTTCACTACCTAAAAGATATTCTAGAAGTGACTTACCCCTTTCGTTCGTAACAGTGCTTCCCCAAACTGTTAATTCTTTGCCCACATCCTTGGAATATTCTACGATTTTCTTCATATCCAATGTGGGTGGGTGGATATGAGGAATCATACGGTAAGTAGCATGATGCCAGAATCGTATCCGAGGGATTTGTCCCGATATTGAGATTCCCCAGGACAACAATACTGTCACTACTACTTATCTGCGGGATAAAAATTAACTTAATCGTCTTCCTAGAGACTATACAAGATCTAGGCCTACCTGAACCATTATGGTAAAATACCTGGAATTCATTAGCGCTCCATCCCAGAACCTTGTTATCCTTAGTCATAGGTTCTTGTATCAGCTACATCCGCATTTCCTGTAAGTAGGTATTCTTTTAGTGTGTTTGTAGCGGCGCAGCTACGATGAAGATTAGCTTGCACTACCTTAATTTACCTGGACCGGTACCAATCTTCTCAGAACCACTATCGTCTTCCTGTGGAGACTCTACTACACCTCTAAAAATAGACGTTATATTAAGGTCTTCTACAAGGGTGTCCTCGTCAGTTAGACTGGCAAGGTCTGTACCCAACTCAGATTCTGTCATTTCTAGACCATCGACCGCCCCTAGCAAGGAGTCTTTTTTTACATCGTCCTTGCTTGGTTTGGTGTCCTCTTTTCCTACCATTACGCTCTCTTCTGATTTTGGGAAACTTATTTGTACCTTCCTGGACAGATAATATATCCATCCAGACCGCCAATACTGAATATATTTTATATGATGGAAATACTTCACAAAATTGGGATGATTTCTGGAACCTGCTTAATAAACCTGATAATTATGAAATTCCTGATAGTGGCCACGCTGATGAAGATGATTTATTTGAAACCAGTCTTATAGAAACCAATCGAATATATAAATTTATAGATGATTCTTTAGTGCCAGTTGAAAAATATTGGGGTTGTATACCAAAAATTGATATTTTGGATCCCAAAGAAATATTTGTTTTTGATTTTGGCTCTGAAATCTATATTTGGAATGGCAGAAATGGTATTGCTAATTCAAAACGTGCAGTTCTACGATTAGTGCAAGACCATTTAGATAAAGATATTGTTGATTATGAGTCATGTTATTTGAATCCAATGAATTTTTCCAAAATAGCAGGCGCACGAAATTCATATCCTATTTTAAAATCATCTAGACCTTATAACTGGTGTTTATTGGGTAAAATAACACAGCATATGGAGACATGTTTGTTTCGTCAAAAAATTTTCGATTGGCCAGAATGTACTCGAGGATATTTAGAAAAGGACTACTTAATTAACTCTATTCAATAAAACCAATTGATGGAGTTTCTCGTTTTGAAGGCAATGAATATGTAGAACCAAATTTCGTTTTGGAAAATTCGAATTTGGGACGTGGGAATTGTTATTACGACAACGATACGATGCGACATTTTGATATTTTAACAAAATCTGTTTCTATATGGTAAATCAACGAATTTAATTTTGATCATTTAACAGAGTCAGCAAATTTAGGCCATTTTTATTCAGCTGAAAGCTATATAATTCGTTGGATATATCAAATTTCTGTGACTGTGTGCGAATTGAGCGGTAAAGTATCGGATCGTAGCACTGTTGGTCGTGACCATAGCGTGTATTTCTGTTGACAGGGCCAAGATGCAAGCTCAAATGAAAGAGGAGCAGCTGCTCTTTTAGCTGTTGAACTAGATAGAGAGAAAGGTTCTCAAATTCGCATCGCACAAGGTGAAGAAAATACAGCTTTCATACGCCTTTTCAAAGTAATGTTTCAGCACAAAGGCCGTCGGGATGAATGCATTTCCCAAAAACGCAGTACATGGCGTTTATATATATTAAATGGTAATGATGAATCTGAAATTATTCTTAAAGAAGTTGACTGTAATTACCACAAGCTAAGGTCACGGGGATCTTCATTGTTGTTGAATGGCAAATATGGGTTGGTTTATATTTGGCATGGTTGTAAAAGTTTACCTATCACAAGGAATATTTGTGTTGTTGCTGCTAAGTATACAAAAAAATAAATCATGATTTTTTTATAAAAAATTTAGAAGGCATTACGAAGAAAGTGCAGAAACGAAAGAATTTATTAAAGCTATAGGTGGATTTACAAAGAATGCGATCGCTTCTCTATATAATTCAGAAAAAACATTTGATTTTACTCCACGAATGTTCAAATTTTCAAGTAATGAAGGTGTTTTGAATTGTTCTGAGTACTTATCTGCTCTAAGAACTAAGAATTATGTTCGCCCTTTTCCATTTTCGCAGGACCAACTGTATAATGCGCGGCAACCCACTATTTTCATGATAGATAACAGGAACTTGTTATGGATATAGTTAGGCTGGTGGCCAATTGAAAATATTGAAAGTAATATTTTAGTAATTATATGGAATAGTAATTTTTATAACAAAATGAATTTTTAAACAGTTAAATCAGAAAATTGTAACAAAAATCCTATAAATAGAAATCGGGCTGGATTTCATCGATGGATAGCTGAAAAAAGCAGCACTCCAAACTGTCATAACTTATTGGAAGGCGAAAGTTGGTAAAAATAACAATTATATTATTCCAAATTCAGTAATAACTTTAGATATATTTATGCCTTACTGTTCTATTTATATAAAATATATCCCTTGCTATTTTAGATAATTCTTCAGAAAAAAACTACGGCAGTATTGCAGGATATGTTATTTGGGCTGGATTTGAACCTATTGTATTCAAAGCGATTTTTCCAGACTGGAATGACCACGACTATGTCAGGATGATCAACTTACAAGTAACAATATTTAATAAAAACTTATGATTTTTGTAATTAATTGTTTCATGCTACAGGATAACTGTGGTAGAGAACCAGTGCTTATTACCAAAGTTTTAGAGGAATCAAGTCAAACGGAATACCCACTTAAAAAAATTAAAACGCGTCCTTTGCCTGAAGGTGTTGATCCAACCAGACTAGAAGTATATTTGATCGATAGGGAAGTTACTGAAGCGCTTGGTCTAACAAAAAAAGAATTTGATCAATTACCAATTTGGAAACAAACTAATAATAAAAAAGAAAACGGACTTTTTTAATTAATGATTTTGCGAAATATTTTATTTAAAAAAAAATTATATAAAATTTTATTATATAAATTTCAATGCATATCAATCAAATCAATTTATATACATTTTTACCTAAATATACATTTTGCTCTTGTTAAACCTAGTTAACTTAGTTTCCTCTTTTTGATAATGTATACTAACTGTGGATTAGTGTTCATTGTTGTTAAAATTTCTGATGAAGAGGGTTAGATTTATTAAAAAATACTTTAATATAAATTTAAGTGTATTTATTAACTGGTAGAAAAGAACTGAACTTAATTCTATACTTTAATTAAAGTTATATATATACTATATTATTGATAATAGAGAAAAAAAATATTAGACCAGTTTATTTAAATATGGTATAGTGTTGCAAACTCCAATACTACCCCTCAAAACTATACTTCTTCTGCAAGACCTAACATAGTACAAAATTTCATATGTTTTGTTTTATTTAAATTCTTGGTTAAGATATCAGATACCATTTCGTCTGTTGGCACGTAATTTAAGTATATTATTCCTTTCTGGTAAATTTCACGAACGTAATGAACTCTTATATCAATATGTTTACTTCTGGCGTGAAATACTGGATTTTTAACTAGCTGTTGTGCGCTTAAATTATCGCCAAGTAATTCAGTTGGACCATCAACCAATTTCTGGAACCCAAGTTCTTCAATTAAATTTCTTAAATATACTACTTCTTTAGAAGCAGTAGAAAGAGCCATGTATTCTGCTTCAGTGCTACTTAACGCCACTGATTGCTGTTTTCTTTACTCCCAAGCTATTGCCGCCCCAGCAATAAAAAATGAAAAACCAATATATGATTTTCAATCGTCACTTCCGCCAGCCCAATCTGCATCAGTGTATCCACATAGTTTTTTATTAGTTTTTCTGAAAATAAGTTTTAAATTTATTGTATTATTTAAATATTTCAAAATGTGTTTTGCAGCAGTAAGATGCTCTATATGTGGATCAACGTTGAATTGTGCAAGCTTATTAACAGAATGACATATATCTGGTCTTGTTGTTATACCAAGGTACATTAAAGAACCAATTAGTGATTGGTACATTTTCTGGTCAACTTTCACACAGTCATCACAATTTAAACATTTTTTAAATTTACTACCAGGATCTAGAGGTGTATAACATTTTCTCATTTCAGTCATATTATATGTTTGTAATAAATTTTTAATAAACTGTTTGTTAGAGATGCAAATACCATTACTATTCTTACACCTTTCGATTTCCATTCCTAAAAAAGAATCAATTGGCCCTTTGTCAACCATGTCGAATTCCAAACTAATTTTATGTTTGATATTAAATAATTCATTTTCACCTGAACAGGCAATAGTTATGTCATCAACATACACGGCTACAATTGCCAGATATTTATCTGTTTTCGTAACATATACATAGGTGTCTGTAGTACAACGATTCAACCCAATAGATTTTAATGTGTTATCTAATTTCTGATTCCATTCTCGTCCAGACTGCTTAAGACCATATAATCCCTTTTTTAATTTGCAAACTTTATTTGGCTCTTTTGCATCAACAAATTGTTCTGGTTGGACCATGTATGCATCAGTCAGTTCACCATTTAAATATGCTGCTGTTACGTCCATTTGGTGATCAAATTATACTCTACTGACAGAGCTTAAATCAATCTTATTTAGAATATCTCACTACAGGTGAAAAAGTTTCTGTGTAGTTAACACCAAATACTTGACTACACCCTTTTGCTACCAATCTCGATTTATATCTTTCTTTTAATATTAAATACCCATTTTGATTTAATTACTAGACAATTTTCAGGTAAATTAACCAGCTCCCAGGTATTATTTTTTATAAGAGAATTAAATTCATTTTTCATTGATTCTATCCATTTTCCAGAATCATCACGGCTTAAAGCTTCTTTAACATATATTGGATTTTTTACATTTGTATTAGTAGTCATTAAATTATTTGAGCTATTAATTTTTCTGGGTCTACCACGTTTACCAGTTCTTAACAATTTTGGCCTTCCAACTCCATTATAAATTTCCAAATTATTAGAATCAATTTCAAGTTCAACATTGTTTAATTTTAAATTATTTTCATGCTCACCAACTTCTACAATATTTTGTTTTTTAAATATGCTGCTGTTATTTTTTGCCATTATCATTTTTGTCATAATAATTTAGTTCATCAAAAGCTTCTTCAAAAATGGATTCATCATCTGATTCCATTGCATTAATTTTATTATTATCATTTTCATAATTTCTGTTTTCAACTACGCTATTTTCTTTTATTTCAGATATATCTACAATTGTAAAATTAATATTATTATTATCCATTAAACATTTACCTGGATGCTCCATAAACTTAACATCACGACTTTTGTAAGTTTTTCTTGTTTTTGGGTCATAAAGTCGATAAGCTTTTGATTCACTAGCATAACCAATCATAACACAATTTATTCCTTTTGGTTCAAATTTCGATTTACCTGATACTTTGTTTAACATTATTGCTTGACTTCCAAAAATTTTTAAGTGTGACACATTTGGTGTATTTCCACTCCAAGCTTCATATGGAGTTTTTTCACCTAAAATTTTCGTGGGTGAGCGATTTCTCAAATATACAGCAGTATTAACTGCTTCCGCCCAAAGTGACTCAGGTAAATTTGAATTTAATATCAAACACCTTTCCATTTCTATTAATGTCCGGTTTGCCCTCTCAGCAACACCATTTTGTTGTGGCGTATATGGGACAGTCAGTTGATGTTGTATACCACTTTCAGTTAGAAAATTTGAAAAATCATTTGATATATATTCTTTGCCATTATCCGAACGTAAAATTTTAATTTTTCTTGAAGTTTGATTTTCAACCATTGCTTTAAACTTTTTAAATGAATTAAAAACATCGCTTTTTCTTTTTTAAAAATATATAAATATCTTTCTTGAAAAATCATCGATAAATAACAAAAAATAGTTCGCACCACCCAGTGACGTAGTTTTCATTGGTTCACACACATCACTGTGCACAATATCTAATATATTTTCACTAGCACTTGTGGAATGTTTAAATGGTAAAGTACAAATCTTTCCTCTTAAGCAAATTTCGCATTCAAATTGTTCATTTGTGGTTTTCAAATCCATACCACGAATCATATTATTTTTATATAAACAAATTAAACTTTTAGCATATGGCCATTTATCTTTTTTAGATATGGCCATAGAGTGAAATTAATTTGCTTTTGTTGTAAACTAAAAATATGATGCTTTTTTATTTCAAAAATATACAAATTATTTACCTTTCTCGCTTTTAACATCAATCCACCTTTTATATTTTTATTTTAATAGTAGCATAAATTGAATTAAACTCTGTTACTAACATATTCTCACAAGCTTTACTAATGGAAATAAAATTTGTTATTAACGATGGTACATACAACACGTTTTTCAATATTATTTTGCTATATTCTGTAATAATTTGAACATCGCCAATTCCCTTAGATTGTGTAAAATTCTCATTAGCCAGTTCAATTTTTTCAACATGATCATTTAATTTTAAAAACAGATTTTTATCACAACACATGTGACTTGTAGCTCCACTATCAAAAATCCATTGATTTTGATTTTTATTAACTACATTAAAATTTGATGCATTTAACATAGCAAAAGATGTACTTGCTTTATATCTTGGTGGTTCGCGACAATTTGTAGCATAATGTCCTTTTTTATTGCAATTATAACATTTACCTTTTATTTTGTTTTGATCTTGCTTTTGAGTTTTTTGTGTATTTATTTTATTTTTTCCATACTTTATATAAAATGCTGTTTCATCAACTTCTTCTTTGCTACCTTCCTGTCTTTGTCCTTCTTCTGTTAATTTTGTTTTTAACGCGTTACAACTCGGCAAAGTGTCTCTAGATTCTATCGCTATAACTAAATTTTCATATGATTTTGGTAAACCGGACAGTAAAATAATTGATACCAATTCATCTTCCATTTTTATATCTATCTCCATGAGCTTTTCAAAAATTTCAAAAAAATTATTTAAATGTTCAACCATACTTATATTTTCTGCCATCTTCAAATTGATAAGTTGTTTAAAAAGGGACACTTTTCTAGCAGGACCACTAGGACGATGAACTTCCTCTAATTTTTTCCAAGCACTTTTTGATGTTCTACAGTTTTTATGTGTATCAGTTGCGACGATTTTACACTCAGTGAAATAGTGGCTACCGCCTTTTCATCTTTTCCTAACCAAGCTGTTTTATCAGATGCTGCTGTTGGCTCATCACCATTTATATAAATCCATAGATCACTATGGATTAAAACCGATTTCATTTGTACTTTCCAACAGTCATAATTTGCTTCGGAAAGTTTTTCTATTTGATAAAGTGCAGAACTCATCTTCGACCAGAAAAAAAATTAATTGTTTTTTTTTCTTTAAAAAAAAAAAAAAAATTCTTTATAAAAAAAAATCAGTTATCAATTCTTTCAATTGTTCTTAACACCGCTAACATTAATAAAGGCCTTTGTTAGATTTATTAAAAAATACTTTAATATAAATTCAAGTGTATTTATTAACTGGTAGAAAAGAACTGAACTTAATTCTATACTTTAATTAAAGTTATATATATACTATATTATTGATAATAGAGAGAAAAAATATTAGACCAGTTTATTTAAATATAGTATAGTGTTGCAAACTCCAATAAATAGCTTTCTGTAAATCAATTCAGAATAAACTTTTCATCTCAGATTTGCTTATCAAAACAACACAGATAAATAAATATGCAGATATAGCCCGTATATATGGTAAAATGTGATGTATAGAAACTATTTAAAAAAAATATATTTGTACTAACCTACAAAAAGCTTTTTTATTAACCGACAATTTTCTAAATTGGCTTTGATTTTGAGTCTTAACCGACTGGACATATACTGGAATAGGCCGTTTTCGTAAACACAGTATGATCGCAGGACTGCAATGTATTAATTCTTTTTACTGGTATTTTGACTACCAGAAAATTAATAAAAACATTGCAGCGCTCATACTGCGTTCACGAAAACGGCCATATTTTAGAAAAAACTTTTCTTCGCATTGAAGTTTCTCAGTATAATGTATTGGCAACACTACGAAATATATATGCTGTTGTCAATGTCAATCTATAAAAACAACATTTTGGCAACTTTCAAAGCGGCATCATTGTTAGTCTCTTCGTGGTTTTGGAATGTGTAACATCGTAAAATATTAAAAAGCAAATCAAATGTAGTTTCAAACGTAAATTTAGAAAGCTTTCGTATTTTTAGTTTGCGTATTTTTTGCAACAAAATTGTCAAAAATACGAAAATTTTCGTATTTGAAAACATTTTCGTAAATTTAAGCTTTCGTAATTTTGACAATGGATTGATGATTTTTTTATATTAGATATTAAGTGAAAAAAAATCCTGTAAAAGAAAATTAATTGATATGATTCTAGAATCTAGTAGAGAATACATTACACTAATTCTGTTTTTACACGATTTTTCTTGTACACGATTTTGATTTTACACGAATGAAAAAAAAAATATTTCTCTTTTTACACGAATGGTTTGGTTATAACACTGAAATTTTTTATTTTTTTTATAAAATTCTTTTTTTTTATTCCCCCTTAAAATTTGTACATTTTATACTTCGCATTATATTTTTGATCAATCAGGCAGATTATTTCTGTTACATATTCGTATTTTATATTTGTGTGGGATTCCTAGAATTATATAAACTAAAGACGTGCATAATGATATTATTATGCATAATGATATTTTTTTTTTTTTTTTTTTCAAATCATAATTAATTTTTTATTATATAATTGAATTAAATGTGCTATGAGCTATGTGAATGAAATAAAATAGGTAAGCACGAAAAATAAATGTTTAAATAATCTCGAACAAGAATTTTCATATTGTTTATGTTGTTTTTTAGTTGATTTTTTAAGTCCAGGAACCAATCTACTATTTTTCCATATAGTCAATGTTAAAACTCCCTTCACTTTAAATTTAAAAATCAATTAATAAAACTCCCTTCACTTTAAATTTAAAAATATAAATAAACAAGTTTTTTAAATATACTTTCCCTTAAAGTAATATTCAACTAAAAAGTAATAAACAAGCAAATAAAACTACATTAAGATACTTTCATGCGTAGCTTGAGTAACGGTCAACTATAGCAAGGGTAACTAAATCCTATAAATCCCATTAATTCTAATATAAATCTTAATTAATAATAATAATAATTCCCAAGGCGATCGGTTCTACATACCGGAGAGACCCTGCCACACAACATCCGTTGGACCCCAGGCCAACGATCGCCAATCCGGAAACAGGTTTGAGATTGGATTATTTAAGCTTTCTTTTTTCAGGCATTGTTTCTTTTTATTTTTTTCTCTGCTCGGGCAGATTCTCCGGCCAATCTGCTCAAAGTATTACTTATAAGAGCCGGAATTGAGTTAAACCCGGGACCCAGAATCTGGCTATGCTCGGTCTGCAATCTTCCTATACGGAAAACAGTAGCTCCAGTACTCTGCAGCAGTTGTAACAACTGGTGTCACCTTAGGCAGTGTTCTGAACTACGAAGCACTAGCAACTATACCTCAACATTCATAGGTAGTTGCTGTGCTCGCAGAACAGTTTCAGACGAGGATAGTAACAATAGTGCTACGTCGTCAGCAGACCTGACTCCCAGTAACAGCCCTAATATGGCAGCATTTTCAGATTGGACCACTTCACCACCTTTATTGGTCCAATAGAGCATACCACCCGGTACTCTGCTATACCTGACGACATTCGTGGCAACAGCCTCGTCGAACAAATTGGGGACTCAGACTTCCTTACCATCAACGAGGATTTTCCTACCAGAATAACACCTACTTGTTCTAGCTCACCTGACATCGCACTTGTGAGTACAGCGCTTTTAAGCAAAGTGTCATGGCGAGCAAAACCTGCACTAAGTTCGGACCACATTCCTATAATACTTACTATAGAGGAACCTGATAACTTTGTCGTCTCCGAATAGCGAACGTACTTGAACCATAATAAAGCCAATTGGCCTGAGTTCGCGAAATTCGTAGATGACAAACTCGGTTCTGAGTCGGAACCCAACAGCGCGATCACTGGTGAGAAGATCTTCCGTAATCCAATTATTACTGCTGCCAAAAGTTTTATACCTATGGGCCGAATTAAAAAAGTGATTCCCGATTTCCCACCTGAAGCTTCATGCCTAGCCGAACAAAGGGACCACCTCAGAGCAACGGACCCAGGTGATGCCCGCATATCTCAACTCACACAGGACATCCACAAACTGGTAGCTGAACACCGGCGGTCTAAGTGGTTGAGTCACCTTGAACAATGCTCATCTGGTTCCAAGAAACTCTGGTCCACCATCACTGGTCTATCAGGCAAGCAACAGGCAACCATTCGTCCGGCTTTGTGAAAGATTAAAAATCTTAAGGTAGAAGATAACACCTCTTCTTTCACTTCCCGTGAAGTCCATGAAGCCATCAGGAAGGCGAAGCCCTCCAAGGCACTTGGCCCAGATGGTATATCCATGGTCATGCTGAAAAAGCTCAATCTTATAGGCCTAGAATACCTTGCGAAGATTATAAACCTTACCCTAAATAACAACACCATTCCAAATATATGGAAAGCTGCGAGGATTATTCCCATTCTAAAACCTGGGAAACCCGCAGGGGAAGGTTCTTCGTATAGGCCTATTTCGCTGTTGTCACCCGTAGGAAAAACATTAGAGACGCTCCCCAATTGCAGCACCAATTTGCTCTTGCAACGCAGTACCACCACAGCGCTGACCGAAGTCACAACAACTATTGCGGACGGTTTAAACTACCGACGTCCGCAGTGTCGCACTGTTGTGGTGGCACTCGACCTGTCAAAGGCATTCGACACAGTCTCCCACGCTATCCTCCTAAACCATATTGTGAACTCCACACTTCCAAACACAACCAAAAGGTTCCTATCAGCTTACATCAATGGTAGGGCCGCGTATGTGGAGTTAAGGAACTCACGTTCAAAATATCGTAAACTAAAGATGGGTGTACCGCAAGGGGGTTGTCTCTCTCCCATCCTTTTCAATCTGTACTTATCATTGATCTCTACACCACCTGCAGGCATCAAACTGATAGCGTACGCCGACGACTGCTGAGTAGCCGCAACAGGCGTAGATGTGAACGAAGTAACAAGTAGGCTTAGCGCTTACCTGTCAGAGCTTGCTCAGTTCTTCACATCTAGAAAACTTCAGCTTGCCTCACAAAAATCATAGGCTACGCTGTTCATTTCATGGACGAAGGAAGTCAGGCTCCAGCTGGATATTCATATCAATGGGGAACCCATCCCCACTGTAAACAAGCCGAATATTTTCAAAGCACGCAAAACAAATTCGCAATAAAGTGAGCAGCAGAAACAGAATTCTTAGAGCACTCGCCGGGGAAAGACAAAGAAATCATTATTACGACCTACAAAGCCATCGGTAGGTCGATCATTAACTATGCCGCCCCCGTCTGCACGTCATTCCTTAGTGACACCCAATGGAATAACCTCCAGACGAGGCAAAACACGGAATTGCGCATCGCAACTGGATGTCACTCTATTTCGTACCAACAGACCTTGAAGCGCGAGACCTATGGTCACAATCCACCTAAGTGGCCGCTTTTCTGGATCTCCCGGTTTAACCAAGCCTTTCTAACTGCTAATCACCACCTTAGCAGTCTACGTAGTACTCATGGTGTACCGAAAAAAACACTTTTTATTACATTTTCAGCATTTCAAAACGCTTTAAGCACATTGTTGTTGTTGTTGTAGCGGCATCAGGTCTGAAATTAGATCAATTAAACCCCCTCCAGGAGTTAGTCTTTAGTAGTAACTCTAGAATAGGTGCTCTTGTAGTTAGTATTGCGATTAGAATTAAATAAATGTTTACAGTGTAATGAGGGAGTGGGTTTATTTGATCTAATTTCAGACCTGATGCCGCTACAACAACAACAACAAAGTGCTTAAAGCGTTTTGAAATGCTGAAAATGTAATAAAAAGTGTTTTTTTCGGTACACCATGAGTACTACTTAGACTGCTAAGGTGGTGATTAATCTTTAATAACTTAATTAAAATTAATCCTGTGAACTGTGGTTCAAATAACTCACTGGAAAATTTAACTATCTATTACCAAAATGTGGGAGGACTTCGCACTAAAACTGCGAAAGTCTTTGTTAACTCTAAATTATTAGACTTTGACATCTTTGCTCTCACTGAAACTTGGTTACACGATAGAATTAATTCTTTAAGAGTTATTTGATCACTCTTTCTTTGTATATAGAAATGATAGATATAACACCTTAGATAACATTCATAATAATAATAATGGAATAGTACCTAAAGGGGAGGGGGGTGTATTGATCGCCATTAAAAATACTTTTAATGTGAATGAGATTTAATTGTCTGAATTTCCTGAACTAGAGATAGTAGCAATTAGAATAGATCTTGCTTTTAAATCTATTTTCTTTATTTGCTGTTATATTCCTCCTAATTCTATAATAGATATATATTCTAAATTTAGTCAGGCTATTGACTACATTTCTTCGTCTATGAATTCATCTGATGAAATCATGGTATGTGGTGATTTTAATCTTCCAGATTTAACCTGGTCACCACACGACGAAGAATGTTTTCTAACTCCTGGCTATTTAACAAATGCTTCAGTATATACTCTTGTAGATGGACTTAATTCGAATAATCTTCAGCAAGTATCATATACAAAAAATATTAATGGTGTTCAGTTGGATCTTGTTTTTACTTCAGATTGGATAAATCTGACTGAAATTAACAATGTTACACATTTAGTAAATATTGACAATTTCCATCCATTTATTAGTTTTTCTTATTGTTTCAATAGCCCTATTGATACGTCTTTTAGTATATCTTATAGTCTTATAGATATAATTTTCTAAAAACGAACTTTTGTGCTTTAAACAATTACTTAGTATCTATTGATTTTGATACTTTACTGTTATGTCGTGATATTGACGATGCTGTAAATAAATTTTATGAAATCTTATTACATGGTTTTAACATGTATGTACCATCAGTACGTGACAAAGGCTTTAGTTCAAGTCCGGCTTGGTATAATCACGACTTAAAACAGCTTAGAAACAAAAATAATAGGACTTGGAAAAAATACTTAAAATTAAAAACGAGTGAAGCATATCTTGAATTTGTTAATTTCCATAATACGTTTAAAATTCTGTTGGATAGCAATTATAATAACTATCTAATTAATATGGCTGCTCAAATTAAAACTAATCCTAAATCCTTTTGCAAGTTTGTTAATTCTAAAAGAAAGTCAGATCAATTTCCAAATTTCATGATATTTCAAGGACAATCTACAAACGATCCGATACTTATTTCACAATACTTTAAAGATTTCTTCTCTAGTTCATACTCTGATACTCCTTTTATAGTTGATGAATCAAAGTTTCAATATATGCATAGTTATCCGGAGATGCCCCTATCATCACTCAATTTCTCAGTTCAACAGGTAAAAAGATACATGGAAAAACTGAGTAATCATACATTTCCAGGTCCAGATAATGTACCTGAATCTATTCTTAAGAACTGTGCAAATTCCTTAGCATCTCCACTGAGAATTCTATTTAATAAATCTTTAAATAGTGGGCAATTTCCAGAATTTAGGAAAACATCGTTTATTAGACCTGTCCACAAAAAGGATTCAAAAAATGATATCACCAATTATAGACATATTGCTAAACTATCTAGCATTCCTAAGTTATTTGCGCTAATGATTTATGATTCGATCTATAGTTACTGTTCAGGACTATTAGCACCTAATCAACACGGTTTCATGAAAAATAGATCCACTGTAACCAACTTAGTTGAATCATGTTCTTCTTTCCTCAATAATATGGAGGCTGGGTATCGGACTGATGTCATCTATACTCATCTATTTAAGTAAAGCTTTCGATCCCTCATAGTGTAATATGCTTTAAACTAAAAAAAATAGGTTTTCCTCATTTCTTAGTTAAGTGGATAAATTCATATCTGATAAATAGAAAATATTGTGTTAAATTTATATCTGAAATTTCAGAACCCTATTATGCCAACTCTGGTGTCCCACAGGGTAGTCATTTAGGTCCATTTATTTTCATTTTCTCAATTAATAACGTTAATTCTGTAATCAAGTATAGTAAATTGGGAATTTGTGAAAATCTATAATAAGATAACTTCCTTAAATGATGCTATTACATTAAAAAGTACCTAGACTCTTAAAAGGTAGTGTAATATTAATAATTTATCATTGAATGTTGATAAGTGTGCAAGAATTAGTTACACTCGTCGAAAAACATCAGTGATTTAAAATTATACTTTTGATAATGTTATTATCAATAGAGTTACTCACTTCAAAGATCTAGGCGTGCATTTCGATAGCAAAATGACTTAAATAGCACTTCGATACCATAATTGGTAAAGCAAATACAATGTTGGGTTTCATCAAGCGATGGTCTAAGGAATTTGAGGATCAAATATTTAATAAATTATATTTTAGAAGTCGCAGGTAAAAGCTTTGTATGGCGATTTCGTAGGTAACACTATGACGCATCCAAATCAAATTAAAAAAAACATTTATACCCGGCAAAATTTGGAGAAAACTGGCATTTTTCCAAAATCTGAGTATTTTTTTTTTGAAAAAATCATAACTTTAACGCAATTTAACGCAGACGTAGCAACCGGTGAAAATAACGGTAACATCGAAATAAAGGTTATAAAAATAACGGTAACATCTAAACAAAATTAATTGTCTATCAAACGCGCCTAGTTTGGATATTCTAGGTTCAATACGCTAGAAGTTATAATTGAATAAGTGCTTGTACCTACTTCTCCGAAGGACTTTTTTAAAACACCCTGTAGCTCAGTGGGTGTTGAAAATGCACCCCCTCTTCCATATGATTTTTTGCTTATAATGAACCAAGGAACTACCCCTTAATGGCTTAGCATCCCAAACTGGGACACCCTGTATATTATTGTTGTTGAATATTTTTTATAAACTAATGTCACAAAATTCAAAACCCTATATTAAAATTTTCGAAGCGAATTTCAACATTTTCATTCTTAAATTCAAGTCCGGAATTTGAAAATTCGGACGAACATACAAAAACAAACGGCGAAAATATAGAACCAGAAGCGAATTTAGAAGCATCGAATAGAAATAACTTTGCTGCTTTTTTACGTCAAGTGCAAGGAGAACGAGTATCGGAAAATAGAAAAAGTTTTAGAACATTGAGATCTGGAGTAAAATACAATAGAATTGGCCCAATAAGGAAACCAAGGAAAGCAATGAGATATAAAGTAATAATTAGCAAAACTGAAAGAAGTTTAAATATAAAAAAATTAGACAAAATGAATCCAATAAACGACCTCCAATACTTTAATTTCACGAAAGCAAATAATACGAATAGAACAACAAATAAACCGGGACCATCGGGATTAAACTCGACCCCTATTCCACGAATTGAACAATTTTCTAGACTTGGCTACCCAAGCATACGAATTGACTAGAGATGAACAAAAGGGAATACTATTGAGAATTTTAATTACCAGTAAGCTGACAGGTGCGGCCAACGCACTTTTTAGATATGCCAATCTTCGAAAATTTTACTCAATACAAAGATATTTTAAGAAATTGATTCATTGAAAGCAAAGATATGGCTACATTAGCATCAGAAATGATGGTAATGTACCAATACGAAAAGGAAACAGTGGAACTTTTTGGGGAAAGAATATCAGAAAAATTGGCGGCTTTCGAAACAGAGTGAATGAAAGATATCACAACGAGGGACGAGCATTAATAAATGAGATGGAGATAACAGCAAAGAGAGTATTTTTGGGAGGACTGCGATCAGCAGATCTAAAACAATATTTGTTATTTAAAAATCCCGAAAATTTACGAGTTTCCATAGGAGCGGCTCCTCAGTATTTAAATGACACACGAAATTTAGGAGGAAGAGGAAGTTCGAGTAAAACTAGTAATAGTAGTCAAGGTGATCAAATGATGAACTTACTAACAAGTATGATGAAAAAATTAAATGAAACTGACCAATCAAATAATAACAAATTCAATCATGGAAATAATTTTAGAAATAATAATAGTAATTATTTCCGGGGAGTACAAGGAAACAATAAATTTAATAACGGTCAAAAAACAATAATAACAACAACAATTCTAACAATAATTATAATAGACAATTTTCAAGTAATAATAATTATAATCACAATAATTTTCATAATAATAATAAGACCCCTAATAGAAATGGAATCCAAAATATATTTAATGGTGGTAATAATTATTCCAACAATAATAATAATTATAATAATAAAAATAATGGCGTCAACAATTGTAATAATAATAATGGCAACAGCAATCTTTCATTTAGAGGACAACAAAAAGTAATACTACTATAAAATGTTTTAAGTGTGGTGAACCAGGTCACCTTAGTAGATATTGCACGTGGCAATCCCAGCCAACACCTGTGCAATGCACTAATTGTAGAATGAATGGACATGAATCCACTCATTGTTTTAAACTACGTTCGGGAAATAACAATTTCGCAAATCAAAGGATACTCGCATTAACTAACGACGAAAGTTTAAAAAAGACCTCTTGTGAATGATGCCTAATACTTAAAAGTTTAGATTCAAAAGAAAAGCCAGAAGAAATTTTATTGAGGTAAAAAGATTTAAATCTTGACATTCAATTATAAATAAGTATGACACAGCTCTATTTTGTACAAATAACAAGTAATTCAAAACTTAACGAGATATATAAAATAAAAAACTTAGAATATGCAATTCTGAATTGGGATAAACTAATAAAAAAAGATGATATAATACAATGTTTAAATTGCTAAAGATAAGCTCTATCCACAATTAATTGCAACATAAAATATCGTTGGGTAAGTAAAATGCATCACAGTCCAGGAGAAAGTTCAATATTAAAAATTGACATGCAAAATGAGAAAGAAGTTTCAGAAAACAAAAATAAATTAAAATGCGTTTTTACCAAAGAAGAAGGACATCCGCTTCCTATAAAGGATGCCCAAAATTTTAAAGAAAATTTAAGAAAAAAACAAGAATTTCTACAACGAAGAAATATGAGAATATCCATGATAAACAATGTAGTGCAACCAAACATACCATATGCATTAATAATTAAAAAAAAGAATTACCAAAACAACAAAACAATATAGAACAAAACATGAGACGCCAAAAAAAGAACCATCAATAGGTGAAGTATATGAATTTTGGTTTTAAGGTTGATAATATACTCGTAGAAAAAAAACAGAATGATCAAACAAATAGAATTGACATTCTATACAATACTATCTATGATAATAATCACGATTAACCTAAGCAGTATTAAAATAATATCAATTAATATTAACTCATTAGTCTCACTAAGCTAAAGAGTATATTTAAACAAATTCTTAAAAGACAATAATCCAGACATGGTATTATTGAACGAAAAAAGCATAAATAAAATAAACATAACGTTCAATTTGAAGGATATAACTTTATCCGAAATGATAGAACTTTCGAACCGTTAAATGGAGGTGGAACAGGAATATTGATTAAAAAGAATATAAAATTTAGGGAAATAAGGAAATGATTTTATAGATCCATATGACACATAATACATATTTATTTTGTACATTTCTTTGTTTATAGTTGGACAGATATATCGATATCGTCATATGGATCTTTAAAATCATTCTATCGCCTGAGATTTTGTTTCACCCAACAAAAATATTAAATGTCGCTTAATACATTCTTGCGGGAGGCATCGAAATATTTTTTTTTTTGTCGGAAGAAGGTGAAAATCTCAAAGACACCGGACGCGCGCGCGTGGCTAGTAGTGTGGGACTTAAACCCACTAAAAACACGTCCTTACCCCAACTGTCTATGAAAACTAGTCACCTGGACTAATCATTAATTTTAGCTTGATTTTTAATTTTTGTTACCTAATTTGTATTATGTCTGCACTAACTCAAACGGCTTTGTTTTTTTCAGTCATCTCGTTAAGTTAGAGTTATTCAATAGCTTATGTGCTTCTATGTTGACGTAATTTTCAAGACGAGCTTGATGTTTTATTGCAAAACGTGTTACCTCATCTACTACTTTTGAAATCCTAAGATCTCTATGTATGTCATTGTTACGTACGTACCAAGGAGCGTTGACGATGTTTCTCAATACTTTGTTTTGAAACGTCTGAATTTTGTTGATGTGTGTCTGTTTGGCGCAACCCCATAGTTATATACCATAAAGCCACATAGGATTGATCATTTGGTTGTACAATAACACTTTGCAGTGAATTGAAAGTTTAGAAAAACGGTCTATGAGCCATAGCATATCTCTGAGTCTGAAGTCCATTTCGATTTTTTTCTTTTTGATGTGTTCGATCCATTTTAGTTTTGCGTCAATTGTTATTCCTAGGTACTTAGCTGAGTTTTCATGTGGTATATTTACTTCATTTAATCTGATCATTTGCGTACTCTCAATTCTTCTGTTGGTGAAGTTAACGTGAACCGATTTAATTTCATATAGTTTGATTTTCCATTTTTTGGTCCAGCTCGCGAATCTGTTGCTAGCTTCTTGTAGGTTGCTTGTTGATTCGATTATGTTGTGCGCTAGCGCAATTAGTGCTGTATCGTCCGCAAATGGAGCTTTTATCACATTGTCTAAATCCGGTATGTCACTGGTGTATATTTAGTACAGTATTGGGCCATGAATACTACCCTGAGGTACTCCTGCTTTTATTTCTCTTATTGTTGAATATTCATCGTCTCGCCTGATTCCAAAGAACCTTTGCGTTAGATATGATGTGATAAGTTCAACGTACTGTTTTGGAAACATATGATTCATCAATCCCTCATGCCAGACCTTGTCAAAAGCCTGCGCCACATTGTAACATTATCAAAATTATTGATATGTTAGCTGAAGATAAGTTCGGAGGAGTTGTGTTCGGAAGCTGAGAGCGTTGGGCGCCAGGTCTGAGTGACCTAGCCACAATCACTAACTGAACAAGACCAGAAATAATTTTTTCCTACAAAAAAAACTACTCCTCTTTTTATTTACTCTCAGCCTCCAGGATCATTGGGATTTCCTCCTATTGTTGCCGGCTCAGCACAGTCTGTGGGGTGTGGGTCGTCCAATGATCCTACTAACTACCATATTGTCTGAATAGGTAACTCTTCAATCCAAAACTCACTTGTTACATAATAACAAGTCGAATGGGTCGAAGAGCCACACGGAAAGGACTTCCTGACTACGCTGGTTCACATAACGATTTCCTCCTAGCCAGCCAAGTATCTAAAAACACTACCAAAAATATTCAGAAAAAGAAAATCACACAAAACAACAAATCTCGCACAAAAAAAAATCACCCAACGATGCCGCAACAAAAACTATGTCACTAAATAAATAAATAATTAAATGAAGTCAACACCAATATATTAAATTATAATTTAACAAAATATTTATTTTTATTGTATTATTCATCAAAAAAAAATTTCCATTTTAACTTAAATAAATTTTAAACGCACTAAATGACAGCTTGATCAAAGATTGTTTTTTGTTTTCTTCATTATGCACCAATATATATATATAAATCTAATCTTCGTGGCACTGTCTTGCCATATCAATAATAATAATAGAAAAAAAAACATACCTTACGGTTGCCGCTCCAGACATGTCAGGACCAGCCATACGAAACCCCTGAAAACGCGACTTCAACTGATACTAATTTTTATACATATATTTATACAAACACAAAAAAATAATAACTAATTACAATCCAAAAAAAAACTACTCTACAAAAATTACAAAAAGAATTTTCCAAAAAATAATTTAAACAAGAAAAAAAAACAAATTCCCACGACGACTCTGCGATTGACTCTGACTGCAAAAATACGGAAACTGGACGGCTTACGACGACTCAGGAACACAGCACTGCCACCCCCAAAGAAGACACAACAGGAACAACATTATAACGAATTCACCCAAAATAACTAATTACGCGCGCGCTGGACACCATAATTATTATTTAAAATGTTTAATTTTCATTTTTTTGCAAATTCAATTCTTTTCAGACATTTTTTTTCCACTTAACTATCAAATAATTTTTCTTTTGTTGGTTTTTTTTTTTGTTTTTTTGGATTCACTAAATTTATTTTTTTCTTCTTTTATTTTTCAACTTTTCTTTGTCTGAATCATTGCAATCAATTTTAAAAACATTTTTTTTTGTTTTTTTTTTAAACTGATACAAAAAAAACGAACAGCACAAAAAAAAATTCGAGGTATCTAACCCCGGTATCCAGCGCGGCGGTTCACATCCGAATCCCCACAAATTTTGAATTTTTCTTTTGATAATAGATCGCAAACATGATCTGATCATGGTCAAATCAAGAGCATCGTTTGTTTTTGGTTTTCGAAAAAGTTATTAAAAATTCCCCACCCATCACAATAATAAATCACATTCCACATCTCATGAACCCGTTGGTATTGGTAGTACTCTTCTTCTTCCTCTGACCAACCCGGATCTAACATACTTCTAAAAGTATCCATATTTTTTTTTCTAACTAAATTAATTTTATTCTAAGTCTCTACTATATATTTTTGCTTATTCAGCGGCGGTGATGACTACTAATACTCTACGACCTATTCTACAAATACTATTACAATAAACTAATACTAACACTAATAATAAATAACACTAATAATTAATTATCTAAAATAATAACTAATTAAGAAAAAATTTTTAATAAATAAATAACAACCATTGTATACTAACCCTAACCTAAATAAAAAAAATACTGTATACCCGACTTCACCAAAAAAAAATTAATAAATAACAATCAGTGTATAAGGAACGAATATTGTAATTATAAATAAGAGAAAAAACTTTGTAAATGTAAATAACAAAAATTGTAAATAATAAATACCACAAAAATTGTAAATATAAATAACAAGGAAAATCTGTAAATATAAATAACACTGATTGTAAATTTTTTACTAATACTACAAAAAAAATATAAACTAGATATACTATAATACAAATAAACTTTACTACACCCTTTAATAAATACCAAAAAAAGAATTATAACTACAAAAAAAAATTTGTAAAATAAATAAATAAATGTAAATACCTAACACTACACTGACAAATAACAAATATAGTATATTTCAATAAATAATCACATCTACAACTTAATCTACATCTACAACTTAATCTATTCTATATAAAAATAAATAAATAAATAAACCAACTTAAAACAAATCCTACACCAACTACACTAACTGCACTGCCCCGAAATAAGCAATACAACCCTATATAATTTTATAATTAATTTAAAAACTTATCTAATAATTTTCAGGCCGCTGGGTACAGACTCTTAAACTTTAGAATCAGCTGATTTTTTGTGTGACCCGAAATAATAGTTTTTTTTTCTGTTTAACAACAAAAAAAAACTTTGTGTGGAGCCGATTTTAATTTGTTTTGAATTAATTTCAATAATTTACTTTACTAATCTTTATCAATTTTTAATTTATATAATTAATAATTTTGTAAATTATAAATAATTTTAATTTAATAATTATTTTAAATAATTTAATTTTTGGAAAGTTGATCAAATTTTTTTTTTTTTTGTATTCAATAAATATTTTAATAACAAAATTTTTCAAATTTTTATTGTGTTTTATTAAAAAAAAATTTGCTTTTAAATTTCTTTTTAAATGTTGGTTCTAATTTCTGACAAATTAAGTGAACCATCGCAGCCAGAATTTTTTTATAGGAAAAGGGAACAAGGCGACTAGGAACTGGACCAACGATTAATAGGCAGAGGAGTGACCAACGCTACACCAACAAAAAAAAATTTTTTTAACATTTTCAAACTAAATTGCACACCAATTGTATCACAACTGGTACATCTTCTCAGCCACTATTTTTGGGCGCCAATTGTAACACTATCAAAATTATTGATATGTTAGCTGAAGATAAGTTCGGAGGAGTTGTGTTCGGAAGCTGAGAGCGTTGGGCGCCAGGTCTGAGTGACCTAGCCACAATCACTAACTGAACAAGACCAGAAATAATTTTTTCCTACAAAAAAAAACTACTCCTCTTTTTATTTACTCTCAGCCTCCAGGATCATTGGGATTTCCTCCTATTGTTGCCGGCTCAGCACAGTCTGTGGGGTGTGGGTCGTCCAATGATCCTACTAACTACCATATTGTCTGAATAGGTAACTCTTCAATCCAAAACTCACTTGTTACATAATAACAAGTCGAATGGGTCGAAGAGCCACACGGAAAGGACTTCCTGACTACGCTGGTTCACATAACGATTTCCTCCTAGCCAGCCAAGTATCTAAAAACACTACCAAAAATCTTCAGAAAAAGAAAATCACACAAAACAACAAATCTCGCACAAAAAAAAATCACCCAACGATGCCGCAACAAAAACTATGTCACTAAATAAATAAATAATTAAATGAAGTCAACACCAATATATTAAATTATAATTTAACAAAATATTTATTTTTATTGTATTATTCATCAAAAAAAAATTTCCATTTTAACTTAAATAAATTTTAAACGAACTAAATTACAGCTGATCAAAGATTTTTTTTTTGTTTTCTTCATTATGCACCAATATATATATATATAAATCTAATCTTTGTGGCACTGTCTTGCCATATCAATAATAATAATAGAAAAAAAAACATACCTTACGTTTCTACCCAGTGGTTAGGTTGCCGCTCCAGACATGTCAGGACCAGCCATACGAAACCCCTGAAAACGCGACTTAAACTGATACTAATTTTTATATATATATTTATACAAACACAAAAATATAATAACTAATTACAATCCAAAAAAAATCTACTCTACAAAAATTACAAAAAGAATTTTCCAAAATATAATTTAAACAAGAAAAAAAAACAAATTCCCACGACTACTCTGCGATTGACTCTGACTGCAAAAATACGGAAACTGGACGGCTTACGACGACTCAGGAACACAGCACTGCCACCCCCAAAGAAGACACAACAGGAACAACATTATAACGAATTCACCCAAAATAACTAATTACGCGCACGCTGGACACCATAATTATTATTTAAAATGTTTAATTTTAATTTGTTTGCAAATTCAATTCTTTTCAGACATTTTTTTTGCCACTTAACTATCAAATAATTTTTCTTTTGTTGGTTTTTTTTTTGTTTTTTTGGATTCACTAAATTTATTTTTTTCTTCTTTTATTTTTCAATTTTTCTTTGTCTGAATCATTGCAATCAATTTTAAAAACATTTTTTTTTTTATTTTTTTTTAAACTGATACAAAAAAAAACGAACAGCACAAAAAAAAAATTCGAGGTATCTAACCCCGGTATCCAGCGCGGCGGTTCACATCCGAATCCCCCCAAATTTTGAATTTTTCTTTTGATAATAGATCGCAAACATGTTCTGATCATGCCCTTGATTTGACCCGGGGTCAAATCAAGAGCATCATTTGTTTTTGGTTTTCGAAGAAGTTATTAAAAATTCCCCACCCCCACGACATCTATACGTGACACCACAAATAACTTAACGATAACTACACCCTACAAACGCAATACCCCTCCACCTGAAACAAAAACAAACAGACAGACCGGCTCACGCATAACATAGTATTATTATATATAGGTTGACGTTGAAATTTAAGCGATATAATATGTATAACAGATCTCAGGTGTTTTTAAAATATTTTTTATTATTTTGAAATAAAATACATAATTTTCTGGGTGTCACAAAACATACTGGATTCTGTAGAGTGTAGAATATCCTACAGAGCTAGTCTGAAACTAAGTATAAATACTATTCTAATAAATAAATGATAACTAAACTAAAACACTTAATTGTAAATAAATTCTAAACTACTACCACAAAAAAAGACACATGAAAAAAGATATCTCCGCTCAATAATAATAATAATAAATAAGATAAATATCACAATTATTCAAATAAAAAATTTTTTTTTCAAACAACGTGGGGCTGTCCCACACCCTGACCAGTCTCATGCTCTATCTACTGAGCTAGCCGGGCAATAAGATAAAATGTTTTTTTTTCTTTTTCGTCGTTTTACTTATAAAAACTAATTTAATTATTCCCTCCAATTTTTTTAGCTCTGTCTCTGATTCAGCGGAAACAATCGATCTCCTCGACAACATGGCCGAGTGCGCCGCGCGAGTTGCCAGAGGCCCCCCAATTCCCACAACCGCAGACACACTTGGCGCAGCTACAACCCTGCCTTTTAGAGGTGGATTTATGGACAGAATAAGGCCCTCCACTGGTTATTGGTCACCACGAGCTAATGTGTCCTCCCTGAAAGTGAATTCCGGTAACGGTAGTCCCTTCCCAGATCCTACGAACTGGATCGGACGATTACCTTGTTCCGGCGATCTAAAACTAAATTCCTCGTCCTCACTTTCAGCTCGATCCCGTCTAGGTGCATATCCAGTGGACGGTACGGAAGTTGCTGGCGCTTGCGGCAGTGGCGTAGGTGGTAAATCATCATACCGGACAGCAATTTGAATTTGATGCGGGGGCTGTGGTACAGATGGCGCGATTTGCTGCCTAGCGAGCAACTCCCGCAGTTCATTGATCTGCCGTTGTTGGTCCGAAATCACATTCCACATCTCATGAACCCGTTGGTATTGGTAGTACTCTGCTTCTTCCTCTGACCAACCCGGATCTAACATACTTCTAAAAGTATCCATATTTTTTTTTCTAACTAAATTAATTTTATTCTAAGTCTCTACTATATATTTTTGCTTATTCAGCGGCGGTGATGACTACTAATACTCTACGACCTATTCTACAAATACTATTACAATAAACTAATACTAACACTAATAATAAATAACACTAATAATTAATTATCTAAAATAATAACTAATTAAGAAAAAAATTTTAATAAATAAATAACAACTATTGTATACTAACCCTAACCTAAATAAAAAAAATACTGTAAA
The DNA here is from genome assembly GCA_949752835.1 of Empis stercorea. Classification (NCBI taxonomy): domain Eukaryota; kingdom Metazoa; phylum Arthropoda; class Insecta; order Diptera; family Empididae; genus Empis; species Empis stercorea. The sequence continues at coordinate 45,308,626 of OX457085.1, forward strand.
CCCGACTTCACCAAAAAAAATTTAATAAATAACAATCAGTGTATAAGGAACGAATATTGTAATTATAAATAACTCTCAAACTTTAGAATCAGCTGATTTTTTGTGTGACCCGAAATAATAGTTTTTTTTTCTGTTTAACAACAACAAAAACTTTGTGTGGAGCCGATTTTAATTTGTTTTGAATTAATTTCAATAATTTACTTTACTAATCTTTATCAATTTTTAATTTATATAATTAATAATTTTGTAAATTATAAATAATTTTAATTTAATAATTATTTTAAATAATTTAATTTTTGGAAAGTTGATCAAATTTTTTTTTTTTTGTATTCAATAAATATTTTAATAACAAAATATTTCAAATTTTTATTGTGTTTTATTAAAAAAAAAATTTGGTTTTAAATTTCTTTTTAAATGTTGGTTCTAATTTCTTACAAATTAAGTGAACCATCGCAGCCAGAATTTTTTTATAGGAAAAGGGAACAAGGCGACTAGGAACTGGACCAAGGATTAATAGGCAGAGGATATAGGGGAAACTCCTGTCTTAGCATTCCTTCCTCAAGCTTTACTTCTAGAAAAACAAAAATTTCGATACACAAAAAACAAACACCTAATATTGCTAGGACACAATACAAACCACCGTATTATGTATCTAACCAGCAATATTAGGTGTCAACAAATAAATAACATATGTCCGAAGGTGTAAATAAGGACTACCTTATTTACTAGTCAACTCCGGACGTATAAATAATAACCAAAGGACTGGTAGGAATTACCATGGACCACCAAGGTAACCAATCAACTACCAGTCGAACAATTACACACTAATAAATTACAAAAAAAAGTTAGTTAATTTTTCCACAATGAAGCCGTCGGAAGGAATGCAAGCCAAAAGGGGATTTAATGACGACAATATGGTAATCTCACCAACTCCATCCGAACCTATCTCCAGCAAAACAAGTAGTCGGTGGAGTTGCTATTTGTTCGGGTGACCAACGCTACACCAACAAAAAAATTTTTTTTTAACATTTTCAAACAAAATTGCACACCAATTGTATCACAACTGGTACATCTTCTCAGCCACTATTTTTGGGCGCCAATTGTAACACTATCAAAATTATTGATATGTTAGCTGAAGATAAGTTCGGAGGAGTTGTGTTCGGAAGCTGAGAGCGTTGGGCGCCAGGTCTGAGTGACCTAGCCACAATCACTAACTGAACAAGACCAGAAATAATTTTTTCCTACAAAAAAAAACTACTCCTCTTTTTATTTACTCTCAGCCTCCAGGATCATTGGGATTTCCTCCTATTGTTGCCGGCTCAGCACAGTCTGTGGGGTGTGGGTCGTCCAATGATCCTACTAACTACCATATTGTCTGAATAGGTAACTCTTCAATCCAAAACTCACTTGTTACATAATAACAAGTCGAATGGATCGAAGAGCCACACGGAAAGGACTTCCTGACTACGCTGGTTCACATAACGATTTCCTCCTAGCCAGCCAAGTATCTAAAAACACTACCAAAAATCTTCAGAAAAAGAAAATCACACAAAACAACAAATCTCGCACAAAAAAAAATCCCAACGATGCCGCAACAAAAACTATGTCACTAAATAAATAAATAATTAAATGAAGTCAACACCAATATATTAAATTATAATTTAACAAAATATTTATTTTTATTGTATTATTCATCAAAAAAAAATTTCCATTTTAACTTAAATAAATTTTAAACGAACTAAATTACAGCTGATCAAAGATTTTTTTTTTGTTTTCTTCATTATGCACCAATATATATATATAAATCTAATCTTCGTGGCACTGTCTTGCCATATCAATAATAATAATAGAAAAAAAAAACATACCTTACGTTTCTACCCAGTGGTTAGGTTGCCGCACCAGACATGTCAGGACCAGCCATACGAAACCCCTGAAAACGCGACTTAAACTGATACTAATTTTATATATATTTATACAAACACAAAAATATAATAACTAATTACAATCCAAAAAAAATCTACTCTACAAAAATTACAAAAAGAATTTTCCAAAATATAATTTAAACAAGAAAAAAAAACAAATTCCCACGACTACTCTGCGATTGACTCTGACTGCAAAAATACGGAAACTGGACGGCTTACGACGACTCAGGAACACAGCACTGCCACCCCCAAAGAAGACACAACAGGAACAACATTATAACGAATTCACCCAAAATAACTAATTACGCGCACGCTGGACACCATAATTATTATTTAAAATGTTTAATTTTAATTTGTTTGCAAATTCAATTCTTTTCAGACATTTTTTTTTCCACTTAACTATCAAATAATTTTTCTTTTGTTGGTTTTTTTTTTGTTTTTTTGGATTCACTAAATTTATTTTTTTCTTCTTTTATTTTTCAATTTTTCTTTGTCTGAATCATTGCAATCAATTTTAAAAACATTTTTTTTTTATTTTTTTTTAAACTGATACAAAAAAAACGAACAGCACAAAAAAAAAATTCGAGGTATCTAACCCCGGTATCCAGCGCGGCGGTTCACATCCGAATCCCCCCAAATTTTGAATTTTACTTTTGATAATAGATCGCAAACATGATCTGATCATGGTCAAATCCAGAGCATCGTTTGTTTTTGGTTTTCGAAAAAGTTATTAAAAATTCCCCACCCCCACGACATCTATACGTGACACCACAAATAACTTAACGATAACTACACCCTACAAACGCAATACCCCTCCACCTGAAACAAAAACAAACAGACAGACCGGCTCACGCATAACATAGTATTATTATATATAGGTTGACGTTGAAATTTAAGCGATATAATATGTATAACAGATCTCAGGTGTTTTTAAAATATTTTTTATTATTTTGAAATAAAATACATAATTTTCTGGGTGTCACAAAACATACTGGATTCTGTAGAGTGTAGAATACCCTACAGAGCTAGTCTGAAACTAAGTATAAATACTATTCTAATAAATAAATGATAACTAAACTAAAACACTTAATTGTAAATAAATTCTAAACTACTACCACAAAAAAAGACACATGAAAAAAGATATCTCCGCTCAATAATAATAATAATAAATAAGATAAATATCACAATTTTTTTTCAAACAACGTGGGGCTGTCCCACACCCTGACCAGTCTCATGCTCTATCTACTGAGCTAGCCGGGCAATAAGATAAAATGTTTTTTTTTCTTTTTCGTCGTTTTACTTATAAAAACTAATTTAATTATTCCCTCCAATTTTTTTAGCTCTGTCTCTGATTCAGCGGAAACAATCGATCTCCTCGACAACATGGCCGAGTGCGCCGCGCGAGTTGCCAGAGGCCCCCCAATTCCCACAACCGCAGACACACTTGGCGCAGCTACAACCCTGCCTTTTAGAGGTGGATTTATGGACAGAATAAGGCCCTCCACTGGTTATTGGTCACCACGAGCTAATGTGTCCTCCCTGAAAGTGAATTCCGGTAACGGTAGTCCCTTCCCAGATCCTACGAACTGGATCGGACGATTACCTTGTTCCGGCGATCTAAAACTAAATTCCTCGTCCTCACTTTCAGCTCGATCCCGTCTAGGTGCATATCCAGTGGACGGTACGGAAGTTGCTGGCGCTTGCGGCAGTGGCGTAGGTGGTAAATCATCATACCGGACAGCAATTTGAATTTGATGCGGGGGCTGTGGTACAGATGGCGCGATTTGCTGCCTAGCGAGCAACTCCCGCAGTTCATTGATCTGCCGTTGTTGGTCCGAAATCACATTCCACATCTCATGAACCCGTTGGTATTGGTAGTACTCTGCTTCTTCCTCTGACCAACCCGGATCTAACATACTTCTAAAAGTATCCATATTTTTTTTTCTAACTAAATTAATTTTATTCTAAGTCTCTACTATATATTTTTGCTTATTCAGCGGCGGTGATGACTACTAATACTCTACGACCTATTCTACAAATACTATTACAATAAACTAATACTAACACTAATAATAAATAACACTAATAATTAATTATCTAAAATAATAACTAATTAAGAAAAAAATTTTAATAAATAAATAACAACTATTGTATACTAACCCTAACCTAAATAAAAAAAATACTGTAAACCCGACTTCACCAAAAAAAATTTAATAAATAACAATCAGTGTATAAGGAACGAATATTGTAATTATAAATAACTCTCAAACTTTAGAATCAGCTGATTTTTTGTGTGACCCGAAATAATAGTTTTTTTTTCTGTTTAACAACAACAAAAACTTTGTGTGGAGCCGATTTTAATTTGTTTTGAATTAATTTCAATAATTTACTTTACTAATCTTTATCAATTTTTAATTTATATAATTAATAATTTTGTAAATTATAAATAATTTTAATTTAATAATTATTTTAAATAATTTAATTTTTGGAAAGTTGATCAAATTTTTTTTTTTTTGTATTCAATAAATATTTTAATAACAAAATATTTCAAATTTTTATTGTGTTTTATTAAAAAAAAAATTTGGTTTTAAATTTCTTTTTAAATGTTGGTTCTAATTTCTTACAAATTAAGTGAACCATCGCAGCCAGAATTTTTTTATAGGAAAAGGGAACAAGGCGACTAGGAACTGGACCAAGGATTAATAGGCAGAGGATATAGGGGAAACTCCTGTCTTAGCATTCCTTCCTCAAGCTTTACTTCTAGAAAAACAAAAATTTCGATACACAAAAAACAAACACCTAATATTGCTAGGACACAATACAAACCACCGTATTATGTATCTAACCAGCAATATTAGGTGTCAACAAATAAATAACATATGTCCGAAGGTGTAAATAAGGACTACCTTATTTACTAGTCAACTCCGGACGTATAAATAATAACCAAAGGACTGGTAGGAATTACCATGGACCACCAAGGTAACCAATCAACTACCAGTCGAACAATTACACACTAATAAATTACAAAAAAAAGTTAGTTAATTTTTCCACAATGAAGCCGTCGGAAGGAATGCAAGCCAAAAGGGGATTTAATGACGACAATATGGTAATCTCACCAACTCCATCCGAACCTATCTCCAGCAAAACAAGTAGTCGGTGGAGTTGCTATTTGTTCGGGTGACCAACGCTACACCAACAAAAAAATTTTTTTTTAACATTTTCAAACAAAATTGCACACCAATTGTATCACAACTGGTACATCTTCTCAGCCACTATTTTTGGGCGCCAATTGTAACACTATCAAAATTATTGATATGTTAGCTGAAGATAAGTTCGGAGGAGTTGTGTTCGGAAGCTGAGAGCGTTGGGCGCCAGGTCTGAGTGACCTAGCCACAATCACTAACTGAACAAGACCAGAAATAATTTTTTCCTACAAAAAAAAACTACTCCTCTTTTTATTTACTCTCAGCCTCCAGGATCATTGGGATTTCCTCCTATTGTTGCCGGCTCAGCACAGTCTGTGGGGTGTGGGTCGTCCAATGATCCTACTAACTACCATATTGTCTGAATAGGTAACTCTTCAATCCAAAACTCACTTGTTACATAATAACAAGTCGAATGGATCGAAGAGCCACACGGAAAGGACTTCCTGACTACGCTGGTTCACATAACGATTTCCTCCTAGCCAGCCAAGTATCTAAAAACACTACCAAAAATCTTCAGAAAAAGAAAATCACACAAAACAACAAATCTCGCACAAAAAAAAATCCCAACGATGCCGCAACAAAAACTATGTCACTAAATAAATAAATAATTAAATGAAGTCAACACCAATATATTAAATTATAATTTAACAAAATATTTATTTTTATTGTATTATTCATCAAAAAAAAATTTCCATTTTAACTTAAATAAATTTTAAACGAACTAAATTACAGCTGATCAAAGATTTTTTTTTTGTTTTCTTCATTATGCACCAATATATATATATAAATCTAATCTTCGTGGCACTGTCTTGCCATATCAATAATAATAATAGAAAAAAAAAACATACCTTACGTTTCTACCCAGTGGTTAGGTTGCCGCACCAGACATGTCAGGACCAGCCATACGAAACCCCTGAAAACGCGACTTAAACTGATACTAATTTTATATATATTTATACAAACACAAAAATATAATAACTAATTACAATCCAAAAAAAATCTACTCTACAAAAATTACAAAAAGAATTTTCCAAAATATAATTTAAACAAGAAAAAAAAACAAATTCCCACGACTACTCTGCGATTGACTCTGACTGCAAAAATACGGAAACTGGACGGCTTACGACGACTCAGGAACACAGCACTGCCACCCCCAAAGAAGACACAACAGGAACAACATTATAACGAATTCACCCAAAATAACTAATTACGCGCACGCTGGACACCATAATTATTATTTAAAATGTTTAATTTTAATTTGTTTGCAAATTCAATTCTTTTCAGACATTTTTTTTTCCACTTAACTATCAAATAATTTTTCTTTTGTTGGTTTTTTTTTTGTTTTTTTGGATTCACTAAATTTATTTTTTTCTTCTTTTATTTTTCAATTTTTCTTTGTCTGAATCATTGCAATCAATTTTAAAAACATTTTTTTTTTATTTTTTTTTAAACTGATACAAAAAAAACGAACAGCACAAAAAAAAAATTCGAGGTATCTAACCCCGGTATCCAGCGCGGCGGTTCACATCCGAATCCCCCCAAATTTTGAATTTTACTTTTGATAATAGATCGCAAACATGATCTGATCATGGTCAAATCCAGAGCATCGTTTGTTTTTGGTTTTCGAAAAAGTTATTAAAAATTCCCCACCCCCACGACATCTATACGTGACACCACAAATAACTTAACGATAACTACACCCTACAAACGCAATACCCCTCCACCTGAAACAAAAACAAACAGACAGACCGGCTCACGCATAACATAGTATTATTATATATAGGTTGACGTTGAAATTTAAGCGATATAATATGTATAACAGATCTCAGGTGTTTTTAAAATATTTTTTATTATTTTGAAATAAAATACATAATTTTCTGGGTGTCACAAAACATACTGGATTCTGTAGAGTGTAGAATACCCTACAGAGCTAGTCTGAAACTAAGTATAAATACTATTCTAATAAATAAATGATAACTAAACTAAAACACTTAATTGTAAATAAATTCTAAACTACTACCACAAAAAAAGACACATGAAAAAAGATATCTCCGCTCAATAATAATAATAATAAATAAGATAAATATCACAATTTTTTTTCAAACAACGTGGGGCTGTCCCACACCCTGACCAGTCTCATGCTCTATCTACTGAGCTAGCCGGGCAATAAGATAAAATGTTTTTTTTTCTTTTTCGTCGTTTTACTTATAAAAACTAATTTAATTATTCCCTCCAATTTTTTTAGCTCTGTCTCTGATTCAGCGGAAACAATCGATCTCCTCGACAACATGGCCGAGTGCGCCGCGCGAGTTGCCAGAGGCCCCCCAATTCCCACAACCGCAGACACACTTGGCGCAGCTACAACCCTGCCTTTTAGAGGTGGATTTATGGACAGAATAAGGCCCTCCACTGGTTATTGGTCACCACGAGCTAATGTTTCCTCCCTGAAAGTGAATTCCGGTAACGGTAGTCCCTTCCCAGATCCTACGAACTGGATCGGACGATTACCTTGTTCCGGCGATCTAAAACTAAATTCCTCGTCCTCACTTTCAGCTCGATCCCGTCTAGGTGCATATCCAGTGGACGGTACGGAAGTTGCTGGCGCTTGCGGCAGTGGCGTAGGTGGTAAATCATCATACCGGACAGCAATTTGAATTTGATGCGGGGGCTGTGGTACAGATGGCGCGATTTGCTGCCTAGCGAGCAACTCCCGCAGTTCATTGATCTGCCGTTGTTGGTCCGAAATCACATTCCACATCTCATGAACCCGTTGGTATTGGTAGTACTCTGCTTCTTCCTCTGACCAACCCGGATCTAACATACTTCTAAAAGTATCCATATTTTTTTTTCTAACTAAATTAATTTTATTCTAAGTCTCTACTATATATTTTTGCTTATTCAGCGGCGGTGATGACTACTAATACTCTACGACCTATTCTAAAAATACTATTACAATAAACTAATACTAACACTAATAATAAATAACACTAATAATTAATTATCTAAAATAATAACTAATTAAGAAAAAAATTTTAATAAATAAATAACAACTATTGTATACTAACCCTAACCTAAATAAAAAAAATACTGTAAACCCGACTTCACCAAAAAAAATTTAATAAATAACAATCAGTGTATAAGGAACGAATATTGTAATTATAAATAACTCTCAAACTTTAGAATCAGCTGATTTTTTGTGTGACCCGAAATAATAGTTTTTTTTTCTGTTTAACAACAACAAAAACTTTGTGTGGAGCCGATTTTAATTTGTTTTGAATTAATTTCAATAATTTACTTTACTAATCTTTATCAATTTTTAATTTATATAATTAATAATTTTGTAAATTATAAATAATTTTAATTTAATAATTATTTTAAATAATTTAATTTTTGGAAAGTTGATCAAATTTTTTTTTTTTTGTATTCAATAAATATTTTAATAACAAAATATTTCAAATTTTTATTGTGTTTTATTAAAAAAAAAATTTGGTTTTAAATTTCTTTTTAAATGTTGGTTCTAATTTCTTACAAATTAAGTGAACCATCGCAGCCAGAATTTTTTTATAGGAAAAGGGAACAAGGCGACTAGGAACTGGACCAAGGATTAATAGGCAGAGGATATAGGGGAAACTCCTGTCTTAGCATTCCTTCCTCAAGCTTTACTTCTAGAAAAACAAAAATTTCGATACACAAAAAACAAACACCTAATATTGCTAGGACACAATACAAACCACCGTATTATGTATCTAACCAGCAATATTAGGTGTCAACAAATAAATAACATATGTCCGAAGGTGTAAATAAGGACTACCTTATTTACTAGTCAACTCCGGACGTATAAATAATAACCAAAGGACTGGTAGGAATTACCATGGACCACCAAGGTAACCAATCAACTACCAGTCGAACAATTACACACTAATAAATTACAAAAAAAAGTTAGTTAATTTTTCCACAATGAAGCCGTCGGAAGGAATGCAAGCCAAAAGGGGATTTAATGACGACAATATGGTAATCTCACCAACTCCATCCGAACCTATCTCCAGCAAAACAAGTAGTCGGTGGAGTTGCTATTTGTTCGGGTGACCAACGCTACACCAACAAAAAAGATTTTTTTTAACATTTTCAAACAAAATTGCACACCAATTGTATCACAACTGGTACATCTTCTCAGCCACTATTTTTGGGCGCCAATTGTAACACTATCAAAATTATTGATATGTTAGCTGAAGATAAGTTCGGAGGAGTTGTGTTCGGAAGCTGAGAGCGTTGGGCGCCAGGTCTGAGTGACCTAGCCACAATCACTAACTGAACAAGACCAGAAATAATTTTTTCCTACAAAAAAAAACTACTCCTCTTTTTATTTACTCTCAGCCTCCAGGATCATTGGGATTTCCTCCTATTGTTGCCGGCTCAGCACAGTCTGTGGGGTGTGGGTCGTCCAATGATCCTACTAACTACCATATTGTCTGAATAGGTAACTCTTCAATCCAAAACTCACTTGTTACATAATAAGTCGAATGGATCGAAGAGCCACACGGAAAGGACTTCCTGACTACGCTGGTTCACATAACGATTTCCTCCTAGCCAGCCAAGTATCTAAAAACACTACCAAAAATCTTCAGAAAAAGAAAATCACACAAAACAACAAATCTCGCACAAAAAAAAATCACCCAACGATGCCGCAACAAAAACTATGTCACTAAATAAATAAATAATTAAATGAAGTCAACACCAATATATTAAATTATAATTTAACAAAATATTTATTTTTATTGTATTATTCATCAAAAAAAAATTTCCATTTTAACTTAAATAAATTTTAAACGAACTAAATTACAGCTGATCAAAGATTTTTTTTTTTGTTTTCTTCATTATGCACCAATATATATATATAAATCTAATCTTCGTGGCACTGTCTTGCCATATCAATAATAATAATAGAAAAAAAAAACATACCTTACGTTTCTACCCAGTGGTTAGGTTGCCGCTCCAGACATGTCAGGACCAGCCATACGAAACCCCTGAAAACGCGACTTAAACTGATACTAATTTTTATATATATATTTATACAAACACAAAAATATAATAACTAATTACAATCCAAAAAAAATCTACTCTACAAAAATTACAAAAAGAATTTTCCAAAATATAATTTAAACAAGAAAAAAAAACAAATTCCCACGACGACTCTGCGATTGACTCTGACTGCAAAAATACGGAAACTGGACGGCTTACGACGACTCAGGAACACAGCACTGCCACCCCCAAAGAAGACACAACAGGAACAACATTATAACGAATTCACCCAAAATAACTAATTACGCGCGCGCTGGACACCATAATTATTATTTAAAATGTTTAATTTTAATTTGTTTGCAAATTCAATTCTTTTCAGACATTTTTTTTTCCACTTAACTATCAAATAATTTTTCTTTTGTTGGTTTTTTTTTTGTTTTTTTGGATTCACTAAATTTATTTTTTTCTTCTTTTATTTTTCAATTTTTCTTTGTCTGAATCATTGCAATCAATTTTAAAAACATTTTTTTTTTTATTTTTTTTTAAACTGATACAAAAAAAACGAACAGCACAAAAAAAAAATTCGAGGTATCTAACCCCGGTATCCAGCGCGGCGGTTCACATCCGAATCCCCCAAATTTTGAATTTTACTTTTGATAATAGATCGCAAACATGATCTGATCATGGTCAAATCCAGAGCATCGTTTGTTTTTGGTTTTCGAAAAAGTTATTAAAAATTCCCCACCCATCACAATAATAAATCACATTCCACATCTCATGAACCCGTTGGTATTGGTAGTACTCTTCTTCTTCCTCTGACCAACCCGGATCTAACATACTTCTAAAAGTATCCATATTTTTTTTTCTAACTAAATTAATTTTATTCTAAGTCTCTACTATATATTTTTGCTTATTCAGCGGCGGTGATGACTACTAATACTCTACGACCTATTCTACAAATACTATTACAATAAACTAATACTAACACTAATAATAAATAACACTAATAATTAATTATCTAAAATAATAACTAATTAAGAAATTTTTTTTAATAAATAAATAACAACCATTGTATACTAACCCTAACCTAAATAAAAAAAATACTGTATACCCGACTTCACCAAAAAAAAATTAATAAATAACAATCAGTGTATAAGGAACGAATATTGTAATTATAAATAAGAGAAAAAACTTTGTAAATGTAAATAACAAAAATTGTAAATAATAAATACCACAAAAATTGTAAATATAAATAACAAGGAAAATCTGTAAATATAAATAACACTGATTGTAAATTTTTTACTAATACTACAAAAAAAAATATAAACTAGATATACTATAATTAAGTCTCTACTATATATTTTTGCTTATTCAGCGGCGGTGATGACTACTAATACTCTACGACCTATTCTACAAATACTATTACAATAAACTAATACTAACACTAATAATAAATAACACTAATAATTAATTATGTAAAATAATAACTAATTAAGAAAAAAATTTTAATAAATAAATAACAACTATTGTATACTAACCCTAACCTAAATAAAAAAAATACTGTATAGCCGACTTTACCAAAAAAAAATTTAATAAATAACAATCAGTGTATAAGGAACGAATATTGTAATTATAAATAACAGAAAAAACTTTGTAAATGTAAATAACAAAAATTGTAAATAATAAATACCACAAAAATTGTAAATATAAATAACAAGGAAAATCTGTAAATATAAATAACACTGATTGTAAATTTTTTACTAATACTACAAAAAAAATATAAACTAGATATACTATAATACAAATAAACTTTACTACACCCTTTAATAAATACCAAAAAAAGAATTATAACTACAAAAAAAAATTTGTAAAATAAATAAATAAATGTAAATACCTAACACTACACTGACAAAAATAGTATATTTCAATAAATAATCACATCTACAACTTAATCTACATCTACAACTTAATCTATTCTATATAAAAATAAATAAATAAATAAACCAACTTAAAAAAAATCCTACACCAACTACACTAACTGCACTGCCCCGAAATAAGCAATACAACCCTATATAATTTTATAATTAATTTAAAAACTTATCTAATAATTTTCAGGCCGCTGGGTACAGACTCTTAAACTTTAGAATCAGCTGATTTTTTGTGTGACCCGAAATAATAGTTTTTTTTTCTGTTTAACAACAAAAAAAAACTTTGTGTGGAGCCGATTTTAATTTGTTTTGAATTAATTTCAATAATTTACTTTACTAATCTTTATCAATTTTTAATTTATATAATTAATAATTTTGTAAATTATAAATAATTTTAATTTAATAATTATTTTAAATAATTTAATTTTTGGAAAGTTGATCAAATTTTTTTTTTTTTGTATTCAATAAATATTTTAATAACAAAATTTTTCAAATTTTATTGTGTTTTATTAAAAAAAAATTTGCTTTTAAATTTCTTTTTAAATGTTGGTTCTAATTTCTGACAAATTAAGTGAACCATCGCAGCCAGAATTTTTTTATAGGAAAAGGGAACAAGGCGACTAGGAACTGGACCAACGATTAATAGGCAGAGGAGATATAGGGGAAACTCCTGTCTTAGCATTCCTTCCTCAAGCTTTACTTCTAGAAAAAAAAAAATTCGATACACAAAAAACAAACACCTAATATTGCTAGGACACAATACAGACCACCGTATTATGTATCTAACCAGCAATATTAGGTGTCAACAAATAAATAACATATGTCCGAAGGTGTAAATAAGGACTACCTTATTTACTAGTCAACTCCGGACGTATAAATAATAACCAAAGGACTGGTAGGAATTACCATGGACCACCAAGGTAACCAATCAACTACCAGTCGAACAATTACACACTAATAAATTACAAAAAAAAGTTAGTTAATTTTTCCACAATGAAGCCGTCGGAAGGAATGCAAGCCAAAAGGGGATTTAATGACGACAATATGGTAATCTCACCAACTCCATCCGAACCTATCTCCAGCAAAACAAGTAGTCGGTGGAGTTGCTATTTGTTCGGGTGACTAACGCTACACCAACAAAAAAAAAATTTTAACATTTTCAAACCAAATTGCACACCAATTGTATCACAACTGGTACATCTTCTCAGCCACTATTTTTGGGCGCCAATTGTAACACTATCAAAATTATTGATATGTTAGCTGAAGATAAGTTCGGAGGAGTTGTGTTCGGAAACCATATTGTTTGAATAGGTAACTCTTCAATCCAAAACTCACTTGTTACATAATAACAAGTCGAATGGATCGAAGAGCCACACGGAAAGGACTTCCTGACTACGCTGCTTCACATAACGATTTCCTCCTAGCCAGCCAAGTATCAAAAAACACTACCAAAAATCTTCAGAAAAAGAAAGTCACACAAAACAACAAATCTGGCACAAAAAAAAATCACCCAACGATGCCGCAACAAAAACTATGTCACTAAATAAATAAATAATTAAATGAAGTCAACACCAATATATTAAATTATAATTTAACAAAATATTTATTTTTATTGTATTATTCATCAAAAAAAAATTTCCTTTTTAATTTAAATAAATTTTAAACGAACTAAATGACAGCTTGATCAAAGATTTTTTTTTTGTTTTCTTCATCATGCACCAATATATATATATAAATCTAATCTTCGTGGCACTGTCTTGCCTTATCAATAATAATAATAGAAAAAAAAACATACCTTACGGTTGCCGCTCCAGACATGTCAGGACCAGCCATACGAAACCCCTGAAAACGCGACTTAAACTGATACTAATTGATATATATATATATATACAAACACAAAAATATAATAACTAATTACAATCCAAAAAAAATCTACTCTACAAAAATTACACAAAGAATTTTCCAAAATATAATTTAAACAAGAAAAAAAAACAAATTCCCACGACGACTCTGCGATTGACTCTGACTGCAAAAATACTGAAACTGAACGGCTTACGACGACTCAGGAACACAGCACTGCCACCCCCAAAGAAGACACAACAGGAACAACATTATAACGAATTCACCCAAAATAACTACGCGCGCGCTGGACACCATAATTATTATTTAAAATGTTTAATTTTCATTTTTTTGCAAATTCAATTCTTTTCAGACATTTTTTTTTCCACTTAACTATCAAATAATTTTTCTTTTGTTGGTTTTTTTTTTGTTTTTTTGGATTCACTAAATTTATTTTTTTCTTTTATTTTTCAACTTTTCTTTGTCTGAATCATTGCAATCAATTTTAAAAACAATTTTATTTGTTTTTTTTTTAAACTGATACAAAAAAAACGAACAGCACAAAAAAAAAATCGAGTTATCTAACCCCGGTATCCAGCGCGGCGGTTCACATCCGAATCCCCCCAAATTTTGAATTTTTCTTTTGATAATAGATCGCAAACATGATCTGATCAAAAATCTACTCTACAAAAATCATTTGTTTTTGGTTTTCGAAAAAGTTATTAAAAATTCCCCACCCCCACGACATCTATACGTGACACCACAAATAACTTAACGATAACTACACCCTACAAACGCAATACCCCTCCACCTGAAACAAAAACAAACAGACAGACCGGCTCACGCATAACATAGTATTATTATATATAGGTTGACGTTGAAATTTAAGCGATATAATATGTATAACAGATCTCAGGTGTTTTTAAAATATTTTTTATTATTTTGAAATAAAATACATAATTTTCTGGGTGTCACAACATCAAGGCAGATAGTGGAGCAGATTTTTTTCTCTTCTAGCGCTTTTTCAATGATGGTTGTTATTCTATGGATTTGTTCCGTTGTTGAATGTTTTTCTCTAAATCCAAATTGATGTTTCGGTATGATTCCTTTACTCTCGATTATTGGTTTTAATCTTTGAAGTAGTAATTTCTCAAAAACTTTCGATGTTGTCGGCAGTATTGAAATAGGTCTGTATGACGTTGCTTCCGTTGGTTCTTTTCCAGGCTTTTGCAGCATGATGATTCCAGCTACTTTGCATGAGCTAGGAACAAATCTGAGCCTCAGTACCGCATTAAATATTTGCGTGAGTTTGCAAATTCCTTCATGCGGTAGGTGTTTAAAGATATCCCCTTGATTAGATCAAAGCCAGGAGCTTTTTTCTAGCTTTGATTGTTGATTTTATTCCTAGCTCTGTTTCACTTGTGGGTATGAAAAGATTGTTACTATCGTGAGTGTTACCATGATGCTCTATATCTTCTTGCGTTTCAATATCGTTTAGTTTGAGTATCTCCTCTAGATGATCTGCAAATGTTTCTGCTCTTTCCTTGTTATTTCTGGCCCAAGTACCGTTCTGTTTTTTGATTGGTCCGTGGTGCGCTATCGGTCTTTGTTAACTTTTTGGTTGCTTTCCATAGTGAGTAATTTGTTTCTTTGGTGGCCGTTAGATTACTCGTGTATTCGTTTATTGACTCCTCTTTGTATTTCTGTATTGCTCTTTTTATTTGTTGAAATCTATTGTTCAACGTTGTTTTGTACATAGGATCTCTTGAGTATTACCATCTGCTTCTGTCTATTATTTTTTACTTCACCATTTCTACTATTTCTCTCGTATAGTTTGTACATCTCTTTCTTCTCTCATGTAGTGATGTGTTATTCCCAAGCCGCTATCTGTATTTATCTGGGTTCAATGTCCAGGTTATTTTGAATTTCCTTTCTAAACGATTCCCAGTCCGTTGTGTTGTTTGTTAATGTAGGCTTGTTCAATTTTTTTACAATTGTCTCGATTAGCTTTAAGACTACTGGTGAGTAGTCTGCGTTCATGTTGTAATTGTTTTCAATGGTCACGTAATTGTCCGATAGCTTCGGACGTCGGTTCTCCTGTGGATATGAAATTACACCCAGTCTTCGTTAATACGTTTCTAAGCTCTCTGCCTCTGATTAGAGTTATTCTCGATCCCCAGTCCATGTGTTTAGCATTATAGTCCCCACCTAAGATAAATATGTCTCTTAGTAATCCAATTACTCTTTCTTAAGTTTGCTGGTCTATTTTCCCTCCCGGTGGGCAGTAAAGTGCGCCGATATTGACGTGTTGTTTGGTAGATTCGAGTTTTATTATTGTAGGTTGTAGTTCGTCCGTTTGTAGGAGTCCAACTTCGTGATGTTTATAAATATTCTTTACTCCTTTACAAAGATTGCAGACCCGCCTCTATCTCTATTGGATGGGTGATTTGTTCTGTATGTTTTGTAGACTCTTATATCTTTGTACTTGTTGTTGTTGATA
This sequence comes from Empis stercorea, assembly GCA_949752835.1. NCBI lineage: Eukaryota > Metazoa > Arthropoda > Insecta > Diptera > Empididae > Empis > Empis stercorea. The sequence continues at coordinate 45,325,040 of OX457085.1, forward strand.
AATGTGTCTCTGAGATAAGACATATGTCTATATCTTGTACCTTGAAGAATGTTTCTAGTTCTGTTTTGTTGTTGTTGATGCAATTGGCGTTCCATGTAGATATTATTAACTCCTTGTTATATGTTGTCCTTGTCATGTCGTTTTCTTGGCGTGTATAACTTACCATGTCCAGATTCTAGCTTGGTTAATCTTGCAGATATTTCATCCATTCTGTTTTGCATATTTTGCAACATTAGTATTATTGTTGTATCTGCCTGTGTGTTTTGTTTTGGCTCTTCCGATTGTTTTTTATCCGTGTTGTTCATACGTGCAATTTGAGCGTATGGCATTCCATTTGTTACTTTTAATGCCAAAGTAGCTTTTTTGTTATCTGGTTCTGCAGCTGTTTCCGTTGTTGTTTCCTACGTTGTGTTTCTTCTCTGTAGTTCCTTAGCAATTAGGCATACTCTGTAGCTAGCAGGGTGTTCTTCTTGGCAATTCGCACATTTTGGTTTAGTCGATCTGTATTTTACGCATTGAGCTGTTAGATGATTACCTGCGCACTTTACACATATTGGCCCTCTTGGCCCCCACAGAATTTTTGAGTGTGACCAAAACTCTGGCACCTTTTATATTGCGCTCTGGCACCTTTTATATTGCGGTATAGTTTTAATCTTTGAAGTAGTAATGCTTCACACGGCTTCAATTTTAATTGATGAATTGAATTGCATATATTTTTTTGATATCTTCTGTGTTGTCGAATATTAATATAAATAATGAGAGTTTTATTGTGTTAATTTCTACATTATTTCTCTCTTTTTTATATTTATTTATAACCTCTATTATTTTGAAACCTCTTTCTGCTAGCTCCAATTTAATATCTGCTGGGTTGCATGTAGGATGTAAGTTTCTCACCATTCTATTGGCCTAGATAGTTTGTTTTCGTATGTGTGCCACTCTACGTTAGAGTTACTTATAGTTTTTGTTAGTTCTCTGTATTCTGTCTCAGTTTCCACATTCACTTTTAGCTGGCTGTTATTTAACATATTAACTTTGTATTTAATTTTGCTTTCCATTAAGATTCCATTTACAAGTGGGTAATCGTTAACGTTACTTATAATTACTGGTGGAGGCTTGATATTATTTCCCACTTTCTCCTATGTAACTATTTTCTCCTCTTTTGCATTTTCCTTGGCCTGTGTGTTTTCAATACTTTATTAACCGTTTGTATATCCAGTGATGATTCAGCTCTCTTTTTTTGTTTGGTCCCCTAGTTTGTAGTATCCATTGTGTTTCTGCAGATGGTCCCGCTGTGTTTTGCTCGTTTTGTTTGTTTTTACTTGTTTTATGTATAGTGTCTTCTTTTTCTGCTATTTCCATTTTGTTGCTATCGTCGCTTTGTTGGGTTCTGTTAGATTTCAAGATTGCCATTTCAGCTTTCAGGTCATCTATTTGTTCGCTCATTCTGGAAACTACTTCATTCAGTCGTTTATTTCTGTTGTTTGCTTTTTGAGCTTGCACGTAAAGCTACGACTTTTTGCTTTTGAAGAGGTTTCTCTTGGGGTGGCGATCTAGCAATTCTACCTGATCTACCAAATAGACTTATGGTTGAGGTAGCATTCTTCGGATCGATATGTTCTTGACTGTTTGTATTTTTATTTATCGTCGTGTATTGATTAATCAAATTCGTTCCATGTGTATTTCGTGATGTTCCCGCTGGCGAATTAGTGTTACTAGCATGGGGGTTCGTAACACCAAGCCCGCCAGGAGCCGCGGCTACTACTCCTGACGTTTGAGTTGATATCCCAACTCGAGTTGAATTCATATTTGATTTACTTTTTTATCTTTTCACTAGTTTTAGTTTGGAAATACTAACAGACCTCACGCGGACTTGGTTATTGCGCCAAGTAGTCGCAATCACCCTTTCTCGTTAGCCTTACTAATGTTAGGTGGCATCCGGCAGATAACTATGTTACCCACCTTCGAGGAGCTGAGAATAGGATTTGTTGGCAGTGCTGTAGGTGTTATTTCAGAAGGCTTTACCTAGGTTTTATCGGAGCAGATGCTAGTTACTCCGCCTAGGGCCAATACCAACCTTTGCCCCCACATAATAATATCAATAATTAAACAAACAATAACAAAACAAAAACATTACAACAATTTAAAAAATACAACGATACTATTTTTAATAAATTAATAAAACAAAAAACAACACTAATTGCTAGTTTAATCATTTAAAACATAAATAACAGATATTAACATATTAACAACAGATAACAGCCAACAAATATTTAGGATAAATTAATCAAAAATACTCTAGATGAAAATATCAAAGCGTAAGTAACAACAAATAGAAAAAGTACAAACAAGCGATCAAAACATATTTAAAAATATCAATAAAATATTTAGAAAACAAAAACAACTAGCAATTCATGACTCAACAATACATAACAACAATTTTAGAATTTTTTAACATACAAAATCTTGAAAAAGATGAAAGCAACAATTACATATTAACAAATACTAAGGAAATACTAGTAGCACTAGGAAAACACTATGAAAATGTACATAAAATAACAAAAAATGGGGATAATGCAATATTAACTAAAGTACTAGAAACTAATAACATGATACAAAACGAGATAAACAAAATATCCAAAATCACTAACTTCGACCAAAATAATAAATCGAATAGTAAAGAACCAAATAACAATTGGCCCTAGGCGGAGTTAAATAGTTACTCTCCAAAAGAGCGAACACAAATATTTAAAAACACAAACACAAAAATATCATCAGGTAAATATACCAAACATAATATTAAGATAAATCCCAAAATATATTATAAATAGTTATTGTTTAACAATATGATAAAAAATTCGTATACATACAATATTTAACAATATGATAAAAAATTCGTATTTCCCATATCTATGGAAAATATCTAAAATAGTTCCTATACTCAAACCCAATAAAATGTTTGGAAAAAATCGTGTTATCAAAAATTAATAATGAAATTGAAGCAAAAAGCATACTAACACTGATACACAATTCGGCTTTCGTAAAAACCACGGAACAATAAATGCAGTACATAAAATGGTATGTGATATAAATTGGAATTAAAATAATAAACAATGCGTAGGATAAGCTCCTGATAAATTGATAAATTTAACCATAGCATTTGATAACTTATGGATCGAAAGATTAATTTTAAAGTTAGTAGAAATTTTTTTTTACATAAATTTAATATATCTAATTAAAAATATGCTTACGGGAAAAAAAATTGTAATTTGCTACCGAGATAAGAACTACCATCTCTGGGTGTTCTCAAAACGCACTTTTATAAGAGGATTACTTTCGGAACCATTAAAATTTTATGTGAGATCACAAAATTGATCAAATTTAAACACAACAGTAAAAAAGGCGATCGAATACGCCAGGGAATAATATACAAAGAGCAATTTAATATATAGAGAAAATTTAGTGTAAATTTTAGGTTAGGTTGTAACCTAACATTTAAAAACCTAACCTAATTTATAAATTTGCGGAAACAGAAAGTTTACCATAAAAGGCGTGATGTAAAAGTAAATGATTAGAAAATGCTACATCGATTTATGGAAACAAACGTTGAAGTATTCCAGTATTGAAACCAGAGGTAGTGCTTTAACATCAAAGAGTAAAATGGAATTTTTTTTGATATATATGGCAGACCCAGGATTTCAGATTGGCGTAGCCAAGGGTTTTACTAGCATCAATGTTCACGATAGCCGTGTCCTAAGAACATCAGCATTGTCAACCTTTATGAGCTCAGGTACGCTAACATACTCAATCCTTGGAGACTCTGGATATGGCATCCATCCTCGTTTAATGACACCATTTAAAAATCCGACAGCCTATAATAAAAAACATGTTAAAATGTTTTATCTTACTGTTATAAATACACTTGTATCCGTATGATAAAATTCCAAACAATTATATTTGTTATATTTTTCAACAGATATATTTATGCTGTCAAATGAAAGTATATGATGGTAGTATGATCTGGAAAATTAGTTTCTACTTTAAGTAAATACTTAAATTTCCCAGTAAATACTCTTAGGCAAAAGTGTTTTTGGCTGTACTTCCGAATAACGGGCCCGAGCTTTTAAGATGGCGTCATTACATAACGGTACTTTATGACATCAGGACTTCGAATAATGATGTCATTTTATTCTTTTTTTTTCAACCACAATATAACATTTTAATATCAAAAATTAATATTGAAAATATATATAGATTTTCATTTTTTGCTTCGTTCCTCCAAAGGAATTCACATAAATGTAAATCCATATTATATTTCCGTATACCACCTCGGCCTAAACGTCTTTTTAAGTCCATACTTTGGGTATGTGCATTAGTTTCTGGATCTACGAAATTCTCCGTATGGTTTACTGTTTTATGTACATAACCAATTAGATTTAAATCTATGTATCATCCCCTACAATCTGTACGAATTTCAGTTCCTACATGATAAATTACAAATTTATTAAAAATTTAAGGTAAAGGGCGTAAAAAACTTAAAATTGGCCATAACATTTATAATTAAAAAAAAACACTATACCAGTTGCAAAAAAAATTGATTTTTAAAATATTATTTTAATCCTTTTTCTAGAAGACTTTTGTTAGAAATTGGGATCCTACAATTTACCGTTAAGGAGAAAATGGCAAAAATATGCATTTTTTTTTAAATTTGTTATGCAAACTTCGGCCACTAGATGGCGTTTGCGGGTAAAATGACGTCATTATTCAGAGCCCTGACGTCATAAAGTACCGTTACGTAATGACGTCATTTTAAAAGCTCGGGCCTGTTATTCGGAAGTATCCCCGTTTTTTTTTATTCACACTATTTTAAGCAAATACTTTTAGAACAAACTTTTACTTCGAGTAAATGCTTTTGCAAATACTTTATACTTCTAGCATGTACTTCATTTTTATTCACTCGGCCCATGGTATGACATCCTTTTCTTTAATTACCGTCTTTAGTCCTATTAGCATTCTTCCAGAAATTAAAATATGATTTTAACATTTAACATTTCATCATTTTTTCCAGTTATGGGCGCATTACCGTATGGGGAAATCCATATGAAGAATTGAAAAAAAAAATTAGTACCAGCTGTAAAGCACGGTGGTGATGGGGTCATGGTCTGAGGTGACATGCATCCTGCTGGTGTTGGATCAGCATCAATATTTGCAGATTTTGAAGATACATTTTAAGCAGAGTGCAGAGAAAATGGGGATAAAATACAATTTTCATTTGTATCAGGATAACGATCAGAAGCATAAGGCACATCATGTTCGTCTGTGGTTATTATTCAACTGTTCCGAAGTAATGAAGACACCTCGTCAATCCCTAGCCCAAAACCCTATTGAGCATCTTTGGTTATTCTCCAGAAAAAATAAGAAAACAACGTTACTTCAAGAAAAAAGTCTAATACTAGTTATGTTAGAAGAATCGAGAGCTAGGGATTATCGCCCAAGAAACCTCAAATTTGGTACAATCGATGCTAAGAGGACTAAAGACGGTAATTAAAACAAAAAGGTGTCATACCATGTACTAAAATGACATTTTTTAATTTTATTTAAAAAAATAAATTATTTGTCCCATTACTTTTGTGAGCTAATATAATATTTTTTAAATTTTTTTATTAATATTGAAATCCAAATTATTTAATAACCTATCTAACTTATTATTGAAATAAAGTACTATATAAAATATTATTTTGGTGTTGATTATTGGTTAAAGATTTTGTATAATTAAAAATAAAAAAAAAATTTAGTCTTGCCCATGACTTTTGTGACTCACTGTATATTATATTTTGGCTATATATAGATTGTGCCAACGAAAATGTTCCTGGTAGTGGCAGATACTATACTTTTAGTATAAATTTTGACAGCTTAAGCTATTTTAATACTTTTTATTAGCTTAAATAAAACTCAAGATTTTCCTTAGTTTAAACAAGTCTATTTATTTATTCAAGCTTATATGTTAAAAATCAGCTCTATACAAAACTTTCTGTTTTGAAAGCTTAAGTTAAACAGAATAAAGCTGAATAAATTCCGACTCTCCGAATTACCAGAAAAACCAAATTATTTATAAAAATTTTTTGACTCATCAGCGTTTGTTTACATAAAAATGTAAACAAACTTTGATTCAATAATAATACAATTAATTTACTATTGAGTAATTGAACTCATTGAATAATAATTATTATTAATTATAATTGTTAATACCCAAAATTGCATACATTGCATAAATAAATGCGCACTAAGCATTATTAACTTATTGACACTGTTTAATAATATAGTATTTAATATTGAATAATATTATTGCTCAATGCGTGTGCAACTATTTTGTGGTAATATAACAAAATACAGGGGCGGCGTTTTTAATTCCACAACATCATTAAATCACCAGTGGAGTGGAATGTCAAGGTTGAAAACCGTGCTGACGATCATTAATAACATGGTGACTGTAGAGATATTTCATCAGCTTGTGGTATAATAATAGTTCCATATCCTTTGACAGCGTGTATGTTAAGGCGATAGGTCTGTAGTTTGAGGGATAGCTAAGATCAGCCTATTTTGAAAATGGTACGATTTTTCACGATGATGGATAAATTCCGGACGAAAAGGACAGGTGGAATAAGTTACGCATAGTTAGAGCTAGGGTGTTAGCACAACTAAGTACATTTCGCCGCAGTTTCATGTCAAAAAGAAATTTCTCATGCCTTTTATAACCTTCTTGCACTTGTTTCGAGTCTGTATATACTTGGTTTTGTCATCCACATTATCAGAGAGTTTGCACTGTTTAAAAGCCTCCTCTGTCTAATTCTAATGGTATTGCTACAAGCAGTATTAAACCAAGATTTGGTAGGCGCTTTAATACTCTTCTTACGACTAGGAATGGAATGTACAGACGCAATTCTAATGGCATTGCTACAAGCAGTATTAAACCAAGACTTGGTAGGCGCCTTAATACTCTTCTTACGATTAGGAATGGAATAGTGACCATTTTTGTAGCAACGTTAACATTTCTGTGCGAAAGGCACGATCACCTGGTGTCGAATTCTCTGAGTAGATATCGAGTAAACGATGGGTGAATTAGTAAATGTCAATTAGTTTGCGTAGATTTGCAGTCAATTTTTTTGTATACTTTTACGAATGCAAAATTTACTCGAAGTAGGCGCCCACTATGCATTCTTTAATTTGAATTCGTAAACGTAAAAAATTGATCAAATGAAATTTTACAAAAAATGAGTGCAGATAAAAAATTATTAGTGTCAATAATAATCCAAGCTATTTTGGAAACACAAAATGTACAAGAAAATATATGTTTTAATTTTTTACATAGTATAAAAAAAAGAGAAAAAAAGGATTATAATTATTCCAAAAACATTATCATAGAAGGATAATTCAAAAAACAAAAATTTTGTAAAAACAATACAAACCTTTAGTGATGAAACTTTTCACAGTCATTCTAGAATTAAAAGAAATACTTTTAAGGTAAGGTCTCAAAAAAGTATTCCCCCAAGCCGAGAAACATCCAACCTCCACAAACCCAAACCCTACTTGCGCATCCCTCATACAATATTACATCGAAATCACAAAAAACGGACAGCAAAGATCCCAAAATTAAGGACTTCATATATAATTTTTTTTTTCTAACTCAAATATATTATATTCGAGTTGGAATAAAGTATTAGTATTAAAACTGAAAGACTTTTTGAGATTTCACTCTCAATCTTTAACTAAGACAGTCAGACACAGGCTATCTGAAGATCTCCTTGGCTAGAGTGAAATTAATTATAGTAGCCAAACTACCTTCACGGTATTAAGACTAACACAAACTACTAAACCCAAACATTAAAATTTTAAAAATTGTTTTTTCCTTAATAGAAATAAATTAACTACATTTCTATTAAAACCTTATAATTTATTCTTCTTAATTTTTTAATTTATTCAATTTTAATTTTTTTTTAAATTATATATTAAGTCCCCAACTTCAAGATCCCCACCATCCGCCCTCCTGCAACTTCGATGTAATACCACATGAAGGATACACAAACAAAATTCAAGTTTGCAGAAACTAGATGTCCCCCCAACTTAAAATAATACTCTATCTTACATTTTTGTTCTTTGTTTTCTTTATGTGCAAACTAAAAAATCAGTCTGCCAATTTGACTTCAATTTTACTTTGGTTTTACATTTACGGACAGTCTACTTTTTCCCAGTATGCACAAATTAGACTGTTCGTAAATGTCAACCCTCAAGATTTACGAATTCGGGAGATATCGAAATCTACCGATAAATTTACTATGTGGGATTCTAACACTATTGATTGAGTATCAAACAATAAATTTCATTCGCTAGGTATTTTATTATCGAATGAAATTATTTATATTGTTTTTTTATAATAATAATTTTAATTAATTTTAAAATAATTTTTAAATCAAATTATTTTATTATTTTGTTTTTAATTTTTAGAATATGATAATTTTCAAAATAGTTCATACATTTAAACAAATCAAAACAAAATAACTATTAAATAATAATAATAAAATAATTAAATAAAAACTATTTCTTTATATAAAGCCTAGTACGGAGCTCTTGTTAAACTAAATTAAATAGTTAATATAAATAATCAAATCTGAGATTTTAAATATTTATTTATAGTAATTAAATATTATTAATTCATAATTAATTAATTATTAATATTTAATAATTGAATTTAAATTTTATATGGAAAATTTAGTTTTGGAAGAGCAGCATACTAGGTTTTACTATATAATTTGAAATTATATTTGTCATGTATAATTTAGCATTATTATCGAAGCAAAATCTAGTACATTTTATAAATAATTTTGATACGATATCAATCGATTATCGTGATTCCAATGTTTTATTTCGAGAATCTTACGAAATAACGAGTTGTGATTGGTTGAAAAAAATATTAAAATATCTCGATAGTGTCAAAAAATATTTGGATATATTGTCAAAATACTACTGTCAGAAATTTTCTGTTTTGACATTTTAAATTTTGTTTTGTGTTGTATTGAAATGGATTATTATTTATTAAAATTTGTATTATAGTTTAAAATTAGTATTTTTACATATTATTTACTTATTTTTCCTTAAATTTTGCCAATTCTAATTTTTAACAATATTTGTTTAAATTATTTCAGTGCTACCAGATTGTATAAATAAGTAAAATAAACGTAGAAACATGAAATATTCAGTACTGCCAGATATAAAATGTAAAAATAATATCAAAATATCTCAGACACCAAAAACAGGTGTTCACGTAATTTTAAAAAAAATATTTAGGTCGTGAAGACCACTTATATTTTACGTAAAACCAATATTAAAATATTTCTTTTAAAGGAAATTTTTTTTTTGAAAAATTTTTTGTAAAGTAGTAAGTAATTTTTTTTCTAATATAAAAATATATAAAAACACGGGTTGCTAATATTTTAAAAATATATATATATACAATAGAAAATATGGTTCGGTGATAAATGCGCACACGAAATTTGCGCACACGAAAAATGCGCACACGAAATTTGCGCACATGAAAAATGCGCACACGAAAAATGCGCACACAGAAATTTGCGCACACGGAAATTTGCGCACACGGAAATTTGCGCACACAGAAAAATGCGCACACAGAAAAATGCGCACATAGAAAAATGCGCATACAGAAAAATGCGCACAAGTAAATATCCGCACATGGGAATAATAAAGGATTTATTGTTTTATTAAAATATTAAACATAATTGGAGGCAATTTGCAATAGAAGGATCAACATGAATACTATTATTATATAAAGAAAATGCAATAAATAAATAAATAAAGTTGATTTAAAAAAAATTGTTATATGGACCTACATATTCAATTTATTTATTAATAAAATAAAAATTAATTTCTTTCAAAATATTAAAACGTCTTAAAAGGATAAGTAAAATTTAAAAATGCTATAAAATTCAAATCTAAGACATTGACAATGAAAATATTAAATTTCGGGGTTTTACGTTTTTCAGATAAGTAAAATTTAAAAAAATGAATTAAAATATTAAGAATTTTTATAAAAAAACAGGTCAAATGTATATATTAAATTATATTCTAATATATTATTATATTTTACCTTAGTTTGTTATAAAAATTGCCTGTGTTAATTTAATATTTTATATTTTAATTCATATTTTTATAAATTTTACTTATTTCATCTGAAAAACATAAAAACCCGAGATTTAATATTTTCATTGTCAATTTCTTAGATTTGACCTGTTTTTTTTATAAAAATTCTTAATATTTTAATTCATTTTTTTAAATTTTACTTAATTAATTTTTATTTTATTAATAAATAAATTTAATATGTAGGTCCATATAAAAATTTTTTTTAAATCAAATAAAGTTGATTTATTTATTTTAATTTTTTGATATGATTAACTTAACCTAATAAAGTAAAAGTATATATGTATTTCATTTTTATTATTATTATAAAGCATATTTTGCATTTTCTTTATATAATAATAGTATTCATGTTGATCCTTCTATTGTAAATTGCCTCCAATTATGTTTAATATTTTAATAAAACAATAAATCCTTTATTATTCCCATGTGCGGATATTTCCTTGTGCGCATTTTTCTGTGTGCGCATTTTTCTATGTGCGCATTTTTCTGTGTGCGCAAATTTCCGTGTGCGCAAATTTCCGTGTGCGCAAATTTCCGTGTGCGCAAATTTCTGTGTGCGCATTTTTCGTGTGCGCATATATGTCTGTGCGCAAATTTCTGTGCGCATTTTTCGTGTGCGCAAATTTCGTGTGCGCATTTATCCGGTCACGTAATATACATATGTGTAAATATACATATACAAAAAAAAATGATATTTTTCTTATATACTACCAAAAACCTTAACCTATCCTAATAGTTAACCTAATTTCAATATTTCTCTCTCTTCCATAAAATTAAAAAAAAAAAAAAATGGGTATATAATAAATAAAATTGGAGTACATATATATCCGTATAAAAAATAATAAGTAAAAGTTTGAAATAAGAGTCATATATGTACAAAAACCTATACAATGAAAAATCATAAATTATTAAACATTATTATCACATATTATAATTTTTATTTGTATACATAAAATTTTTATTTCCAAGTACAAATTGCAAATTGTGCGTTTTTGATCAATTTGAATTTAAAAGTTATAATAAAGTTTTGTTTACGTGAAATATAATATACATAGAAGTGTATTATTATCAAAGTAAAATCGACATAAAAATAGGGTAACAAAACTAATTACGGTGTAAAAAGTTAAGTTTATTTAATTTAACACAAAACTGTATACAGAAAGTGCAAAATAAAATTGTGCACTAAGTTGACACAGGGCTGTGTAAAAATAAAGAACTTAATAAAAAAAAATGTTTACATAAGTGTTAAAATTTTTTAATAAAAATTGGTTTTAATAACCAACATTTTTTTTCGTTACCCTATATTTTCATTTTATATTAAAATTTCATTTATTTTTTGTTCGTAATGACGAAAATTATATATACATATATATAAAATGATATATATATATATTTTCAATTAACGTTTGTTCATTTTTATATAAAATATTATTGTCAACTTAAATTGATATTAATATTAATATTTTAAATGACGTACGTAAGTTTCATTAGAACAAAGCGCGTTTTTTTTGTAAAATCATTTAAGGATCATACTATGAACATTTATAAAACAAAATTTTTTTTGAAAATGAATAAAATATTTTTTTTTGCATAATTTTAGGAGTTGGGAAACTTATATTTACTTTTGATAAATATTATGAGAAACAAAAAAAAAATTTATAATTGCATACTTTTAGGGAATAAGAAAAATAAAAATAAAATAAAAATAAAGGAGTATTTTATTTTAAATAAAAATTTTAGAAAGATTTTTGTTAATTAAAATAAAATAAATAAATGAAATTACATAAAATTTTTAGAAAAAAAATAAAAGTAAATTTTTTCGCCCCCTAAAATATATTTTTTCAGAAATTTTTATATATAATGACCCCTAAAATAATTTTTTTTATTAAAATTTATTAAAAATATGACCCCTAAATCACAAAATAAAAAAAGGTACATATATATTTTTGTTGTTGTTTAAAATTTTTTTTATAAACTAATGTCGCAAAATTCAAAACCCCCAACGTTGGCGCAATCAATTTTAAAATTTTCAAAGAGAATATCACATTTTCATTTTTAAATTCAAGTCCGGAATTTGAAAATTCGGACGAACAAACTAAAACAAACGTAGAAAATATAGAAGCGGAACCAAATTTAGAAGTATTGGATAGAAATAACTTTGTTGATTTTTTACATCAAGTACAAGGAGAACGAATATCAGAAAATATAAAAAGTTTTAGAACATTGAGGTCAAGAGCAAAATACAACAGAATTGGCCCAATAAGGAAACAAAGGAAAGCTAGGAGAAATAAAGTTATAATTGCCAAAACGGAAAGGAAAAGTTTGAATATAAAAACAGGTGACAAAATGAATCCAATAAACGACCCCCATTATTTTAATTTCCAAAAAGCAAATAATACAAATAAAACAATAAATAAACCGGGACCATCAGGATTAAACTCGACCCCTATTCCACCACCACCACCAATTGCACATCGAGATGAATACGTTGCGGAAAACTTTACAAATGACAATTCATATCATTTGGAACCAACTTTGTTACCAGTTGAAAAAATAATCAAAACATTTTTAGTACAAGTTCCAACATTTTCGGGTGTAGGGTTGGACATTGAGAATGAGTTGAACAATTTTCTCGAATTAGCTCATCAAGCATATGAATTGACCAGAGATGAACAAAAGGGAATATTATTAAGAATTTTAATAACAAGTAAACTGACAGGTGCAGCCAACGCACTTTTCAGATATGCCAACGTTGAAAACTTTAACCAATATACAGATATTTTACGTAATCGTTTTATAGAGAGCAAGGATATGGCTACATTAGCATCGGAAATGATGGGAATGTATCAATACGAAAACGAATCAGTGGAATTATTTGGGGAAAGAATAGCAGAAAAATTGGCGGCATATAGAAACAGACTAAACGAAAGGTATCAAAACGAGGGACGAGCTTTAATCAATGAAAAGGAGATAACCGCAAAAAGAATATTTTTAGGAGGACTGCGTTCATCAGAATTGAAACAATATTTAATCTTTAAAAACCCCGAAAACTTAAAAGTGTCCATAGGAGCGGCTCGACAGTATTTGAATGAAACAAGGAAATTAGGAAATATAGGGAGTTCGGATAAAAATAGTAGTAATAATCAAGGGGACCAAATGATGAATTTATTAACCACTATGATGAAAAAATTAAATGAAAATTGCGGACATGGGCAACAACCAAATAATAACCGGTTAAATCATGGAAACAATTTTAGAAATAATAGTAATAATAATTATTTTCGGGGAACAACAGGAAATTTTAAATACAACAACAACAACAACAACAATAATGCGCAATTTACAAATAATAATTATAATAATAATGATAAACATTTCTCAAACAGTAGTAGCAACAATAATTATAATAAACAATTCTCAAATTATAACAATAATTATAGCAATAATAATTTTCAAAATAACAATAAGACCCCTAACAGAAATTACAATATGGTTAGTGGTAATAATTTTCCAAACAACAATAAAAATAATACAAGTAATTATAATAATAATTATAATAATAATTACAATAATAATAATAACAATAGGAACAATAATAATGGTAATAATAATGAAAATAACAAGGTTCCATTTAAAGGAACAACTGCAAATACGACGATGAAATGTTTTAAGTGTGGTGAACCAAGTCACCTTAGTAGAGATTGTACATGGCAAAGACAGTTAACACCAGTGCAATGCACTAATTGTGGAATGAATGGACATGAATCAGCTCATTGTTTTAAACTACGTTCGGGAAATAATAATTTTGCAAATCAAAGGATACTCGCATTAAATAAAGAAGAAAGTTTAGAAAAGACCCCTTGTGAATGGTGTGCAAGGAAAGGACATACAATTTTAAATTGTGAAGCTCGTAAATCCCATGAATCCAAAATGACAATGGTTTCGGGAAACGAGGACGGAGTGAACTAAAAGAGCCCAGCTCATTCCTTTCGGAGGGTAAAATAACTTTACAAGAGCCAATAATTAATTTAGAAAAATATTATTGGATAGATCCTGAATTATGTAATAATTTAACAAAAGATAAAGAAGAAAATAATAAAATTAATAAAAATAATGAAATGGAAATAAATTTTGTTAGCTCTAATATAGGCTCTTGTGAAGGAAAATTAATAAAAAAATCAGAACACGAGAATAAGAAAATTGAGTTACCAAATAATGGTATTTTAGGAAACATTGCAATGACCCCTAAACGTGATGAAGGTAAATCGCAAACAATTTATACAGAAAAAGCAAATGATATAAATACGAATAAATTACAGATGAATAAAGGCATTTTTGATAACGTGCATATAGTAAACTATAAAAATTCTATATTTTCTAAGGTAAAAAATTTTATGGAAAAAAAGAATCAAATCTGGAAAGCAACTAAAAATTGTACAGATGATTTTAAAACTGAAGAAATAATTGTATTTGAAGAAGATATTAACACAGGAATTGTTAAATCAAATAAGGAAGAAAAGGTGAATATTATTATAGAAGACAATGTAGCAGTAATTGTGGAAGAATTTTATTTGGAAGAATATATAGAAGTAAAATGTTTTAATAAAAATATAGTAGAAGAAGTTGTAGAAGTTGTAGTAGAGGAAAATGATTTAAGTACAAAAGTTTGTACTGGTATATTGATAGAATACGAATTTGTTGGATATAATAATAGTAATGAAATTATAAATGAAAAAATAAATGAAAATATTAATATTAATAAAGAAAAAGAACTTTGTTTAACAATTCAAATAGAAAAAGTAAAATTGAATTTAAATAGTAGTGATGTTAATATTGAAAAAGAAATAAATAAGGAAACAATTTATACATCAAGAGACAAAAATAAGGAAATACAAAATATAGAAGAATCCATAAGAACGGCACGAAAAAAAATAATAAATCAAAATAATTATTTAATTAAAAATAATAATACTTTTATCATTGTATTTAAAATAAATGTTAATAATACGGGTATTAAAAATAAAAATATTAAACCAAAATTGACCCCTATTCTTAATGTTATTATTTTACCATTAAGAAAATTAAATAACAAAATAATAAAATTAAATCATAGATATAAGAAACATAGGTGGAACCGTAAAAATAAAGTATATTAATAAAAAAAATATATTAAAATATTAAATTTTAATATTAATAAATAAAAAATAAATAAATAAAAAAAAATTAACAAAAAAAAATTTTTAAAAAAAATTTTTTTTGGATAAAATAGAAAGGGGAGCGTGAACGCTCAAAAACAAATAATAGGGATAATATACAAAAATCTTATCCTTAATCCTTAAATCCATATTCATTTTCTTAAAATCTTAAATTTTAATATATATATGCATTTTATTTGACTATATTTAAAACATAAATTTTATTAAAAATAAAATAACTTATAATCAAATATACATACATATACACATATAATTATAATATTTAATATATAATTTTATTTAAAACTTTATTAAAATTTAATTTTAATTAATAAAATAAAACCAAAAGGATTTTTTTTAATAAAACAAAAAGATTTTTTTTATAAAAGTTTGTAATAAAACAAAAGGATTACTTTTTAATATAAAATATAAAACTTTATTAAAAACTAATTTTTAGTAAACACAAAATGATTTTTTTTTTGGAATTTGTTAAATAAATGTCAATAAGATTTTAATTGTATTAAAATAAAAAAAAAAAGGAAATATAATAAATGTAAAGAAAAATATAATTACAAGAATATAAAATATTTAGACAAAATATATAAAATATATAAATATTAAAAAAAAACAAAATAAAAAAAAAATGTTTAGAAAAAAAATATATACATATATAAAAAGTAAATAAAAATTTTTTTTATGTTTATAAAAGAAATAAATATATACAAATATAGTAAATATATACAAATATACAAAGTTTTTATTAAAAATAAAAAAAAATATATAAAAAATATATATACTTATAATTTTAAAATATAAGAATCGAAGAAAAATTTCTTCGACCCTTATATTTTTTCTAAGAAGGAAGGTGTTGTGAATTGAGGCACCCTGTGCTTCAATTCACAACGGAAATTATAAAATTCCAATTAATAAAATTCAAAAATTAATTAATTATTATTTGAAAAACAAAAGTTTCAAATTACGCGTTGCTCGTGCACAGAGAAATAATTTAATTCAATAAATAATAATTTCTCTGTGCTGACAACGCGTAAAATTAATCAACCAATTAAATTAAAATTGATTTAAAATATTTTGTTGGAGAAGCTGATTGGTTTTCCAAAATCTTATTGGAAAGATTTTGGAAAACCAAAAAAGCTCTCCAACAAAATAAAATAGAAAACAAATTTGAAAAAAAGGCCAGTCGATCGGATAAAGTTTTGATTTAATATTATTTTAGTCAGTCAGTCGATCCGGGTTAAAAATTTGATGTTTTAATTTTAAATTGTAAATTCGATAAGAAAAAAGTTATTTTTGAAAATCGTAACTTAATTTAAAAACTTATTAAATTTTAATTAAAAATTAGTAATTATTCGGAAAAAAGATTATTAGTCAGAAAACTAATAATAAAAAAAAAACATTAAAAGTTAAATTTAATTCATAATTCATTGACAAAATTTTATAAAAAAAATCTAAAACGAAACAGAGTTGTTTATAAAAATCATAAAAAAAAAGAAAATAAAAGTTAATTATTAGATGTAAAAAATAGCAAAACTGTGTAATTGAATAAAATTTGAATAGATGAATTAAAAACGAAATCCTAATATTAAAATAAGAAAATTTTAAATTGAAAATAAATATTACTAAATTTTATACAAGAACAAAAGGAGTTTCATTTTAAAAGAAGAAAAAGTTAAAGTGAAAATCAGTTAAAATAAAAAGTTGAGAAAGAATATTTTTGATGATAATAAATTATATTACAACATATATATACCAAAATTACTACAAACCAAAAATGAATTTTTTAATGACTTTGTTTATTTTTTCATGTGAAACTGCTGGACGTATATGTTATGCAGTGTGTTCCAGGAGACGTATATGTTCTGCAGGAGTATTTTTTATAATTATTTTATTTTGAATTTATTAATATTTAATATCAGATACAGGTAACAATACACTTTTTTGTGCCAATTGGTGAATTTCTATCTTATCAATAGACATTATTGATGTAAAAACACTATCTGATGGTACAAAATTATTAGAAAAGCGTATTATTACATGTATCTTAAATAATAGAAATCACAAAATATATAAAGTATACGTAATTAATTTTTTTAATAAAATAATTAATTATAAAAAATTACAAATTTCGTTTTATTATCACTAAAACATAATTTTTATCAAAGAAAATATTATATGTCACATTGAATTCTCTGACTACCTTTTGGTATATATGTGTTAGTGCACAGACTTTGTTCAGGGCTTTTTAGTAGTGTTGGTTTTGCCTCGTGTCAATATTTGATAGATATTTCTTTTCACACATATTATATCATATTTATTTTCTTCATAAATGTTATTAACTATTAAAAGATATGTTAAAACTGATGAAAACATTTTTTTTAGCGTGCTCTAACCAGTGCATCACTTACCTGTGTATGTGTTTAGAAGGCCTAACTGCCAACTGGAAGGTTCCGGGTTCGAATTCAGTTTTAAGCATAACAACTTTTATTTGGTTTTAAAATACTAAACAAAGGTTGAAATATACCGAAATATATCACGGCCAATATTCCTTGAAAACCATTTCCTTCTTGCCAAGGTAACCTAAACAGTTTAGAAAAAATTCTGAAGAATCTTCCTCGAAGTTTCGGCCGTAATTAAAAAATAACATAAAAACACAAAGTGACACCTAAATTTCTAGTGTTAAATCAAAAAATTATTATAGTCGCATTCAAATTTATATTTATTTTATTTTCTTTTTCACTCAATTTCATTGTATAGATAACTATACTATATTAAAAATTAAAAGCATTGATACGATATATTGACAAGGAATGCTTATTGTATTTCAAAATGTAAATTTAAATATATTATATTTAAAAATAAGTAAATAATTTAGTATAATCTTTCGAGCATATATTAGATAGCTGTTGCAATAGTAGATACATGATAGCGCCATATATTTCGAAATAAAATTTATAATATTTGGGGTTTGGGCATCTAGAAGCTATAGTACTATCATTTTATATGATTTTCATAAAAAAAGGGGGAAAAATATAGTAAGTGTAACAAAAATAAAAAAAAGTAGAAAGAACTTTCGTCTATATTAATTCATATTCATATACGCAAATCAACTTATCCAAAAAACGAAATCACATACATTTCAGTGCGTTGCCATTGAATTTTACATAGTTTTTTCGCATAATTTTTAGAATAGCGTTCCCATTGAAATTTTTAATAAAACTAAAAACTCAATTGTAGCCAACTTTATTTTGCAAATTCACTGATACTATTTAGCGTATTTAAAGTTCCGTTCCAAATTATTATTTAATTAAATAAAATATACTTTTTATTTTAATTTATATTGACTTTTATTAATATATTAAAAATAATTTTTCGCAACAATGAAATAAAAATATACAAATATTTCATATGAAATTCGCCACCAACTTCAAGCCTATTTTCTAATGAAAATTTTATGAAAAACCCAGAGAGAACTGACGTATATAATACCAACGCGTAGGTACTCTGTTGGTATCGAAATGACAATATATAAAAATATAATGTCAGACTGAGATAGAAGATAATCAAAGTATTTTCTCGATTTGATATAAACTCGTCAGCCTGACACGATACCAATTTTCACCCGATTCGTATGGATTGGAAGAAAATTCCACGCTCCAAGCTGATAATTGCTTCAAACAAAATAAAATGGCAGAGAAAAACAATATTGTGTCTATATGGTGATTGTAGAGTATTTTTAATGTGTGTATTTTGTATATTTAATTTACAATAAAATTGTAGTTTTAATAGTAATAATTATAAATTCTATTATTAATTTAAAATAATTTTATTTCCGTGGAAATGCAGATGAATTTCTTTTGGAATTTCATGAAGAAAAAAAGTATGTAATGTATGTATAATAAACCCAGACAAAAAATATTTTAAATGCATTGAAATTCTAATATGTCTCAAATTTATTAATTATTTTCAGAAATACATGTTCTAACTTAATAAAACCTAGAAAATAACTGGACTGGCAAAATGGATCATGGATGATGGACGAGCTCATTGGAAAATTGTTTTTTTTTATTTATAATTAAAATTAATATAATGAAAGTATTTAATTTAATATGCAACTATTTATTTGCAAAATTGTAATCAAATTTAAAAACATAATTTATTGAATGTATATACTAATTAACTTTATAATGAATAATTGTGGTAAATTGTAAATACGATGTGATAAAATTATGTATAGTAATAGTAGTTAAATATAAATTTGTATTTATAAGAAATAATATGTATATCATAATTGTGAAAAGCCTTAAGCAAAAAAAAAAAATATTATTATATTTTTATATTAATTAAGAAATCTAATATCTAATGTAAAATTTAATAAATTAATATTGCAATGTCAATAAAAAAACAAATTAAAAATTTATTAATTTTTTTAATTTTCAATAAAAAAAAGCAAATTCCAATATGAACATTATTTGAGCCACCTACCGTAAAATAAATAAACTACAATACCCAACACGATACCTACGCGTCAGTACCAACGTCAGCGGAAGTCGCCTGTGTGTTTGCCATGGGAGAGTATGTATCGTGTCAGGCATACGCGTTGGTATATAAGTCGGGCCGACTTTGGTATAAACATTCTCACTGGGAACTTAAATTGATTTTAACTTTTTCTTATGCGAAAAAACAGTACCAACTTGACGGATTTTTTTTTCAAGTTTTTTTTTCATACAATCCTGTAAAACTAAAAACTAAAAATTTTAATGGCAACGCTAGGTTTTGCGTAAAATTTCTGAATCGGCAATACTACATATATATATATTTCTATACCCAAAGCATACATACAATTTTTTGTATTTTGTATATAAGAATCTATATATATATATATATGTATAAAATTGATATGTATATATATATATTATTCATTTATATTTATACCAAATGAACACTTTGACTTTAAGTAAAAGTCATTGCTGCTTTTTCTTAGTTTCTGTTACAATTTTACAAGTGCCGCCCAATAACCAAATATTGGAATAGAAAATGTTTCACCGGGTCTCTATTACCTTGTTTCCATGACGAGTTCAACTCGAGTTAGCGTGCATGGAAATAGGGGTTGAGTTGGAATGGAACGAATAATTGATGGTTCCATTTCAACCCCATTTCAACTCAACTCCAACTCAACTCGGTACATGGAAACAAGGTATATAATATATACTCAAACGAATAATTCATTGTATAGCAAATATATTTACTTAAATGTGTAGTATAAACTTGTACAAAAATTTGATTACTTTTGAAGTACATTTTAAGAGTATATTTAAAATTTATATTTTAAAAAACAAATACATATTTAAAATAATTTGGACACACCATAAGTTGCACATAAAATCAGTTATTATAAAAAATAGAAACTGGGTGACAAAAATAAATACATTAGTGCTCTTCACGACCTAAATATTTTTTCTGGATATTTCTTCTCAGAGTTTTGATTGATTGAAAAAAATATTTAAATATCTTGATAGCGTCAAAAAAAATATTGATATTTGGATATATATGTCAAAATACTACTGTCAGAAATTTTCTGTTTTGACATTTAAATGTTTGTTTTTATATTGACGCGGATTATTGTTTATTAGTATTATAGTTTAAAATTAGTATTATTACATATTTACTTATTTTTCTTTAAATTTTGACAATTCTAATTTTTAACAATATTTGTTTAAATTATTTCAGTGCTACCAGATTATATAAATATGTAAAATAAACGTAAAAATATGAAATATTCAGTAACAGACATATAATCTAAAAAAAATATCAAAATATCTCAGACACCAAAAACAGGTGTTCACGTAATTTTACAAAAAAATATCCAGATATCCAGAAAAAATATTTAGGTCGTGAAGAGCACTATTGATGAATATTATCATTGCTTATATATATGGGTGTATTCATAAACTCAGTCAAAGCATCACGCAATAATTTAGATCTGCGAAAGTTCTTATTTGATGCATTGCAATCAAAAAGTTCCAACTTGCAATTAATTAACTTGCCTTAAATATTAAATAAAAATATTATTTGCCTTAACAAATATTCCAAATCGTCTTCAGCAAGCCATGTTTATATTTTGACAAATTAAAATTGCAGTATCAAAATTCTTACTGTACAAATATTGTAGTTAACTGCAAAATTGCACGTGCAGTTATAGTTTTTGAACATGTGATCAAAGCAGGCGCGATGCACTAACTTGCAGATATAATGCATGTCTTACTTTATGAATACACCCCTTATATCTTATAGTTGTCTCATTAAGGCATTTTTTGAGTTGTTGCGCCGAGATTTAAAAATTGTAGAGGCAGCTGCATCGTTTAGTAGTTAAGAAAAAGATTTACTAATGATTTCACACAAGTCCTTACAAAAGAACGTTAGAAACAATACTCTTTAAAACCATATAAAATATATATTGACTTTAATATATTTTTTTTCTTTTATCATCACTTAAATCTAATATTATTCTTACATATTTGGAAAGGTTATTTATTTATCTGTAAAAAAGTAGAAGTAGTGTATAAAATTTTAAATATATTAAAAAAGCATTGCTTTTTTGTTCCCATTAAAAAAAACTCATGTAATTTTTGGTTTGCTTTGTTATCGCATGAGCTTGTTTTGTATATTCTTATGAATAGTTTTGGTGGTATTGGTACATTTAAAAAATTTCTAAAGGCCGGCGCACAATTGCAGCTTTAATCGAATGTTAACTTGAAAATTTTCAACATAGGGAAATCAATGTAAGTGAACACAGCCAAAAAAACTCGTAGCGATGAGTTTCAACAATTTTAAAAAATTTACGCCAACGCAAGACAATTTTAATACTGCGAGGCAAAAACTTGGTGGAAAATCTCATAAAAATTATGAAAAATTCCCAAATAATATGAAAAAATCTAGCTGCAATTGTGCATGGTATGGTTATTTCCGCTGGCGTTAATAAAAGTTAAAGTTAATACTATCGATTAAAGCCCCAATTGTGTGCCGGCCTTAATTCATAAATAAATTCTAATTTTCACTTATGGTATTATGACACTCGCTTGGGTACGAGCTAGTTTTCAGTCTATAAAAGGAGAGAAAAAAACTGCATAGAAAACTTACAATGGAGTGAGTGCCTACACTATAGAGACTAAAATTGCTGTCAACTAAGCTTTATCGTAAATTAAACGCGACAAAAAAGAAAAAAGAATATAATTTAGATTCTGCCTGTAGAAACTTTTTTTGAGAGAAATTAATTTTTTTTTTATTATTTTGATAATTTCTTTCTCAGAAAATTCTTCTCAAATAAATGAAAACCGGTTTTCAAAATAACAAGTTTTTTGTTGACATTTTTTTTAAAACATCAGTAGCTAGCTATCTCTTTTACCCGCCACATTCTTTATCATATTTTTTCCAAGCGAGTGTCACAATACCATTATTAGTAAAAAGAAGTTTCTTATATATTGTAAGAATAGTACAAGGTATTTTGGTAGTATAACTTTATATGCATGGATTATTTTTTGTTTTTCAGAATAAATTAGAAGTTTTTCAACATTTTATAAAATATTTTATTTAATATTTTATTTATAAATAAAATATTTTATTTAATTTGAAAAAAGTAGAATTCTTTTTGAAAATTTATTAATTTAATTTAGAAAAAGGTTAAAATAGTGATAAAAAGGTTTAATTCGTTTTGAAAAACTACTAATATAACCTACAATCCGAAAATATTGCATGCACCTCAAACGCCGGTACAATTCTTACAATATCAGAATATATAGTAAGAAATATTCCTCCGGTTTTCCAAAGCAAATGTTTTTATCAGATAAATATTTACTGACTCCTAATTCAATTAGGAGTCAGTAAATCTTTTTGCAGATTATTTCGAATTAGTCTATTCGCTAGTAGATTCTTCATCTAAAGGAAATTATAATCATATTCAACCTCTTTGTGAGTTTGGTGAAAAATTTTTGACTGAGGCTAAAGTTTTTAGCTTTGGAAGGTCTAAAAAATGATTATAATCCTGGTTACGATGTTATTCCAGCAATTTTCATAAGGGAATTTACTAATGTATTTGCTAAACCATTAACGCATATATTCATTTTGCCCCTAAGTTTTGGTGTGTTTTTAGATACCTGGAAAATATCTTTTCTAAGTCCGATTTTCAAATCTGGTTGCAAAAATTACATTAAAAATTACCGAGGTATAGCTAAACTTTCAGTTATTCTGTAGTTAGTTATTTGAAAATATTGTCGTAAATAAAATTACAGATGTGGTTAAAGATTTCATATCTCCTTATCAACATGGATTTATTCGAGTTCGATCTACCACTACAAATCTTGCTTGTTTATGTAATTTTGTTCTAAACGCTTTAGAAACTGGTTGTGTAGTGGGATCAGTATATACTGATTTTCTTAAGGCATTTGACAGAGTACAACACAATTTATTAATTCGAAAATTAAATGCTTTAGGATTTCATTCCAAAATATTATTGTGGTTAGAATCATATCTGGTAAACAGAATTCAAATTGTTAATGTACAAAACTTTAAATCAAGGCAAATTACAGCAGTGTCGGACTTACCCCAAGGCAGTCATAGCGCTCCAATATTGTTCGTTCTTTTTGTAAACGATATTGATTTATTTACAGGTAATTCTAGTTCGCTAGGTTTTGCCGATGATTTTAAAAATTTTCGTATCATAATTAATATCGTAGACGTACTTGATATGCAAAATGATTTAAATCTTTTAACTAGTTGCTCTAACAATAACTGTCTAGAGCTAAATATTTCTAAATGTAAAGTGGTTTTGTTTTCACGAAAACGAATTAAGTGCCCTATAAATCTTAAATGAAATAATATCACTTTACAAGCACTTGGTAAAATTTTAGATCTAGGTATTTATTATGATTCTAAAATGTCGTTCAACGTACACTACGATTATATAATCTCTAAAGTATATAGAATGTTAGGATTTTTATTTAGAAATACCAAAGATTATATAGATTCATATTCTTTAAAGACACTGTATTGTTCTTTAGTTAGAACAATATTAGAATATTCAGTAATTGTATGGTGTCCAATCTATGTTGTGGAAAAACGAAAGAGTTCAAAAATCATTTACAAGATTTCCAGTTAGACGTCTTTTTCATGGTGATCTACCACCCTATCAGTCAAGACGTTTGCTCATTGGTCTTCCATCTCTGGATGCATGACGGAAAGTTTTCTGTGTGACTTTTGTCCGTGATGTTATTTTAGCCAGTTATATAAGCCCATCAGCTTACGCATAAATTGTATTTTTTATCCACCACATCATAGAACAAATTATGATCAACATTAACCAATAACAAAATGCATCATAATCTTCAACTTAATTTATGGTGCACTTGATTTAAATTTGTTTTAATGGTAAGAGAACTTTTTTAGTCATTTATTAATTTAACTAATTAATAAAATAGTTTATTATTCAATTACTTTGTTACAATTTGTTAAATAGTCTGTAATATATATATATCGGTAGATTAAATAAATAAATAAATAAATAAATATAGAAGAAAACTATTTCTTTTTGCTACAAATTGAAAATTAGAATTTATTTATGAATAAGAAAATTTTTAAATGTACATATACCACCAAACTATTCATATGATTATATATAATACAATGTCATGCGACAACAAAAAACAAAAATTAAATGGGTTTTTTACTTTAACGGAAACAAAAAATAGCTTTTTTAATATATTTTGTTATGAATATAAAATTCTATTCATAAATTTATAATCTTATATCTATATGCATATTTTGACAAGTAGGTTTAATTTAACGTTAACTAATAAAACTATGAAATGAAGATATATACTACATTCTCATTTTTTATAAATAAATTAATAACCTTTCCAAATATGTATGAATAATATTAGATTTAAGTGATGATAAAAGAAAAAAAAATATTAAAGTCGATATATTTTTTATATGGTTTTACAGAGTATATTTTTTAAAGCTCTTCTGAAAGGGCATGTGCGAAAGCATTATTAGAGCTCTTCTGAAAGGACATGTGCGAAATCATTATTAGAGCTTTTACTCAACTACTAAACGATGCTGCTTCCTCTACAATTTTTAAATTGCGGCGCAAGAACTCAAAAAATAACTTGATTAGACAACTTATAAAATATATAAACAATGATATTATTAAATTAAATTTCACCAAAAGTATTGCTAATAAGCTCTAACTTAACTTTTAAAGTGATACTAAGAACTAGTATTATTTCCTCTTAATCTATACTTTGGGAACTTATACATATGTATATTAAAATATAATATAACGATAAAATCAAATAAATTAATTAAATTTAAATATAATAATCTATCACATTAAAAATTGTGCATTATAACCAAATTTAATCGATAGAGAGCATTTACATTACATTTTATTATGTGTAATCAGGTAACATATTCTCGGATATTTCATGAAGATCTGCATAGTTAGCTATAGCGCGATGAAGAAATTCATACTGTGCCTACAAATATTAGAGTAATTATATACAATTACATTTTCCAAAAAAAAAATTATTTTATTTCTTACATAATCATTTATCAACAAAGTTCTTTGGGATTTAATTTTCCTTGTGACTGTACATATATCAATTTTTTTCTCAGTTCTTAATTGTTTGACTAAAATACACATTGCAATAAATATTGAGCTTCTGTCTGTTCCAAGACTAAAAAAAATAAAGTTTATATAAAATCTAGATTTGATTTAAACAAACCTGCAGTGAACCACGATAGGACTTTCTGATCCAGAGTTCTCTTCGCTTTTATGGTGTTTCATAGCTTGATCTACTAGTTCAATTATACCACGGCATACTTCTGGCACTTCTCCTTCTACCGTAGGCCATCCGTTGTATTGAAATTGGGTAACTTTTATTGTATCGCCATTCTTACTGTTAGTTACATTAAATTCTCTTCGAGTATAATAAGGACAACTTTCACTGTGCAGATATTTTATTAAAATATGATCGTACTGAATTTCATCATCATCCCAATAACGTGGACATTTTCGTTGTGATCCCTCTCCAATCTGCGTAAATAAAAAAAAACTATAATAACATTTTGACTACCTAATAATTTTTAGACTATACTAAATTAAACTTTAAAATTAAATTGATAATTTTTAAAATTAAATTAAACAATTTCCAAACTGTAAGTACATTAACATATGAACTTATGTATTAGCATTGTTTATAGTTATCCAACCAACGCAAGTTTTGTGTTGTGCGACCGAGATTTTATATGTAATTCGCACCACCATAGTTTTGTATTGGGTTATATGCTTTGCTGTTGATTTCACAGATGTCCTTTCAAAAATATTTTACAAAAGCATATGAAAATATACTCTATAAAATCATTTAAAAAATATATCGACTATAATATTATTATTTTTATAATCACTTTTTTAGATATTTAGTTATAATTCAAAACAAAACGTTGGTACTGCAAACTACAATTTCAATCTCGGCCCTACAGCAACAAAAATAACGATTGGATAATTATGAGATATACTATAAACAATGGTATAAGCTAAAAAGAGTAGAATTTTTAAAGAGCATTTCATACAGATATTTACAAAGATTTTTTAGAAAGAATTTAAAAATACAGCATTGGCCATAACTAGGGTTAGTTACAGCATAGTTTTATGTTTTATTATAAGAGAGAAGAACAAAAAATCCAAAAATGGTAATAAAAATTCTTCGTAGAAAGTTTTTTTTAAGAATAATTTTTAATATTGCAAAATTCATGCGGACAAAACTAAAGCAACCCTTTTACTTATTTTTTGTTTTTGTTTTATTTATTTTTTGTAAAACTAAAGCAAACCTTTTATTTTTTTGTACTTAGTTCTCGCCATAGTTTATTGAAAATAAGAACTGCACTTAATTCTTCAACAATATATCGCAAACTTCACAAAATAATTAATACAAAATTTCATTAAAAGTGCAATTAACGTAACTACTGTTAGAATTCATTATATTTTTTTACACTAACCCTTTAAGAAAATAAACGAATACGCTTTTGGCGAACCCAAAACGTATCGCTTCTGAACCGCCTTTTCACCAATACATTAACAAAAAAAAACAGTTTAGGTAGAAAAGAGTAATATTTTTTTTTTGTGAGTAGTCATTTGTAAGAAATAAATAAAACATAGGCACAATTTTAATTTTATTCTAACAATTAGACGTGTTGATATTAATTTACGATAAGTAAAATTAAAAATATTTAATATGATAAAAATGTGAAAATGAAAAATGTGAAAAGGCTAAAAATGTGAAAATGAAAAATATATATATTACGAAGTAGTCCGTGAAATTAGCAATATTAGTGTTATTCATAAAAATATTATTATTATAGTGCTAGAAACAGGTAGAATATTAGGCACAAGTAAAATTTAAATCCTGATTTTTTGTATTAATTATTTTTATAATATACATTTTCAACCAAAAAATGAAAAATATTTTTTTTTTTTTTAATTAAAACCGCTAAAATGTAATCTAGGCGAACCGCTAAAGTGTAGTCTAGGCGGCGTACTAATACATACACACCACCTCGTTTTTTTTCTAATTTTCTTATTCCAACATTTATGTTTACGAACCCCCGGCGAATCGCCAAAGGGGTTAGGGTTGCTTTAGTTATGACCAATACTGTAAGATATGTAGTTCGGAAAGAAACAATGTGATTTAATAAATCACCAATTAAATTTTGCTTAAATTTCATTTCACTGGAAAATGCCACATTTTATTTAAAAAATATTACATTAAACACTTTCAATTTGCATAATTATTAGTAACTTGTGTAATTTACCTCGCTAATCATCACAAGTGTTGTAACTCCTTGTTCAGACAACATCCGCCAAAATTCACCAATAGTATTATCTAACGGGTCTTGTGTTACAATAAAGCTGTCTGAAAGTTCATAACCATCAATAAACGAAGCGTTTATGTAAGTAGAATTTTCCTTCGAAGGAATTGGCGTTAATATTACCTATCATATATTTTTTAATAATTATATAGGGTATTTTATGAAAATGTGTTAGAAGGATAAATGAATATATTAAAAATCAAGTCTTTCTTATCTTTGCATAGAGGTTTTTTACATATATACATATATATATCTAGATGACAAACGAAATAGCTGGATGACAAACGAAATAATAGTACTAATAAATGAAAGGAGGAACTACAAAGATACAAATATCGGGAAGTATAACAATCTCAACAAAATCATAAAATACAAAATCATAAAATACAAAATCAAAATCGCTAAACACAATTACTGGGAAAACAATGTAAAGAGATAGAGCAACACGAAAAAAATAAATAGTGCGAAACTACATCAAAAAGTAAAGCAATAAGTAAAAAAAAATTAATATAAAAAAAATTGTCTCCGATGGGAATTGAACCATATACATATAAATAAATATGAAAAAAATGAAGAAAAACTGCTCCTGGCTATGAATAATGATATGACTATGTATATATATGTAATTAAGATTTCATGCATCATTCATAAGACAAGACAATTTTTTTCATATGTTTACATTTGGAAAAATAACATTGTGGTTCCCATCAGAGGTTTTTTTGAATATCTTTTTTATTCAGTGTCAGACAGCAATGTATGGTGTTTGTGTATTGTAAAAAAAAATTGTGAATTTGTTTAATTAAATTTTTTTCAGTCATATTTTGACATATAATTATTGTTAAAAGTTTTTATGGATTACTTTCAAATGTATTTTATTAGTTTTTAAATAAAAAATAGTGATTTTCAAATGTAATATGAACTTTTTTTTCTACAAAAACAAACATCATACACGAATTGCCAGACAAACCCAAGACATGTCATGCAAGACGACTTGTGATATTTGTATGGCGATGTCAGCAGTCTGTCTTTGGTCTGTGTTAAAGACATGTCTTTGGTGATTCATGGGATTCATGGGTATGTCATTGAAGACATGTTTGCCGGGCAGAGAATTAGTTCACAACAGAATTGTTGTACGTCTGTATATCACATAACCAAACTCCATATTAAATTTGCTAATATTAAAAGGCAAAATTCTTTTCGAAAAAAGAAAGAAATGTTTATATCCAACGAACTACATATTATAGAAGGCTTGAGAGGTTAGAATTCGTGTTCCAACATCTGACAGGGACGCTGGGGTAAAATGACAGTTGGCGGACATAAATTTAATAGTTAAGGCATGTACTGATTGGTGTAAAAATAGAAGTTGTGACGTCGCTCGTTATTTTGAAAAATTTTATTGCATAATTTATCATTTTTATTGCATAATTTATTTATTTAGATATTTTATAATTAATTATAATTTAAATAATTTTTAATTTTGTCTTAGAAAGCAATAAAAAAATTTACAAACCGAAATGACGTCACGACTTCTATTTTTACACCAATTAGTACATGCCTTCATTATTAAATTTATGTCCGCCAACTGTCATTTTACCCCAGCGTCCCTGTCAGATGTTGGGACCAATCATTTATATGAAAACATAACCTCTTTAGGCTTCTATAATATATAGTTCGTTGTTTATATCAGATTAAATAAGAGAAAAGTAGTCAACTAATTTTTCTTTTAGGTAGATTGTATTGTAAACTTTTTTCGCCGTAGCGTACCCCTCACACATAAATAGCGCAATAACGTTTAGGTATGATGGGAATCAGAGAAATTTTCAGCATATAAGTATAACTACCACTTGCCTACGAATTGTACTTGAAACCGATTATAAGCACGTATTGCATATCCTAAATTATTGTTCACACTGTGAATTCCAGCACACAACATTACAATAATGCACATGTTAGCAAGGCTTCAAATCCACAAATAAATGGTAATAATAGTAATAATAATATTGTAAATGAAAATAAACTTAACAATATTGCAAATAAAATAAATTAAGAAACAAACCGCAGGTTTGTCAAAAGCACACCTTAAAACCGCCTCATGTAGAACTATAAGGTATTGGAAACCAAAGGGAATTCCTGTATAGTATTATTTAGAAAAAAATTAAAAAGTTTAAATATAGGTAAAACATGCAACCCTTGTGAATCTCTTTAATATTTATTTTTCCTTCCCAGATTATTTTTCAAGGAAAGTGAATAAACTTAATTTTTATCTAATATTTCTAGTAATAACAGGGGGGCTACTATGAAACTATTCGATCGCCGCGCATATCGAATATTATGCGCAAAATAAGAATTCGATCCGCGTCGAATTACCCTACTATGAAAATTAGATATCGAACAACTTTTTTGACGCTTTATCCGAGACACATTTACAAAAAACATTGGCGCTTTACCATTTTTTATAGGCGCATTGCCATTTTTTTGGGGTATTTAGAATAAAATGATCAGCTGATTGTTTAAAAACATAATTTTTGACATTTATAAATATAAACAAGAAGTTTATTTTGGTAAACTTAAAGTTATTAATTTAATTTTGAACTAAAGAAAGTAAAAAAAAGTATAAAATGGATTTATTGCATTTTGCTTTATATCGAGGAGCATTTAAAAATTTTTTTAGCGATGTCGTCATTTTTTATTAAATAAATACTCCACTAATAACAAATTGTTTTGAATTTGTTGAAACCCGAAAATAAAAAATTGAAAAAATTTCTTACTTTTATTTAAACTACATTTATTGTTTTTTTTTATTTAATATAATTTATTTACACATTAAATAAATATATTTTTTAATTTAGAAATGCTTACATTTTAAAATAACTACCGGAAATAAATATCCGTCATCAATTTTGCTATCGAATATAAATATCCGTCATCAATTTTGCTATCGAATATAAATATTCGATCGCGCATAAAATGCGCAGGCGCGGCAATTTAACGTTCATGGTAAGGCGGATCATTCGACAGACGTCGAATATTTTTATTTCATAGTAGCAAAATTCGATATTCGATAGGCGCGGCGCGCGCATTTTTTTCATAGTAGCCCCCCAGAATGTAATATGAAATGTATCCAATATTTAATTTATTATATTTATAGCACCTAAAATATGCCAAAAAATCGTTGTATTAAAATTTTTATATAATTAATAAATTATGTGAGTGTGAGGCAAATAATTTTAATTTATTTATTAATGCACGCACTTTAAAGAAATATAATTTTGGAGTTTTCTTAATATTGGGTTTAAAAAATATTGTGTAGTTACAAGGGCAGGGGAGTTACGGAAACAGTTCGCTCAGAGACTGTACTTGTTTTTTTTAGATATTTCTTTCGTATATAAATTTCAGGTTTCCATAATAAGCCGTTTGCAAAATACAGTATTAAAAAATAAAAAAAAATTGAGTGAAGATAAAGGTATTTTTATATAACAATGAATTAAATTTTATATTATTGTAACTTTTACGAAAAATGTAATAGATCACTATCTAATAGCTTTTACAGAACTCACAAAATTTAATTGGTTTATAAGTTATTAGATGTTGAATATTGGCTTTTATGATAGCCAAAAAATTATTTTATTCTACGCAATTAATTTTTATCCATATAAGATCAATTTTGACGTGCTGTTGGGCAATTTGGTACAATGTAAATTGCTCTGTCATGAAATGTTGAGAAAAGTATTATTTATTAATCATTTTTAGGAATTTATCAAGGACAACTTGCTAAATTAGCAAGGAATAAATAATGTGATTTTTTTTTAGTAAATTAATTTTTTTGTTCTTTTTTAGTAAATTAATGTTTTTGTGTTCTTACTTCAAATTTTCAAAATTATGTGTTATTAAGATAAGATTTTAAATTATTCTGATATTGCGAATGAAAATTAAACAAAAAATAAATTAGGCGAATGAAAATTAAACAAAAATTATTTATTATTATTAAAAGTAAAATTTATGCTTTTCTTATAAACATTAAATTTTATTCTGATCGAAAGCCTGCTAAAAAAATAAAATAAAATAAAATTGTAAAATATTGAAATTTATAATAATTTTTTAGAGTCAAGTAAGAAGGACATTAAAATAAAAAAAAATAAAAATTAAACAAAGTTTTTTAAGTATTTTTTTCATATGTATTAAAATCGAAACATTAAAACGGAAGAAATAAAATATATTAAAACAAACGATTTTATTGTGAAACGAAGAGAAAATAAAGTAAAATTGATTGAACCCTAAAAAATACACGCCTAGCAAAATGGTTACATTACACATAATTTGGTTGTTATTGGAGAACTACTAGACCTGTCAGTTCTTATTGAAAAAGTCGAATCTGAAATAAAATATGCCAAAAAATCGTTGTATTAAAATTTTTATATAATTAATAAATTATGTGAGTGTGAGGCAAATAATTTTAATTTATTTATTAATGCACGCACTTTAAAGAAATATAAAGACAATCTGCAATTTCCACTTCTGGGCTCTAAAATGTTTTTTCACTACATTTTAGCGTAATTGGTTTCGTAGATTTTCAGATGACCACAAATGGCAGGCAAACAAAAATAAACAATTTTCTAATTACATTTATGTTATCGCTTAAGAAAATAAATTGATATTCTATAATATGAATTTCTATTTCATATAATAATATGAAATATTTCCCGTACTTTGACAAAACACAGGTATATAAGATTTAGCAATAATTTTTACACCACTATAAAAATTAAATACCAAATTTTTATTTGCTTGTATTATATTTGACGGTTAGTTTTATTTTCTTCCGAAATCACACGGTAAAATATGCCGCGCAGCCGAAGTACTGATCAGTAGTTTTATAATTATGGGCTTTTTTAAAATTCAACTACTGTAAATGCATATTTTGAGTAAGTATATATTACACCCTCTATCTAGCCGAAGAAATTAAAATTATAACAACTGTGATTTTATAGTACAGTAAAGATTCCGAAAAAGAAACTTCACAAAAAGCAACTCTCGGAAAAAGAAACATAAAAATTTTGATAAGCCCGAATGACGTCACGACTTCTGTTAGTACAGATATGCTGTCAGGTGTTGGGACTAAGCATTTATAAACTGTCATTTTACCCCAGATATGCTGTCAGGTGTTGGGACCAAGCATTTATATGAAAACATAACCTCTTTAGGCTTCTATATTATATAGTTCGTTGGTTACCGGCATTGTATTCTACTTTTACTTATCTTTCCAACGAGTAGTCACAATTTATTTATGGTGCACATTTACTATAATAAATTACAAGTTTTTCTTGTATATTACTGCCCTGTAGCTGCAAAAAATCAGATCATGAGAATATCTGATTTGTTTAATTTTAAAGTAGCTTCCCTGCACTTGCTATTGCTTCATTTTTGGTAACGGTTCACCAAGTTAAATAATAACGATTCACCAAGTGATTTTATACTACTACTACTTACTACCTTTCAGATGCGACATTAAACCTAATTTTTGGGGTTTATTGACTATTGGAAATCAGATTTAAATTTTTTTTTTTTACATTTTTTAGTATTCAGCGCCTCTAAAAAAAGCTCTAAAAAGTTACTATAGCAGGAAAAAAATGAAATGTGAGGAAATGTGTTTTGGCATTCATCCAATAAAACACATTAACTGCGCACGATGCAAGATTCTGTATAATTAATTGTTATTAATTAATTGTACAGTAAAAATATTGTTTTCAATAAAAACATAGTAACTTGAAAATTTCGAGGTTATGTGCTGTTGATGACATTGTTGTCGTAAACACTATTTTCAACTCTAAAAATTACGCTTGAACTCTACACTTCAACTTTAAAAATTATTTAAAAATAAGTTCTTAAAAATTTATCAATCCTTTGGATATAATTAATTCCAACAAAACTGTAAATTAGAGAGAAAATATAAAAATTTTATGAAATACTAGGTTTTCTCGTACAACAAAATACACTCCTACAACAAAAAAATTAAGTTACTAAAAACTGAACATTAAAAAAACACTTCCAACTATGATAGCAGAAATTGGACTGAAATTCTAAATAGCCCTCAGTATCCGCATTATTCCAATTATTCATAATAGTACGAAACTTAGTAACTTCCAATTACTAGAATAGGTATTTTAAAGTGAGTTATCTCATAAATGAGTTATTGCAAAATCATTTCTTTGCATTCCACTTTTAAAAAATAACATGAAATATCTCATAAACAACTGTCATTTCATGCAATAGCGAAATAGGTGTTGCATATTATGAGTTAGTCAGCTTAATTTAAGATTTAATTTAAAAATAAAGTAAAAATTAAATGAAATTTGTAAAATTATGTATATATGTATATAATATATAATTATAATATTTAAAAGTTATTTTTACTTACATAATTTTACAAATTTCATTTAATTTTTACTTTATTCTTAAATTAAATCTTAAATTAAATTCACTAACTCATAATATCATAATATGCATAAGATGACAGTTCTTTATGAGATATCTTATATCATTTTTTAAAAGTGGACTGCCACGAAATGATTTTGCAATAACTCATTTATGAGATAACTCACTTTAAAATGCCTATTTAGGTTTTAGCAAAGCAAGGGAGATAGGTAGATATTCTATGTTTTATCTAGCTATTCCATGTAATAACATCATTCATTTTTAAAAAATATCTTGAACAAATTTTTTAGGTACAAAATAAATTATACAAATACCCGGTTGCGGTCGTATGGAATTACTAATTCACTACGATTTTTGCTCATATTTTCATCTGCACTACCCACTAAGCCGCTTTTGTTCGTCTCATCAGTAACTACATTAATTTTCTATAAAAATTTAAATTATTAGTTGCAGATGATCATTGTTTATATATCTTATAGTTGTCCAATCAAGGCATTTTTTTAGTTGTTGCGTCGAGATTTAAAAATTATAGAGGTAGCACTATCGATTAGTATTGGGTTGAAAACTTTGCTATTGATTTCACACATGTCCTTTCAAAAGAGCCTTAGAAAATTTACTCTGTAAATCAATAGTGCTCTTCACGACCTAAATAATTGTTCTGGATATTTGGATATCTAGATAGTTTACGAAATAACGAGTTTTGATTGGTTGAAAAAAATATTTAAATATCTCGATAGTGTCAAAAACCACCGCCCAGCGGCATGTATTTCTTGATATTTGGATATACATATTGTCAAAATACTACTGTCAGAAATTTTCTGTTTTGACATTTTAAATTTTGTTTTGTGTTGTATTGAAGTGGATTATTGTTTATCAAAATTAGTATTATAGTTTAAAATTAGTATTATTACATATTTACTTATTTTTCTTTAAATTTTGCCATTTCTAATTTTTAACAATATTTGTTTAAATTATTTCAGTGCTACCAGATTATATAAATATGTAAAATAAACGTAAAAACATGAAATATTCAGTACTGCCAGACATAAAATGTAAAAAAAATATCAAAATATCTCAGACACCAAAAACAGGTGTTCACGTAATTTTACAAAAAAATATCCAGATATCCAAATATCCAGAAAAAATATTTAGGTCGTGAAGAGCATTAATATAAAAAAATGGATATTTGGAAAGGTGTGTTCAATTTACAGTTAAAAACTAATTAACTATGAAATGAAACAATATACTTTTGTATAGATAAATTAATAATCTTTCCAAATATGTAAAAACAATAAATTATTTAATTTTAAATTCACAACTTTTTTTAATTGATTGACTTACAGATTAAATTTGTAAAGCTCTTTTGAAAATACATGTGTGAAATCAATAGCAAAGTTTTCAACCCAATACTAATCGATAGTGCTGCCTCTACAATTTTTAAATCTCGGCGTAACAACTCAAAAAATGCCTTGATTGGACAACTAGAAGATATATAAATAATGATATTATATTAGACTGATAGTATAATTACGTCAAATTGTAATTCTAATTTGCATTTTTCTTTGCTCTCTGTTGAATTTTGTTTCAAATTTTCAATTGCTGAGCTTAGATATTTTACTGGTAATTCAGTATTTTCGAATTGAGATATATCGAGCAATGCACGATATAAAAAAATATATTGCTTCTGCAAAAAAGTATTTTAATTAATTATAAAAAATGTATCGAAAATACTGCACTATTTATTACATACCAATGACTGTACCAAATAATTACGTTGATGTCGTAAATCACACACTGTATTGAAAATAGATACTTGTCCTTCGTCTTCAAGTTGTTGCATTAGTGAATCTAGAGCTACCAAAGTACCTGTCCTACCAACACCAGCACTGCAATGGACCAATATTGGCCCTCGTTGCACTGAATAATCTGAATTAATTTGCCGAATAAATTTAATTATGCCGTAAGGATGTTCTGGTGCCATAAAATCTTTCCAAACCAAATAATGATATTGAGTTATTTGACGATGTTCCCCTTCACCTTCATTTGAAATTAAATTTTTTTTACTTATGTCTAAATGTCGGACCAGGTAATCCGAATAGCGATGTTCTGCTACAAACACTACCAAAATCTCTCCAAACTTTTGAGATTCAGATATTTTTTCTGGCCAATATTTCGCACACTTCGGTTTATTGTATTCTTCTAAGTTCGTAAGCATTACAATTATTTCCAAGTGCTGCTCCCAAGCCATTCGCCAAAAATCATTAATGGTAACTTCCATGGGACCCTAATAAGACAAAAAATAGTCATTAGTATTAATTAATTCCAGATTTTTAAAAATACTGTTCAATCTGATTTTAAATAAATACAAGTATTTTTAAACTGAAATCGAATTCGTGGTTGTTTTGCAAGCTCTTTTCATTAAACAGTAGAATTACTCAAATTTTAAATTTTTAAATGTCAATTTAGAATGTTTTTGAAATTTACTTAGAATAAAAAATAGCTGAGTTTTTTTGTAGACATAGGGTACGGTCAACAATACAGACGCTGCACAGCCAAAGCAGCCTGAAAAAATTGAAAAGCAGCCGGTATGCATTAATTGCAACTGAATATTAATACAAATGATTGCAAACAGCCAAATATTTCTGCCACATTCATAGAAAATTTAAAAAAAATATTTAAAATCATAAATTTATAAACAATTTTCATGGCTTGCTATTTTGAATTCAATATTGAAAACACGAGAAAAGAAAAGAATAATACAAGAAAGAATGAAATTGAAAAATAAAACTTTTGCAGTCTGTTTTCAGTAACTGCGTAAACTGTAGAGGCTGCAATTGTATTCTGAATTTTAATCCGACAAATTGCACTGCTTT
The DNA here is from genome assembly GCA_949752835.1 of Empis stercorea. Classification (NCBI taxonomy): domain Eukaryota; kingdom Metazoa; phylum Arthropoda; class Insecta; order Diptera; family Empididae; genus Empis; species Empis stercorea. The sequence continues at coordinate 45,362,685 of OX457085.1, forward strand.
TGCTGCAAAACTGAATTTTTGACCGATAAAAATTAACAAATATAAATATGTTTTTAACAACAATTTGTTGGCGATAAAATGAGAATTACAGTACCTATTTATCCTTGACAATTGAATTAAAGTGGATAAATAGTTAATAATATGACATGTAGATGGCTCTGTTGTCAATATTTCATTTCATTTATTTCAAATTCATTTGACAAAATAGCCTATGTTTTTTTTTACATTAAAAAATTGCAATTCATTAAAGAACAAGTTTTGTGTTTTTAATTATATTAATAATGATTTTTTTGTTTACGTTTATATAAAACTCAAAACTAACGTGTCAAATTTAAATTAACAACTGATAAATTCAATCGCCTCCTATGTTCAGTGGAAAGTTTTTTTGCAAAAATCTTGCAGTGTAGTATACATGTCTACAAAAACACACGGCTGTTATAATAAAAACTGTTAAAAATTACCCTAAATTAAATTAAAATAGGTCTTTTGTATGACTATAGTGATTAACGATTTCGAGTTTGATTCCCTCAAAAATGTTGTTAATTAACTACAAACAACCAAGAATTTGTAAGGTACATAGCCAAATTGAACGACAGCGAATTTAAAGATCGATACTGAATCGAAAACCCCATCGTAAAAACGATGGCTGAAATATTTGACGATCTATTAGGACCGAAAAATATTGTAGAACAGCAATTTGTGTATCAAAAACAACTTCTAAAATACTGAAACTAGTAAAAGGAGTTCATTTGACAGGTAATTAATTAGCGTTAAATTACAGTGTAAGTTTTAATTTTACCAGAATCGTCAAGCTGGAGATAAACAGAATGCCGCAGTATTTATTGGATAATATATAAGAAAAAAATTCCACTACGGACATGTCCGAAAATGTACCGTTAAAGAATAGCAGTGTGGCGTTCGGCATACTAACAATAGTTAACAATTGTTAAAGTGCTTTTGAATGTGTTTTCAAAGATGTTGCTGAACACTGCAAAGATGAAAGTTATGATCAGCATGAAATTGATCTTGGTAAACAATTACTTGCTGTTATTTGGTTGTTGGCCACACCAGAATCATATAGGTATGATAATTTTTTTTAATATGTGGATTTTTTAATAATTATTCATTACTAAAATTTTACAGATCTGTAGGCGAACGTTTCAACCTGCCAAAAAGCACTTTGAGTATGTGTTTTGTCAGAATTATAAACGCGTTAAATAAAATTCCACCAAAACATATTAAGTGGCCTTCCGGATCTGATTTTGTGCGAACTAAAAATAATTTCGAAGAAATTTCCTCATTCAAGGGATTAGTAGGTATCGTTGACGGAACTACGTGCGTATTAAAGCCCCAAAGGCAGAATAAAAATGGTATACAAATAGAAAATGTTATACGTCAATGACATTACAGTGCATATGCGATTCAGAAATGAGATACATTGATTGCTATACTGGATGGCCAAGTTCTGTACCAGACATAAGAATTTTTAAAAACAGCCATTTTTACTTGCGATGTTTAGAGAACGAAAAAGAATTTTTTCCAAATGGCGAATACATTTTGGGCGACAAAGCGTATCCATGTAGCTACTACAATGAGATACATTGATACCACCTTTTATGCGCATAAATCCTCTAACAAATGCTCAAAGTGTGTTCAACAAAAAATACGCATCTGTACAAGTACTAGTAGAAAATAGTTTTGCATTATTATTTGGGAGATTTCGAAGGTTAAGAGATTTGAACATGAATATAATAGACTGGATTCCCTCGACAATTTTGGCTTGTTGCCTTCTGTACAATATTTGGTTAAATTTTAATGAAGAATCCAGAGCAGAGTATATAGAAGAAGGACATGTTGTACTAGAACATAACCATTTTGAAATCGAATAAGTCGAGAAATAAATAATTAAAATTTGTATAAAAATTTAAAAAAGAAAATAATATTTTTTTATTTGTTAATAATAAAATACGAAAAAACCACAAAACAAATTATAAATAAGAACACAAAATTTTCAAAGTTATTCAATTATTTTATTCATTAAATCCTTGAACAATTCCCTACTTTCATTAATTAATTGTTTTTTTTCCTCCCATCTTTCTTCCCGCAATGCTTTTATTTCATCTAATATTTCGTTTTGTATTGATGGTCTTTTGCGGATTCTTGATGGCTGTAAACCTTGACTTGGCCCAGGAATATCTTCTACCAATTCTTCTATTTGTGCTTCCTGACGAGTTTCAATCATGACTGGCCTTAGATTAGAAGCGGATACTGGTGGTGAAACATTGTGATGGTGTGAAAACATTTCTTCGAATTCATCCCAGTAATCAAAACTTGTAGCAGCCGATCCAGTTTGTTTGATGTTTTCCTTTCTTTTTGTATATGCTCTTTTCAAATTTATAAATTTGTTTTTTAATTGGCTTATCGTAAAGATAAATGAATTTGCAGCCATTTCATTTCTAATTATCTCCCATATTTCATCATTCTTTATATTGGTGTCAAACAAATGTTTTTTTTCTTTGTAGACAAGCAGTAAAGATTTGGTTGCAGCAGTTGTCCATTTAATTTTTGGTGGTGCTGGCTGCACTTCTTTATTTCCTAAGCCGTATACTTCCGATATATTGAAGTCTCTACACATCTCTCTAGTTAACGGTATATATACATTCTGGCCTTAAAATTAAATTTATATAAATTATTATAAAAACGACAAAATCCAAAATTATTACCATTTTCTTCATTTCTGCATAAAAATTGCCCGTTCAATATTTGATAATTATCATTATTATCTAGAACTGCCTGGATTTCCATTGAAAAATATTATACACTAAACATAAACTAAACAAAAATATAAAAAACAAAAACTAAAAAAATATAATACTTTCCTTTAACTTCTTTTTCTTTTAATGACAAAATTACGAATATTAACTGAAATTATAAACAGACAAGTATTTGACAAATCTACACATTCAATTCAGGCCACCTAGATGAATTGAAAAATGTAACAAAATGTTACATTATGACAGTTCTACACTGGTATGCCGAACGAAATTGTGACGTCATATTGTTAACAATTGTTCACATTTCTGTGTATGCCGAACGCAAAAGTGTAACAAATTGTTACACTTTGTAACAATTGTTAGTATGCCGAACGCGACACAGCCATTGCAAAAGTATGCAATTTTTTTTTTGTCCCACCATTAAAATTCACATATTTTCTGCACTTTTGACGGAAATCATACTTTTTCGAAAGGCAATGAAGTATTTTTTCCAGAAAAGATTATTTGTTGTTATTTAATTAACCGGTTTTATTTTAAAACAATAAATACAAAAAATATCAAAACTACTTTTAATCAAAAAAATTACTAAGCTTTTTTTGTTTTTTAATTACATAATTCAAAAGTTAGAATAATTTAGAAAAAAAACGATTTGTATAGTCCATGATCTTATTATTTTTGAGTTATAGCATTGATCTTAAATAACAAGATAAATCACCGAGACTGGAACTTTCGTCAACAGATGCCGCCACATACACCATTTTTAGAAATTTGAAAAATAAATTGAAAATAAGTGAGCAACAAAATAAATTCTCTTTCGTGAGAAAATAAGAAAAAAAATTATATTCCTTTTTTTGCGTTTTTGTTGAATTCTTAAGTTTTTATGGCCTTGAGAATTTTTATTTTGCTTTCTTTATTTAAAGAAAAAAATCATTTTGCGAAGAATAAAAAAATTCAATCTAGAGATTTTTTTTATTTTTTCATATTTTATTAAGGAAAATTTATATTTCTCAAAAAAATTTATAATGAATGTTATTATTTTTTTATAGGATTTTTAATTTTACTTTTTTATATTTAAATTTTCTTGTTTTTTTGAAAAATATTCAACCAGTTCAGCCAATCAAGCGAGAAAGAAACAGGGGCACAATTCGTGTGCAACTGCCCAGCACTGGCGAGAGCCAGGCACTCCTCAATTGGGAGCTGCAACATACGCGACCTGAACGATCTAGCGTCGACGCGCCCAATGAACCTGACACAGTTCTTAAGAGGCCTTTGCCCAAAAAGTAATTATATCTGGCATACTTCGTTTTGTTATACTATACATGGTGTGTATAACAATTTAAAAATATCCACACATAAAATGATCGGCAACATACATTTTGTATAACACAAAATTTTTATTTTGAGTAAATGAACATAATTTCAAATTGTTTTCTACTAAGTTGAGAATATTATTCCGATGTGCCTTTGTTGTTGTTTTTATTTTACGATGGTTTATTGCTGTGGATATTTCTTGACCATTTTTTATATTTGTTACCTGCAATGACTTTTTTCTTATATCCATTCAAAAGGATATAAGTTTTTATATTTAAATTTAAAATTTAAAATTTAAATATTTTTCTATTTTTCTTATTTTTGGGAAAAAAATCAAATATGCGATCGTAGTTTAATTTATACTGAATGAATGCATTAATTTTAATCTACGTACATACTCGTATATATTTTTTTTAGAAATTATAGTATGTATATTACTAATAATGAAAAATGAAAAAAAAAATTGGTTAATATTAAATTGAGCAAGTTCATTTAAAAGTAATATACATAATGTTGGTATCTTTAAAATAACATGGCTTACATATATCCTCTTTGTTATTTATTAGTATTTATTATTCATTATTATAATATTAATAATATTCCCGCTTATTATGCTATTGAGTTTTCCTATTTATACTTTTTAAAACCTACTCGACAGACTTTTAGCATATTCAACAAAAAAACTATTAAACCCCTCAAAAATTATAAATATTCTGAATATAGAAAACGAAAAAATTCTAAAATATTGAAATTTAAAATTTAAATGAAAATATTTGCATATATAACTAAAACCTGTATAAGAAAATGCAAAAAAGTATGTATACCTAAAATAAGAAACGATATAGAGAACAACGAGAGAGATATAGTTACAAAAAATAATAGCGAATATAACAATTTACAACCGACGATCCTATTAGGAATTAGTGGAATTATTTTCTGTATAACAATTTCAAATTAATATTTTTTTAGAAAATTTTGGAAAAAGTTACTTCCTTAATTTGGCTCCTACAAACTTATTTTCTATTATTTTTGAAAATTTTAACTAAGAAAATGTTGGGAAAAGAGTAAATTTAAAAAATGAATTTTATGAATTTATTTTCTTTAGTTTAGTTTTTATTCCATATAAAAGTTTGAAAATATAATTGCTGTTAAATCAAAATTAGAGTCAAAAATCAAAATTCCGGCTGCAAAAAATCAGATCAAAATCCGATAATTACAGCTCAAGTTATCTGCTCCAGCGAAAAACCTTATCTTACTTTTTGGGCAAAGGCCTCTTAAACACGACGAAATGGATCTAACAAACTACTCTCCTAGCCAAACCTTAATTTAGTGTTGACGAGAATAAGTGATATTAAAACGGCACTATAGTGATAATTTTAGGATAACCCGGGGAGGGCGATTCTCGCCATTTTAACCAACCAACCAACCTAGAAAAAAAAATAATTAAAAAAAAATATTGTCTCTGATTCTTAAGAGCCAAACATAATATGTGGTTGTCGCTGTTGCCTGTCGTCGTGAAATGTCAAAAGAAAAATCAAAAGTACGTAATATCGCATTATTGAACCACAATGATGTCGTCTGTCATTGTCGTTGTATTTCAATAGATATTTTATATTTTCGCTCGTCGCTGTTTTGACATTTTTTGAATTTATTTAAAAATTATTTTCCAGAGCTCACTATAATGAAAATATAATTTTCACAAATTAAATTATGATAATTGACAATTATTCGCGACGATCTATTGTGTTTAGTTAAGGGGCGACAACGACAGCGAAATCATCGCTGGCTAAAAACACGACGACAGGCGACAGCGACAACCACATATTCTGTTTGGCTCTTTAAGTGTAGCCCTAAAAATAATAAAACACAGTAAATATTAATCCTTTTTTTTAATTAATTATCTCTGGCTTATAAATTTAATTATCTTATAAATTTTTCTTAGCTGATGGGGATTGACCCAAGGCAAGGTGTTATTAACATATGAAAAAGAAAAATTTTTATATTATGAATGGTAGCTATGTAAATAAACATTATGTACATATGTATACATGAAATTCAAAATTACTTTTTTTTAAAAATCCTTTGAAAAAATTAATTTTAAAAAGATTAGTTAAAAAAAATTTTTATCTATGACAGGGATTGAACCACAATGTTATTTTTCAAAATGTAAACATATTCTGTAGTTTTTGAAAATGGAATTTGTGGTATTTATAACATTAAAGTCACATTAAATTTTGCGCTAAAGTTACCAAGAATAATGTTAACATCTTCTTTTTTAGTGACTTTAGTAAATTTCACTTTCATAATAGAAATTTTCACAAATTATGACGTCACAATCAGCTGTGGGCGCATATACTTGTATTAAGTTCACATGATTATCTTTGTTTTTTAATTGCATGAGCTGAGCATTACTCTATCACTTTTTGGGACAATACTCGTTGTTCAAACCTGAACATGGTTTTTTTTATTGTTTTGATATATGTAAAATTATATGTTAAAAATGTATTATGTAAAATTATTATTATTTACAAAAGAATGTTAGAAAGTAAAGATAAGATGTAATATTCAAAATTATTTGTCTTGTAAAGATAAGGTTTATTAGATAAGTTTCAAATTGTTTAAGTATAAATATTCAATTTTCTATTTACATGTCATATTTGGTATTGATAATTATTGTATTTCTTATTTTTACACACATACATATAGTTTGAAATAATATTCTATTAATAGTACTATTTAAGTAAGGATAAGAAGTTTCTTTTTAATTTATGTAAATAGAAAATATTATTTAATATTCTGTATATGTATTATGTATAGTTTCAAAAATATATTATAAGTTTTACATATGTATTGTATTTAGGAGGTTATATTAACCCTCGTTTGAAATTAAATAAATCAGTTATTGAACAGCATTCTAATAGTACATGGTTTTCCTGAATATTTAGACCTGACCCACAGTAATCTAAATGTTCTTAAAAGATTCAATTGTATAAGAAGTAATTTAAACACTCATAATGTTATTTTTCGAGTTGTATATAATCATAATGTTATTTTTCAATCATAAATCCAACCCCTCTTAACATCCGTGAACATCCTTGACCCAGAGTATACAAAACATTTCGAATTGGTATTAATTTAACCGCTACCTTTCCAATTTACTTCAATTACGCCGATTATATGTTTTTAAACGTATTTTTTTTTTGGTTTTAAGTTTTTTAGTTTTCCGGCTTGTAATAAGCTTCCCGGGATGAAACAGGGACGACCTCCAAGTATGCGTTACAAGTCAATCACGCGGGTTCATCCTGGGCAATTCGTTCCCACGTAGCTAACAGTCGTCTTCCCCAACTCTCCCTCAATCCCTCTTTCTTCATCCCCTCCTTCTGATTAATGACGAGAGCCTGGCACCCCTAGAGAAGCTGGGGAACAGACTTAGATTCGGCATCCGCCGATCCAAACTCAAGATTTTCCAGTCGGAAAGCTGGATTGACGAGGCGGATGAAGCGATCGACCTGCTCGAGGAGATGTCTCTGGCCAAGGAGACTGCAGGTAAAGACCTACATGCCGTTGATGATGAAGGTTGTCCAGGCGAATCTTAAGCACTCTAGATGCGCCTCGGACAACCTAATGATCTTCCTGTGCAAGGAAGGCATTGACATAGCCTTACTACAAGAACAAAACTGGGGTCCACAAAGCCTGTAGATAGCCACAGAGGTAAGCCAAGAGCGTGTATTCTAGTTAGAAAACACATAAATGCACATCTTTGTTCTAATTTTAGCTATGAAGACATGACTGTCATCAAAGTTGAGCAGAATGACGGCAGAGAAATGTACATCAGCTCGGTGTACATGCCGCATGATGAACAAGCCCCGTCAATCAAGCTTCAAGAACTGGTCCACGCCAAAAAAAGCAAGCTGCTTATTGGATGCGACGCTAATACCAGACACTCCCTGTGGGAAAGTTCTGAAATAAATGAAAGAGGTGAGTCTCTTTATTATTTTATACTAAATAACAATCTATCTATTTGTAATAGAGGCAAAACCCCCACATTTATCTTCCCTTGCTCAGATAGGCACCCGGGATGGGAAGATATAATCGACATTACATGTACTAGTAATGACGTAGCACCTATGGTAGAAAATTGGAGAGTATCCAAAGAGAGATCTTTTTCAGATCACAGCTGCATACTCTTCAATATTAGCTTAACAGTCCCAAACCCTATAGAAACCCCAAAAACACAGACTGGTCTAAGTTCAAATAAGTGCTAAAACAAAAATTATTACCCGTAGGCAACGACAATAGGGATAGGGACTCTAGAAGAGCCAACGGTCAGGTTCACTAAAGCCATGGAGGTATCCTACAATGTGTCTTGTCTAATCAAACGGAGTAAAGTCATTCCCCCCGTGGTGGGATGACAATCTTAACAAACTAAGGATGCCTACAATATCTGCTATAAGGATGGTACATGGCAACTCGACAAGGACAGTCTCCGCGAATATAAGAAGGCTGTCAGGACGGCCAAAACAAAAAACTGGCAAGAGTACTGTGAGTCCATATAAAGCACTAGGACTCAGCTGGGTTAAGCAAGATCCTAAGTAAGGATCACACCAACCCCTCCTTACTTAAAAATACGGATGGTACCTGGACGGAATCACCCGCGGAAACATTAGAATTACTAGTAGACGCACACTTCCCAGGAGCACTGGAACTACAGCGGAGGACACCCAGCCGGGTGACCAAGCTATCTCTATGCCTACTGTGGAATAGCTTAATACACTTATAACACCTGAGAAAGTCGCCTGGGCGATTGATATCTTCTCACCGTTCAAATCGCGTGGACCTGACGGTATCTTTCCCAAGATGCTTCAGGAAACCAAAGAGATAACTATTCCCCTAATAACAAAATTATTCAAAGGCAGCCTTACACTTGGCCATATTTCGCAGGTGAAGGTAGTATTCACTCCGAAGGCGGGAAAAAGCGGTCACGAATCGTCTAAAGACTTCAGGCCAATTAGTCTATCTTCCTTCCTCTTAAAATCATTAGAACGAATACTCGAGTTAAGAAAATACCTTGAAAAAGAGCCATTATGCACAGCCCAACATACCTACAGCAAAGGCAGGTCCACTGAAACCGCGTTAAGCATGGTAGTCAAAGATGTTGAGCGTTCCATTCACTATAAGCAATATACATTAGCAGCCTTCTTAGATATTGAGGGTGCTTTCAATAACGTTCATAATGCAGCCTAGAATCGCTCGCTAAGTTAGGAGTAGAAGCGAAACTAGCACAATGGATCGCAAATATGCTAAAAACTAGAGAGATCCAGACGGATCTCGGTAATAGCCGCATTACCAGGAAAGTAAGTAGAGACACCCCACAGAGCTTTTTGTTAGAGCTGGTGAAGTTGCTCCTAACCGCTTTGCTGACAACTTTTTTTGTGGTGTTGGAGGTTGCGACTAATTTAGTTTTGCCGGTTTTACCTTTCGAAGTGCTGGCCTTCGGCAAAGTGTCTTTAGTTGTAGAAGCAAGATTGCCTCTTTCAAGAACACTGTTTACTGTCTGGACAGCACCCCTAGGCTCGACAGTAACTTTAGTCTTTTCGTTACATTTCGAAATGCTGCCCTTTGAAGTAGTGTCTATAGCAGATGAAGCTGTGGAGCATCCTAGTAACCGTCGTTTCAGCCAATTTTGTAGGACCACTTTTAGTCCTTAACTGTACAAAACCAAATTTGAAGTTGATTTTAACTGTACAAAACCAAATTTGAAGTTGAAGTCAGCTTCTTTTAGTTTTGTGGCAGATTGATAGTCGATGGATATAGTTAGCTGAGCTGCTGTGTTATGGGTTTCTCTTCGCAGCACTTTCCAATCTTTCACATTCAGACCATCGTTCTGTCCTTGCACGATACCGAGAATCCTCTCATTCTGTATATCGGAACTGGCTGGAAAGAATGCAGTGACTATCTGTGTTTTCGGAATGTTACATTCCTCTACAGCAATCAAATCTGCATTCTCCCAGGGTTTTATGTTACCAATTGTACCCAGTAACCAATCTGCTGTGGTCTTGTCGGCACAGTTTAGTATTAACCATCCTGGCTTGAAAGTTGAGCCAAGGAACTTTGGCTTAGTAGCTAAATCCTTCTGCTCAACAATCTTGTCTAGAATGGCTTCTTGTGTGGCACTTAATTGTTCCATTGTGAGTAGTGCTTCCGGGTAGCTGTTGGCCAAAATACCAATACGCACTCCTTCAACTACTTGTTTAAAGCTTAGTTTGCTTCCACCAGCAGCTGAGCTAACTGCAGCCACGTTTTGTTGTTTAGAGGTGGAAGGCTTATTATCTAAGCTGGAAGCAATGCCTGAAGGACCTTTCATCCTTTTCTCACATGCTTCCGGAGTAGAACCACCAGACCTGATCCTCTTGCTTGCCTGTCTGGGCTTGAGAGGATTCAGAGCCAATATTCTAGCTTCTTCAATTGGGTGCCCGTGTGCAATTAGCCACTTCAGACGCTTGCGCGCCTCACCGCTTAAATTAACTCTTTTCTCGTCGTAGAGTTTTAATTTACTCGCTTTTTCCTCCAATTTTGCCACTTCTCCTTGTGAAAGGGGAGGCATTTGCTCTTCATCGGAAAGAGGCGGGTTGTCAAAATCTGATACTGGAGGACTGATGTTATCCTCTGCTGGTTCTGATAAACTAGGCACAATAGCCATTGTTTGTTCCGTAGAGTTTGATACACTTAGAGCAGCATCCATCTCATTAGTTTCGTTTATTTGGTCCATGTAGTTCCCACGAGTAGCTAGGGAAAAGAGGTCACCTGTGCCAGAGCCCCGCATTACCACAGGAAGGCTAAATTAAAACTGGAGGACGCCAGGTATCCAGAGTTCGCTTACTAACGACTAACCACCCCGTTAGCCACGCAGCCATCGGCGTAAGCTGTTCCACCAATATTGGCTTGGGATATCTTGGGAGATACTGTACGATAAATCCTACGAGACAAAGTTATCAGATCAGATCACCCTACGTTCGCGCTTGCAATTTTGGTCTACACCCGCATTGATGCAGGTGCAGTTCCAGGGGCTACCACGAGGAGGTAATGCAAGTACTTGACCAGGAACTTTAACAGTTGCAACAGTACGAATATATATATTGTTTAACTATAGTAAACCTATTATAATTTCTTTTTTGTTAATTTTTTTTGCAAATTAAATATAATACATTTTATATTACATACACTAGCTACTTGTTATTGTGTTTAATTTAATTAATTTGAATTTTATCATAAAGTAACGAAAAAGAGTTTACAGTATAGTCTTATCGTATACCAATTAGTATACCATGGTATATTAAACCAAATAGTGTACCTGGTATATTATTTCGATTTAAAAGTAAATCAATACTTTGGTGTTTTCCATATAGTGTACCATGGAATTAAAATCGGAACTCTACAGTACATATATTTTTTAAAACTTTAATTGATTGAATGAAATTGCCAAAATACATCACAATAATATTAATCAATAAATTTTAATAATAAAAATTAAATTATTATATTATTTTTAATATAGGAAATTATTTAATAGAGTAAAAGTTTTAAATTACAAGGAATTCAATTTTAAATATTTATAAATATTTATATTATGTGTGATAATTATATCGTAAAAATGAGAAGTTATATAGGAGATTCAATTTAAATTTTGCAAATATAAATTTTTTAAAATTGATTTTCAATTATACAATTTGCAATTAATATTTAATTGCAGATTTGAAATATAATAATTGAAATGATTTATTATTTTTTTAAATAAAATTCCAGTGCCATTTAAGAAAGAGCGCCATTTGTGATCTGTACAGCGATAATGAGCAATTTGAATTCCCAGTCAAAATTTCTCTTGTGCAGCGATCTATTTGTTTCTCATGTAAAAATATAATATATTATCTCGTTCTATTTTTCCTGCGCAAGCCGCATATTTTTATCATTAAAATCCAGCATAAAACTGTAAAAACCAGGAATCGATTTTGTGCACTCGTTGGAAAGGTATTTTAAATTTATAGAGACTAAATTTATAAAGCAGAATACGATACCCGTAACCGTATTTCACATTTCTACCGTTAAAGCCGCTGAATACTAAAAAATATAAAATGTTAATTTTTAAAATGTGATTTCTAATATTCAATAAGTTCCAAAAATTAGGTTTAAAGTCGTATCTTAAAGGTAGTAGGTAGTAGTATAAAACCACCGTTGTTATAATTTTAATTTCTGCCACTAGAGGGCCTAACATATAATGTTTTTTAAAAATGTTATTTAACTTGGTGAATCTAACAAACATGAAGGGAAGAAAGCAAGCACAGGAAAGCTGATCTAAAATAAAATAAATAAGAAATTCCCATAGTCTTATTTTTGCTGCTAGAGGGCAGTTAAGTAACATAGAAACAAAAACTTATAATTTAATATAGTAAATATGCACCAGGAATCGAGTTTGGGCACCTGTTGGAAATTTATTTAAGAGTAGAATACGATGCCAGTATCTGTATTTGCAATTTATACCGCTAGATGAGCTGAATATTGAAATTTATAAAATGCTAATTTTTAAAATGTGATTTCCAATAGTCAATAAGCCGCAAAAATTACGTTTCATGTCGTATGTGAAAGGTAGTAAGTTGTAGTATAAAATCGGTATAATTTTAATTTCTGCCATTGAGGGCGTAACATATGTTTTTTTAAAAATGTTATTTATCTTGGTGAATATTTATCAAAAATTAAGTGAAAGCATGTGCAGGAAAGCTAATCTAAAATAAAATAAATCAGACATTCTCATAAACTGATTTTTTGCCTGTAGAGGGCAGTAAAATGCAGTAATGTAATATAATAAATGTGAGCCTAAAATGAAGTGTGACTACGCATTGGAAAGGTGTAGAAAACTATGTTAGTAACCGTATTTCCAATTTCGACCGCTAGAGGCGCTAAAATCTAAAATATGTAACATTTTAATGTTTAAAATGTGTTTTCCAATTGTCAATAAGCGCAAAAAAGGTTTAATTTCGCATCTGAGAGGTAGTAAGTAGTAGTATAAAATCAGTTGTTATAATTTTAATTTCAGCGGCTAGAGTTGTAACATATATACTCGAAATATGTATTTACGCTGGTTGGTTAAAGTGGTTAGGATTGCCCTTCACTTTGATTGCCCTTGCACTGTATATATAACTATTGTGTTAGTTAAAATAAATAATTTAGAACTTCAACCTGAAAAATGCAAGTTCTTAAAAAAGGAAGTCGTTTCTTTACGTTATAGGATTACAACAGAAGGCATATTACGAAATCCTGAAAAAACGGAATATGTTGCAACTCACCCCATATCTAAAACCACTAAACAATTGCAATCCTTTTTGGGCTTGGTATGTCATTATTAACTGAAAAAGTTGAACCCCTATACCAAATGGCAAGAAAAAATAAAATGTTTCAATGGGCAGACATTCGCCAAGAGGCATTCGAAGAAATAAAGAAATTACTGACGTGTCCGCAGCGCCAATGTAGTAAAATTATATTTTAATATTTTGTTTCTTCTTTTACCAATAAAAACGCTGTTTGGTTATACTGCTTAATTTAACTTTTTATTTATATTTATTATAAGGTTATTTTTATGTTAATTTAATAGTTAATACTTTTTAACATAAATTTAATTATTTATTTATTTATTTTAACTTTATTTAAATAATTCTTTATTTTTAATATTATAATAATTTCAATTTTATATAAAAATATATTAATTTTATATTTCATATTCATGATTATTTTGGAAAACTTCGTATTTGAAATACGGTGGTATTTGAATTTTTATTATTCTACAAAACGTTCGAAGGGAAAACTGTATTACCTACTCGAAAAATTTATTATTCTGTAATACTGTCGAATCGAAAAAGGAAACGTTTTTCATATAGTAGACATTCGCTGTAAATTTGTTACTTTTAGAAGATTCAAAATGCAATTAAAAATTATTTAACAATTTTTTTTAACATTTATATATATATTTACCAATTATTTAAATTTAAATATAAATATTTGGGGAAAAAAACCGAAAAGAAGACATAATTTCAAAAATTAATCAATGACCTGATATTAAATAAGGACATTGCTCATGGGTTTTCGAAACGTCTACCAAATGAAATTGATACAAATTAAAAAAAAAGAATCGAGGCATTTTTATTTACATTAAATTAATGATACAGCTAACGGATGCTCTAACTTTCTATTTTTTTTCTATTTTGACATTAAAAACTTTAATTTTCATTTTTCAAATACGTATTTACGTTTTTGAATACGTATGATAATGTAGTTATTCGATCGTTTTCCAGAATTCTCCAATTTTATGAAAGTGAAACGCAAAGTGAAGGGAATCTCAAATACGAAGTTTTCCAAAATAATCATGATTATAAATAAATTAAAACAAATTTGTTAAAAACATATTAAAAATTATATTTTCATATTGTACTTTTCATATTATAAAAAAAAAATTTAAATTAAAACAAATATTTGTTAAAAATTAAATTAATATTTTTTATATAATAAATTAAATAAAATAATAAATAAAAATATTAAAAAAAATATATTATTAAACATTTATATATAAATATATAAAAAAATTATAAATATTATATTTAAATAAATTAAATTTTGTAAAAAAAATATTTATAAAGAATTGGAAGATCAAAAAGGTCTTCAACAAAATAAATTACCTGTTTTTTGATAACCAAAATTAAGTCTACTTGGGAGTGTCAAGAAGACACTAAGTAATAACATTTATTTTTGTTGTAATTAATAACAGTAAAACTTTCTGTTAAAATAATAATCAAAGTTTATATTAAAATTAAAAAGTAAATTTGTAATGTTTTTGTAATGATATGCAGCCCACAGATGGTCGAACATGGTACTACAACAAGTACGCGTACTAGTCCGCGAACCACTCCACACACATTACAACTTGTTCAACAACTTGTTCTATAACCATTTGTAAAATCATCAATTTTTTTTTTACTTTGACGTTTTTCAAAATAACATATGATAAAGTTTTTAAAATAAATAAATTAAATTAATAAATTAATACTTTTTTAATAAGATGTCACAAAAACCATATGTTTTTAAAATCAAAAGTCAATAAAAGTCATTTTGGTTGTACAACTTCCCCATACACAGTACAACTTGGTACGACAACCAAAGACTTCGCCCACAAAAATCAAAAATTTTTGATATTTTTCAAACCGATTGCCAACCATCAAAATTGGTTTTACAACTGCCCCACACACGATACAATTTCCAAATTCTTCGTACCATTTTGATGGTTCGAAACTAAGTTGTAGTACCAAGTTCGACCATCTGTGGGCTGCATTATATGATAATGTAGAATTTTCAGGATATATGAGTAGTTTTTCAAAGGTTATTTCTAGGGTCTTTCTTAATTCGTGCTCGAGTATTCGTTCAAGGGTTTTGTAACAGGAAATAGAAGAGGCTTATCGGCCGAGTAGCCGAGTCGTGTTCCCTTTTCCCGGATTTTGGTATAAAGATAACCTT
Source organism: Empis stercorea (assembly GCA_949752835.1). Taxonomy (NCBI): domain Eukaryota; kingdom Metazoa; phylum Arthropoda; class Insecta; order Diptera; family Empididae; genus Empis; species Empis stercorea. Next base: position 45,378,323 of record OX457085.1, read on the forward strand.
TATCTTTCTTCACGACTGTGGAATATGACCAAGGTAAAGGCTGCCTCTAAATAGTTTAATTATCCACGGGATAGCTATTTGCTTGGATTCCTGAAGCATTTTGGGTAAGATGCCGCGTCAGGTCCGGTTTTTACAGTAGATAATTTAAAAAAAGCCCATAATTATGAAACTACTGATCAGTAGTTCGGCTGCGTGGAATTTTTTTTCTTTTATGTTCACTTAAAACTAATATTCTTACATATTTGGAAAGGTTATTAAAAACGCTTTTTTTATATATTTGGAAAGGTCATTTTCCACATTTATTTTTTTTGCTTTGTTTTCGCATGAGATTGTATTGTATAATCTCAATTAATAGTTTTGGAGGTACTCGCACATTTGAGCAACTTCTAAATTGCGGCGCAGAATGTGAGCGCTAATTTTGACTGTAACTGTTGATTTTTTTTCTCTTGCGTAAAAGCTAAAGCCAAACACAATGCTAGCCCTAGCGTTGAAGCATTTTGTAAGTATCAATTTAAAAAAAATTCATGCAATATTTTGGGATTGTACAATTTTCAGGATATATTAGTAGTTTTTTCAAAACGAATTAAACCTATTTAACAATATTTTAACCGTTTTCTAAATTAAATTAATTAATTTTCAAAAAGAATTCAACCTTTTTCAAAATAAATTTCAATGTACTATAGTTATTGGTTTTGGTGATTTTTAGTCTATAATTATAGTGCATATATTAAATATTGATTATAATTAATAGATGAATACAATATTTTTAAAAGGTTTTGCTTCATATATTATAAATATATGATGCTTTGTGGCGCGGGCTAAATTTCGATTTTTTTTCTCGAATTTTTGATTTTTCTTGACGTTTTAGATGTCAGCGAATAAGAATCAGCAAAAAAAAAGAGATTTTGATTTTTCTTGACGTTTTAGATGTCAGCCGTACGCCGTGTTAATATTAAAATAAAAATTTTAAAATTTGAAATGGCTATAAAACCAGTAACATTTTATGTAATACTTTATGACATTTAACATAGATACAACAAGTAAGCGCCTTTCGATTACATTTTTAAGTGGATGACGGGGCTTATGTATGATACAAACTACACCCGCACATGTGAAAGAATTTTTATGGGACTATTAAAATTGTCTTTTTTGAAAATTTTCACCTTCTTCTCTTTTTAGATAGGTAAGGGGGTATATTTATGAAACAGGTTGCAAAACCTCCGCGGAGGACTGGATTGAAAAAGTTTCTTAGAAATACTATTTTACACATTTTGTGCGAAAAATTTATTTCCCTACCAGCAGCCCCCTCTATTTTACATCACTTTCAAAATTTATTATGTAGTTTATGAAAATTGAATTTTTGGAATATAAAAATAACTCTAAAATAAGTTTTGATTTTTAATTTACAACGTGAAAGACTCGGAAGGAGAACAACTTTTAGATCTGGTAATTCATTTCATAACATTAAGATCAAAAGTCAATATCTCTAGACAAAACATCAATTTTGCGAAGAGAGTGGATAGAAAAATAATTCTGAATAGTACACAAGACCTATTTTAGTTTTGAAATACATTTATCTACATAGCAACTTCTCCATAAAAAGTGACTTTACGTTCAATCAAAGAAGAGTAAGATCTATACAAATTGAAGTTCAACTTGAAGGTAATCAAGTTGAATTTTAAAATAATAGTTTAATTTGATATCAGCGAAATAGTAATGAATCCAATTATGGGAATTTCTGAAAAAGCAAAAAGATACAGATCACCATAGTTTGGAATCAAACAAAGAACAAAGAAAAATAGAACATCAAACAAAGAACAAAGAAAAATAGATCTAATAGTGTAACAAGAATAAGAAATAACTCTGTGGGCAAAAAAACTAATTTATTACCTGAAAAAGAAAAGAATTCATCGTTGTTAATAACAACTGAGATAACAGATAGAATAAATTAGAAAGTATTACTGTCAACGACATGGCACTGATAAAGCATAACGATTACGATATAACGAATTGATTAATTAATACATTCAAATGAGGCAAGCAACGGGCAACTTCCTATTAACAAATTCCCTAGTAAAACATTTTCTTTGATTGAACGTAAAGTCACTTTCTCTTCTTTGATTGAACGTAAAGTCACTTTTTATGGAGAAGTTGC